>JAWWEE010000074.1:84803257-84829550 GCA_035221455.1 Xenops minutus | reverse complement strand
AAAGAAAGAAAGAAAGAAAGAAAGAAAGAAAGAAAGAAAGAAAGAAAGAAAGAAAGAAAGAAAGAAAGAAAGAGAAACAAACTTTCTGAGGTTTTCTTTATTTCCTGCTTCTGTCTTCTATCTGAAGGGCAAATAGATGGTCCCAGATCCTGCAAGAGGAAGCCTGCTACAGCAGCAAGCTGTCTGGTCCTTCTGCATGACGTGTCCCAGCTATTCCTTAGCACCTTTCTATTTCTTTTGAGCATCACTGGATTACTCAAGCTGTGATTTGAAGAACTGCCTTCTCCTCTACTACCAGTTTGAAATTACCAATACTTCATTTCACTTTGGAAAGACAACCTTTCACAAAAACAGAGATGAAGATTTTTAAATTATTCAACCACTCTATGCAAATAATAACTAATTTTTGCAGTGCCCTAGCGAGGTAGGTAATTATATGTTATCCTTGCTGAGAGGCAGAGACATTCAGTTTGAATCACTGGCTGCAGACCAGAGGAGATCTTTGAACTAAATTTTCCTGGGCTAAGGTGAAATTTTGAAAAAAGCTCTGGTTTGATCAGAATGCAGGTTTTCACTTTCCATTTTTGTCTCATCAAGAAACCAGGGTTGGAGAATATCCCTTGGCTGAGTTGCCAGAATATGTTCATAAATGATTCACTTGAACCTTTCACAGTCAAAAATGACACTGAGAGTACCATGGAAATAAATTTTCGAGGGTAGATGAGTCACCTGGTCTTCATTGCAAGTAATGACAAAAGCTGATTCTGTTACTCACACAAGTTTTATTCTCACTGCCTAAAATGCTTTTGCTGTGTAGTGATCTGGCTGGATTGCTCCAGCTACCTTTCCAGTTTAGGGTCTTGTCATAGATGAGGGAGTGTGATTTCGGTGTGTTAGAACTGTATAAACCTGAAGCAAACAACAACCATGTCAGGTGCTTGTGGTCTGAAACAGGTTTTGTATCTCTTCCAAAATCTGCCACCTACAACAGCTCAATTATCTTGCGAATGACTCACTGAGTTCTTGTGGCAGTGAGCTCCTGTCCTAATTAAGGGAACAACAACCTGAGCTCTTTCCTTGCATAGCTTTCCTGTTCCCCTTTTACCTTCTCACCACCATTCCTTAACTTACTTCCCTTTGACCTGTCCCCAGCTGTTTGTGTCCAGGTTTACCTTCCCCAGTCATCACATTTGCATGCTCACAATCACTCTGAACCCCTTCTGCATGATTTTGGGTGACCAGAAGGGTGCACAGAGGCCCGGGAACAGCAATATGGGAGTTGCACAGCAGCAGTGCTAAAAAAAATAAAATGCCGTTTCTTCTCTGTCATGACAACTTGCTGAATTGATGATCTTTAGGCCATAGGTGGGCTCTCACTGGAGATGTCAAAATATACTCATGGTAAAAGGCCATGTTATTTGATCTCTGACTACCCTGTGATAGCTACCCTGAGCACATCCTATTCTGACACTTAATTACCACTACAGGCATCCTCTTTAGCTTCAAAATAGAGTTGCAGTGATGAAGAAATATGGGAACTTCTGTAATTTGTCCTGCACTGCATAAAATCTGGGTACTGAAAAGTACTCCCAGCCCCATTCACACAAGAATTCCAGCACTACAGAAATCTTGAATATTTCTGAAACAACTTTTTGCTTCTTGACAGAAATTAGAGGTTTTACATGTTTTGAATGCTTGTTTTTTAAAAAACAGTATTTTCTAATGAAGCAATGTACAGACTGACAGTAAATCTGTGTCTCAAACAGCCTATAAAAAATCCTTTTATCCTCATTTTTTAAAGAGAGAGAATATGAAGAACAGCAGGATGAAGCTATTTGATGAAAGTCACTGGAAGTCTGTTATGACAAATGAGAACTTAACTGGGAACTGTGATATCCTTCTGTTTTTCTGATATGCTGTTCATTAAGTCACTCAGTAGCTATGCTATAGTTCTGTTTACTTATTTTAAATACAGTGTTCATAAAGCAGAAATTAAATTTTCTCATAATGCATGCATGCATGTACAAGTAGGCACGACACATAACTCCTTCAACTTCCATGTTAATACACAGGAAAAACTGCTATCTGATATCAGGCATGGAACTTTAATTTTTGATACAATGGGGGTTAGAGTTTATGTTCACAACAGTGTATAGTGAGACATTCTCTTGCTTTAGCATACTTTAGAGATCCTAGATCTCTAAAACAAAAGATGGAGACTTCCATTCCAGTATAGCCAGGCTTTCTCCCCTATTCTAAAAATACAGACACAATTTTCATTTCAGATTACAGTCTTATAAAGCACAATCTAAGCCATCCAGTGGTTTTTTTGTTTGTTTGTTTTCATTTCCTGTTGTCAAAATGGAATCCAAGATCTGCCTGTGGTGTATCGACCAGCAAGTCAATATGATCAAATATTAATTTCCAAATTCAACAGATCATGTGTATCATTATAATAATTCAGGGCTTTAGAAGCATATTGAAGAAATGATCTCAAGAGAGGCACTATATAGGACAAATGAACTCATTTATCTGGTTTTGCTGCAATCACCTCAACACTCTTTGCTCCTACTGGCTGGATTCAGTGTTCGCCACAGATGTTATTTACCTCTAAAATGCATGATGACTACCAATCAGACTCAGGGAGAGGCACATTTTTCAGTAACAGATCAGTGTCTGAACATGCCAGAAGCTCATTCCATACTTAAGTCTGGTAATGCTAATCCTGGAAAAAAGGTTCAGTTCACAGGTTCAGAAGACTTCGCTAAGACAAGTAAGAGCACATCAACCATACGCATCACTGCCACTTCAGACAAGGGTCCATTAGCTCTTGGAAGGTGTTTGTCCCCAGTACTGCAGGTTCTTTCCAGTAATGTGTTTACCCATCTTGTTTTCAAATGCATTCTCTCACATGTGCTACCAACGCTTGAGAATCCCTGTGAGTGTGTGTTTTCTACATATGTCCCAGGGCCACATGTGGTACTGGGAACATCAGACGTGGGAAAGGATTACAGAGTCCTGATTCTCATTGTCAGCAGCATTCATCCTGGCCAGAGGATAAATGAAAAGCAGTAGACAAAATTGCTCTGAATAATGATGAGCAACAAAATGTAAGACAGCTGAAGTATTCTGAAAGAGATAGAAATCCCATTTTCAAGCACATTTATAAAAGATAGTTACACTATCTGGGTTTGATAGGTCCAGCCTTGTGCAGGGGTATACCAGCAGAATGTGGTATTCTTGTGGCTTTAGTCATTTACACGGATCTAACTTGGCTCAGGCCAGAAAACTGGGGAGCTTTGCTTTGTTTAAAAAATTGGGAGTCTGAAATTTTCAATTTTGAACAGAGTGAAAAGAAAAGCAGACTGCTTGGAAAAAAAAACATAGAAAATAGAGCACGAGCATCTCCACCTGAGTACAAACAATAACCTGGAAATTACTCTGTGGACAGAAATCAGCTGAATGTGATGGTCAAAGGAATAAGCCTGCCTTTGATTATTATGACTCAAGCAGCTTCTTAGACAAACAGACTTATGAAGAAATGTCTTTCTCTCTCCAGAGGAACTACCATATTTTATATACATAGCCAAATAATTACCAGCCTCAAAGGAGAGGTAAGAATTTCAGTTTGTGTCTCATACATCTCAGGAAAATGCTTTAATCATTGAGTACTGGTTGGCATGAATCTGTCTGTCTCACCTCCTGGAGTTAATTCTGGGCTTAGTAAGTCTTCTGGATCAATATACTGAGTTAATTGAACATTTCCATGGAAAAGTTCTGTTTCACCTATCTAACATTTTCTCTTGGGAAAGGCAAAAAAATTCCATACCAGTATCACTTCTTATATGCTGTATGAAAATGCCATCTATTTTAGTAGCTCATTTTGGTAGAGAGATTTGGGTAGACCACAGTATTTTTTCCAATTGCTTTTTCTGATTCTGCTTAGATGCTATATACAAGGGGTGGCTGAGAAATTCCGTTTGCTATATTTCTTCTCTGGAGAGATTTGTTTTTTCCCACTCTGAACTGCTTCTGAATTAAGACAAGCATTAAATCCTAGAAAAGACTGAATTTTTATCCCTAAAACAGAAAGATCATCTACTAAAGAAAACAAACCCAAAACATCTGAAAATCTCTCAAAATAGATGCCCTGATGAGTACACTTGACTTAGAATGGAATTGGAAAATTACAGGCAGGTACAGATAGTGTCATCACTCTGTCATGAGGGACCCTACGGTATTATGAGCTTTGATTTAGTATCTACCAAACACTACACAGGACACTTTCTAATGCACAAATAAAAGTAAGGCCTACATAATTGTGGTGGTGTGTTGAGATGACATTCATCCATAAGATGTAGGATGTTCCAAAAAATGACACCACATACCACCACAAGTACAAAGTTCCCCCCCGCCCCCATTTATGTTCCTAAGTGTTGTGCCCAGAAAAAGGCTCCAAGATCTGACAGAGGAGATTAATGGGGATAATAACTGGTGGGTACAGGTTATAAGAAACATGAGAAACAAGAGGAAAATAACTGTGAGAAACAGTTGAACTGTTTGAGCAATCAAAGTGCAAGTAGCCCAGGAAGAAAAGTAGAAGTAGTAAAGAACTGCAGAAATACAAAGATGTAGGCTTTGGGGTAAGCTCTAAAATCCCTTTGTCTAAGGCAGATAAAGTGCTCAAAGAGGGCATTTCAAAATATCTGCAAGCTCTTGCTCTCAAATCTCAGGAGCAGAAGGAAGGCATTTATTCTCATATAAAATGGATGCAGGTGAAGTGAATAAAGTGAATAAGAAACAGCTACTCAGCAATGCAGAGGGACTGCTGGTCAGGCACCCAAATAAACTAAAATAGGCTGTTCACCCTCTGTACAAGAATAGAATGTAGGATTGGTTCTCACACAGAAGTCAAGGCTCAGATGTTACAATTCAGCAGCTGTAGCAAATGATGCAGAATTAGAATGTACTTGTAGAATAACTACTAACAATTACCAACTGTTTCAAAGCTTTCTCTCCCCCCCTTCTCTTTCATGAATGTTTCTTAATTAGAATACATTTCAACTGTGGTTACTATTTAATAAGGACCTTCAAAAGAAAACAGGGCTAAATTGACAAATATTGTAAAAAATGCCTAATTTCTTTGTTTTTAATCCTTTATGTCAAACAAACTGATGTTTTCACAATTTTCATAACCTATTTCAGGGAAGTTAGTTGTCTGAGAATGAGTATCTGCAGACAAAGAAGACTGAGTCAAGTATTAGTGCACCCACACCCAGTCAAGCTTTCTTTCTCAGCCCCCCAGCTGGAGTACCTCAATGCAGGAAAATAAGCAAATCCTATGGTAGCAAGAGTTCATTACAGAGCTGTAGGTATTTATTACATTTATACTTTCCCAATAGTGCAAATGCAGAGCTACCTTCTAACGTTGTATTTCCTGGTGCACATTTTTGTGAAAAAGATGGGTTCTTGCTGCCCATATATGAATTACTTCAGCTTCTTTGAGCAGATGTGGATTGGAGCTTTACTGACTAAAATTCACAGAGCAGTGAAGAGAAGCTTTTTCTCCTGGAGATGCTTTGGTCAAAGGAAGCTCAAAAGATACAATGCTGAGGGGCACAGAAGAGGGACAGCTTCTGTCATGGGAGTACATCCTAAGTCAAGTGGATTTACAAGAACTGGAGGGAGAGGAGAGGGGAAAAAAGGGTCAGGTTCATGGCAGGAGTTAATTTCCACTGCCAGTATAAGTGGCAGGGAAGAGCGGGGCAGCCATGAGAAGTTAGAAAAGCCCTGAACAAACATGGTGAACTGGCAAGGTAGAGGAGAAGATAAGGACAGAAACCTAATTGAATACTTTGAAGTTATATTGAATGTTAGATAGAAAAAGGAAAACTAGTTTGTGGACCTAAAATTGCCTACAACGTAAAATGGAAAAGTCAGCGATGGAAAAGGAAAGAAATCCTTTATGCAGCTCAGATGTCGGAGGGATAAAGAAGGGAAGGCAAAATAAAAAACTGCAGGTTACAGAAATGCATATTCACCCATGTTTCTTTGGGGATATGCTTTTCTTTCTTCTTCCTGAAACATCTGTATAGAGAGGGCTGTTACAACTTCACAATTCAATGTTTCTGGACTACACCTGGCTTAGTCAGAGCTCCAGGATCCTCCACATTCCTGACCCTGCTGAGACTCCAGTTGGTGGCATCATGTGGGAAGTTGATCCTGGCACCACTACTGCCAAAACCTTGCCACAGAAGCCCAACAGTGACTTTCACAGCTACTGTGCACTTGGGTAGTGGATGTGACACGTCCAGAAAACCAGACCTGGACACCAGCACACAGCAACTCCACAGCACATGTGCTGTATTAGATAGGTCCTAAGAGTAGTTTAGGTGGAAACTGGGACTGCTTTGATCACAAGTAAGGCAGAAGGAAAGGAAGAAGCAGGTAGTACCTTGTCCATATTTGTAGCAGTCTGACATTTCTGCTTTTATAATAATTGGGATAAAACCCAAAGAGTGTCCCAGAATGAAAGTGCCTCACTGTCTGCCCTGAGTGATTGGACACAATAATTAGGATTCTTTGTGGAACTCAAGATTTTGGCTTGTTAACTTGGTTTGCAGGGGCAGGCGGTTTAAGGTAAGAGAAATCATGATGGCAAAAGACAGGAAGGGAAAAAGGCACAGCATGTCACTTTTCAGGGGGATTGTTAGTCGTAAGCTAAGACAAATGGTGTCTGTCAATTTGATGCTTTTCTGTGCTTTCCTACATATTTATATATATATACATAGATACATAGGTAATCTCTAGAATTCTTAGGTATAATTCAACAACTTGTTAGAAAGTTTCTTCCCTGGTACTTTTCATGTTTTATTCCCAAGACAAGAGAAAAGAGGTGGAAACAAAACTGTTCTCAATACAAATCAGATCAGCCCCTTCAGTTTCTTTGTTATGATAATTGGTAATTACAGGGGAAAAAAAAATCTACATTTAAGATGAAGATTGTTTCAAGTGTCTTCCCTACACATGATCTATCACAGCCCACCTATGGATGACACCTGTACTGGAGGTTAGAGCAGGTCACATGAACTCCCTACGCAGCCACAAGTCACTGCTCTCTGCTCCCCCAGTCCTCAGAACCTAGGAAGCAACTATGGCAGTACCAAGACCTGGATATTTGAAATGGGGTCCAGTGTAAGGTGACTCTTTGACATACTACATTTCCCTCCCTGTTTAACCCTATGGACTGAAAATTACATGGGCCTAGCAAAGCCATGAAGAAAGCTTTGGGCCAAAATTAGAAGCTTAGAGAGGGTTAACTGCATTCTGGGAGGAGCCACTGCCTAGTCTTTCTCTGGTGGAGCCAGACAGATCCTTGCTCCGCTGAGGATGACTGTGGCTACAGGCAGCTGGTGCAGGGTGACTGCACACCTATGCCACCAAACAGGACCTTCACAGCCAAAGACTATCCTGCTCCTTGCCCATCCACTGCACTTCAGCAGGGTGTTTCCTGAGTGATGACAGGTGAGCCCTTTCCTCCTACGTCAGCTTCTGTAGATGTCACAGATTTGTAGAATATTCTGAGTTGGAAAGGGCCCACAAGGATCATTGAGTCCGACTCTTAAGTGAATGGCCCATACAGGGATTGAACCCACAACCTCGGTGTTATTAACACCCCTAAAAGGTACTCAGTGTCCAGCTGGAGACCTGACATATTTATGACCAGCATTAGGTTCTGGCACTTGCACCAAATTCAGAGGTGGATTTTGTAACCAGTTTCTGTTTTTCATCCCGGCTTGAACCTTTGGTCAGAGTTACAAGGTTCACTGTGAGCTTCCCATCACAGGTCTTGACACTCCCTCAGCCTGCAGGTGAGTTTTCCTGGTAGTCTGTTGTAAATAAGCTTTGCCTCCAGCAATGCGGGGGAACTGCTCTGATGAGAACCCAAGATGTTCTGGTGGCAGTGGGGAGGGCAATGGGAAAGAGGTCTGACAAAGGGCTGTCAGATCTATTTCCTCAGCCACTGGATTATCCAGTTGCCTTCCTGACCATGTCCCCTTGCCTATTCACACATGCATTTCTGCACACACATACACACACACATGCAAGAACAGGCCTTTCCAAGATCAGATTAGAGTTCTGCTATTCAAAACTTGCATTTATTTATTTTTTTCCTGAAGCAAACAGATAGCATCTGTGATGAAGAGATTAGGTTTGGATAAATTAGATGCAAGATCAGGCACTTTCCAGAGCAGAACTAAACATTTTTAAAATGGTCCTGGAAAAGGAGAAAATATTCATATTCAATAAAAGTATTTGCTAGCAGTGCTGAAAGGAGTTACAATTTTTTACAAGGGTAGCCTTGTGTCTTTGTTTCCTTCTGAAAGCGTTGGAAGCTTGCTTTCTAGTCTTGACAAGATGCATGTGCTTATGTATGCCTATTTTATACTGCTATGCTCTTGTGATTTGTTCTGAACTATTATTAAAAAAAAAAGGAAACAAATTAAAAAACATTAATGTGAAAGAAATTTCCAGCTGAATGTGGGTGCTTGACAGTTTGTATAGGTGTGCAAAAATAAATATGGAGATCTGAGAAAATGTATAACTGGCATTCATGCATAGTCTATGGTATAGTGCAAACAAATCTGCCAACAAGTGAAGAATGTTGGTGACTACTGAACCTCAAACAAATATATTCCACTGTTAATCAGGGAATGTGTGAACTCATATATAATCAGACATTCTACAATTCCATTTTATAGGGCATTGCATTTATCCATAACACCTATAAATACAAAGGTAGAAGAGTGTGTACATTCTGAGGAAAACACTTAGCAATCATGCCACGTCAACTATTATCGTTTGGAACGAAGTAAAATCAGGGTCAAAGCTTACTTCCATTAAGAATCTGAAAAGTATTATATATAGATAATGAGAGAAAAGCTGACAAAATCTGTCATTATACAGAGTTTCTGGTGTGCAGCAAACAACTTCTTTGTCAATTACTGGCAATTTCTCAGTTCTAATGGAATTAAACTGGAATTGCATTGGTATTATCACTGACAATTTTCAATCTGGTTTGCTTTATGAGACTTTTAAAGAGTTGTTTTGGTGTTCCTATTAATTCTTTCCTTTATTGTAAAACCAGTTACAGGATTGCACTATAGATTTTGTATATGCTGTGTTTTTATAATATGTTGCATCAGAACTGAAGTAATGATTTGTGGTAAATGAACTCATAGGAGAACTTCTCAGAGGGTGCACTGCCCATGAAAATGTACCCACTACATTAAAAATAATGTTTACCTCCCAGAACCACAGCAGTTTTAAACTCTGAGTCACGTGTTTCTCATTTTTTTCAGCTTTTGGCCATTTGAGCCCCAGATTAGAGCAACAACCACCAGCATCCTGTATACCTGAGAGCTGACTTGCTTGGCACTAAACTGACAAGGCCTTTGCTGGAGCCAAGGCACTCACTGTGGATGGGGATGTCCCAAGAAGGACATCTGTATTTTCCACAGAAATAAAACTTAGGTCTTTCAGTTGCAATTAGGAAACAAGGAGGGCCCTGCAACAAATCTCCAACCAGGAGCTTTCCTTGGGAACCTGATTTTCCTGTCTGTGTGTCCTTCCTCTGTTCAAGGTTGTACCTGATACCTCATCATTCCTGTACTGATTTGAAATACCAAGAGCTCAGCCCACTTTGAAGGGGCAAATACCAGCTCATCTCTTAGGGGTCCTGTTGGGAAATGGCGGCACCTTCTAATACCTCCAGGCAAGCCCCTTCACATCAGCTCAGTCATACAGAAGCATAAGTGCTGCTGCCTTCACCACCCTCTGCCAGCATTTTCTAGGTTCTTCTCCAGAGGCCCTATTTCCCCATGCAGCACCACATTAAAACTGAAGCTGCTATTATCTCCCAGCCAACCATCATGTCTCCTTGTTTTACCTGGCTGGGCTGAAACCTCTCAACCACTCAGTTGCTTCTTCAGGGGATGTTCCTCATCTCTGCCAGGACAGCACCGTAGGAGAAGCAAGGAAGTCGGTTCCAGGAAAGTCATTTTATCCATAGCTGGCAGGATTAAAGATTCTTCTCTTCCCAGGTTGCTTAAAAATTCACCAATGCAGGGAGGCAGAGTGTGGCACTGACTTCTCAAAAATATGAAAAATGTTGGATGGGTTCCTGTGGTAGTTTATGCCCTGTTCCTTAGCGGATTTATGCTCCTCCTCAGTGTTTCTTGATGCACAGCTACCTCACCATCCCATAATATGCCCAGCATATCCCGTTCCACTTAAATGGCTCTCCCACACCATTAGTGAACAGATCAGGGCCATCCATACAGGAACAGGGATGGCAGCCATAGCTGTCCTCACATTAAATATGATGGCATTTAGCATGAGATTTCATATGTCATAACATACTTTTCATTTTGTTTGCAGCTCTACAGCGTTACCACTTGCCTAAAGGGTCCCACATGTGTTCAGTCACAAACTCTGAGCAGCATTTCAAGAATTTGAACACATTGCCCAGTGGTACCTGGCAAACTGGCTGGAGGGGCAGCAGTTGCTGTGACCTGCCTGCAGAGGACCAGAGGCTCTGGACAGGCACACCCTGCCCGGACCGATCAGCTTACAGGAATGCATGCAGGTAGCATCTCTGATGCTGGCAAGGCAGAGCAGATGTACAGCATGTGCCCTGCACTGCCTAAATCTGCAGCTGGGCTACAGCACTTGAAATGCATTCAGGCCACAGTTCACACGATGTGTGTCCTTGTGCTTCTCACCAGGAATTCCCCCCTGGCCTTACAGCAATCCAGTTTCTGCGCTCTTGTTCCCTAAAATTCCTTGTTGCAACACACAGGCCTAGATCTTTGCAGGCTTTGGCCATGTTATCTGTGCAAAGGTTTATGATGTTTTTAAGGTACAAACAGATGTCATGTATTAAATTACTACTTTTATATAAACTCTCTTAGTGCAAAATCACATTCACACTTCATTTACCAGATCCCATAGCTCCAGAGAAATCAGGATCATTTGTTCCTAACCACGCGAATATAACTGGAACAGCAATGGAGGACAGCTGTGAGGGGTTATCTAACTGTATTTCAGAGCCAGTTTACAGGTCAATAAATACAGGTGTATTCATTATAGTTGCATTGGGAGGCTGAACAGAAAGAGATGGGTGCACATTTGCAGACCGTAAAACTTTCCAATGTTAGTCAAGAAAGATAACACTAAAATTGATGCTTCTGCCCATCATGAAAATGTGTAATGAATGACAGAGAAAAGCCACTGCCTTTGCTCAGAGACAACTTGCATTTTCTAAGTGGCTCCTGAATAGCTGAAATCAACCAACTCATGCCAATGACAGCAGAGTCAATAAAGACAATTGCATTTGTTTAGCTCAGGAGTCTAGAGGTACAGATGAACAATGCAATAGCAGAGTTTGCTGGGAACCTGAATGTCTTTTACAAGGACAATCCAGCTATTTTAGTCAGGGGAAAAAGATCTTTCTAAATTGGAATCAGAAGACAAAAAATTCAAATTTTATACTACCTAAAATTTCTGGAAAATGTTGACCTGGTGCTTAATAATTTTCTCACGAGTCATGTTGGAGAATTTCATTTCAACATGATAAAGAACTCTTTCTTTCTTCACATTGTGATTAGTTTCATTTACAGACATTCCATATGAAATGTAATGTAACTTCCCATAAATCATTCAGTGAGAATTTCTTCTGCCTAAACTTTTTGACTTGTTGCAAACAGTATCTACTTAAGAAATCATCACATTCCCAACGGCTGTATAACAAGAGTTACACCTGGGGCTTTCTGTATAGTTTACAGTCAGAAAGGAATGCTGCACTTGTTAGATTGCAGTTTGGAGGGTCAGATTATTTCTCTCTTCGAGCACAACTTGGGAGAGATAGGAAAGAATTATTGGGATACCCTCTGTCATCTTCAGTTTTCATCTGCATTTATTTCCTTGGTCCCTCTTGCTTCTGTATTTTCTCTTTAAATGAGGATTGGTAGAACTGGTCTGTTATGAAATACCAGAAAAATACAGATGAAAGTATACCAATATGAATAGGTTTTATCAAGACAGCAAGAAAAGCTCTACTCCCACTCTTCCCATACCTTAAAAGAAACTTGACATAAGAAACTTGACAGCACTGTCATTGGGACTAAAAAGTAACTTTGCTTCACTGAGTTGAATGAGGCCAGGCTGCAGGTAGGGCTGGCATGTCACACTACATAAAAAATGACCAGAAAGACCAACAAAACTATTCCTGCCACAGAGCTTTTAAAATCTGTGTCTCTCCTGAAAGGGCAGCACTGGTGAAGTGCATCACAAAACATCTCAGCCGGTGTTTTTGCTATGCAGAATTTGCTGTATTTAAATCAGTTGATTTAAAGTGTCTCATAGTGTGCAATAATTTCTCAGGACATGCAATAGTACACTACTTTGTAAAAATACCTTTTATGTTTATTTGTATTTCTTTATACAAATACTTTTGTGTGTCTTTATATCAAATAAATTTAGAGCAGTGTTGACAATCACTTGTTGCATTTTTACCTTTGATCCCTTGAACTGTAGATTCAGACGTCTGTTGGGATTTCTCCAAGTTTACTTTGAGTTAGTTGCCTAACATGGGGCTGAGGTGCCATTTGAGATGTTCTGTGCTCTCCCACCTGGCCTCCAGCAGCTGGTTCAGGGATTGCCAGTGCTGTGCAGACTGCTCTGCAAACTGAGGGTGCCCAAAACTGCACTACACACATAAACAGCTGAAAACCCAATTTGCAACCCTTTCACTAAGGGAAATAATAGAGGGAGAGAAGCATGAGATGCTGACATGGAAATTCATGTTTCTAACTGCTGCTGCCCACATTGCGGCTCTTGCAGCCTGGCAGCTTCTTTCTAAGAGATGTTGCAGGATGGATTTGCTTTTTCCCTCTGATTATACTGCTGTTAGAGCTGCCTGGCAGGAGCTGTAGCCCTTCTGTTTCCTGACTGAGTGTGCTTGTGTGGTGTCAGATTAAGTGAGGCTCCCCGTGGGAATGGCTTCTATGTGTTCTTGGTTCTCTTCCCAGGCTGGTTTCTCTCCATGCTACAGACACTGAGATCCAGGTGCTGAGGGGTGGGATTATGCACAGCACATCCCTGCAATCCATGCAGAGCAGGATTTAGGATGTTTAACAGATGCAAACAGCCTTGTCTCCAGCTCATCAGTTGCAGTGTGTTGACTGGGCTGAAAATGGTGCTCTGGTTGCCTAGGGCTCACCACCCAGGATGACTGTCCAATCCTAAACCATAGTTCCACACCTTGCTTTTCTTACCTCTCTCTCTCTTTCTCTTCCCAGTTGCTACTCAGGACAGAACTGCATTTTATTCACTTAATTTGAGAAAGCCTAATGCTTTGAAAATACATGTAAGCCAGAATGACACCCATTTCTACTTACTTGCCTGGAGGTAGTTAGCACTGGCTCAGGCAGACAAGACCTCTCAAATATTTTGGGGACAGAAATGGATGTGTATGAATCATAGGACCTGTCAAGCTGATTATAACCCCTGCTCCCACTTGTGTAATTTTCTGAGTCCAGTGATGAGGCATCCCAGTGATGCTGGTGCTCCTTTCCAAACAGGAAAATGCATTTTAGCCTCCTCAGATGAGGATTATTTTGTGCCCCGAAACATGACACCTTAATTCCTCCTACAACTACATTTCATTTCTGTGAACAGTTGAGCGTTCTTCAACATTTTTTTGAACCTGGAAAAAAAGGAGAATTATTAGAAGTAAAATATGTTATTAAATGGGAGCTGACATGTGTCAGGCTTATTGATGGGAACTTGCATAAAATGTGATATTACTTCATTCCTACCTTAATTGAAGATATTTTCAGCCTAAGTGATGTGTAACTGCTCAGTGATTTAGCTCTCTCTTATGAATAATTATATTACATGTATTCTCTCTGGGTATTTCCATTGATACATAGGGTAAGTCTCTGTCAGAATAGCCTGTAAAGTGGTCAGGCAGATCTCACTTTATTGAATCCCTTTGAAAATAGCATATTTTGCCTTCTTAAAGTCAGTGGTTAAATTAATAAACACAATGAGAAACCTTTCAGATGAGAGGAATATTCCCTCAGCTTATGATCTAATTCCCTGGACACCCACTTACTAAAGATTTGACAGGAGTAACATGAAGCTACAGCATTCACTATGTGGTTCATTTTTTATCAAACAAGACAGAAAGAATGAAGCCTTGTCTGTGTTTGAAAGCTATATCGTGTTTCTGCCATTTCTTTAGGCATTCTTACAGAAACCTCTCAGTTCTCCCTTTCTCATCTTCTTCACGCTATTATATTAGCAATTTCTTTTCAGTGATTAAGAAAATTATGGTGATTTTTGCATTAAGCATAGGAAGAGCCTCATTCTTACCTATGTACTAATAAAATAACCAATTTCAAACTGTGATGAAAACAGAAACAATTACAAACACTTCAGAAAATAAATTTTCAAGAGTTATATTTAATATTAAACATCACACAGAAAATTTCCCAGGCAACAGGCCAAGCCGAGATTAACTGGATCTTCTTTAAGAGGCATTTGTAATGTAAATTTAAAACTGAACAGTAAGGACACTTTGACAAACCTTTACATCGTTGCCACAATCTGCATCTAGACCAAATAAAATAATAGACAGGAAAGCTGCCAGCATCCAAGCCAGGAGTATGCAAATGCCCTATTCTGCAGCTCACTGATAGCAGCTGGAGAGCTGAATCTAACAGCACCACTTCAAAGCTTTCCTAGGAAATAATTGAACACTTAATGATTTTAAAGTTCCATGATAGCTCTAATGCCAAGTTGTTGTTTAAATTAATTTACTTAACTAATGATGAACACATATGTCTGGAAGACACCCGTGTGTGTTTGTGGCTCTGCTATGGTGATGACTAGAGCAAGAAATGCAGTAGGGTATGGGTCTTGTCACCAGGCAAGCTGGGTAGGCAGTTGGCTCTGGCTGAGGTGAAAAGATCACCTTTCAGACCACAGATTTGCTTTGATATCATTTATTTGGTGCCATCTAGGTGTGCTTCCAGAGCAAACTTAGCAGGGCATCTTTTTTCAAAATGCAAGAGAATACTCAGACTTGCCGGCAGCAAAAAAGAAATGTCTTTTGCTTAAGGCATTTCTGGAGGATGGTGGTGTTTCAGCGCCCACTAAGTTGGCTTCTGCCAGTTTGAGGTAGAGAAGAGAAGGAGGTAAACTCACAATGTCAATATGGAATAAGTAGAGGAACTTCCCTCTCTGAGGCCAAGGTGTGGGGCAGAATGAGCTGTCTGCAGAGCTGGCACTTGTGGCAGGAGTCCTGGGGTGGAGGCATTGCAGCAGGTAACCCCACTTGGGCAAAAGGTACGAGGGAGTGTGTGGGAAGGATTATCCAACAGATAAAGATTTACAGTTACTTCCAGATCTTGCTCTAGCAAATTGCTTCTCACACTTTTTTGAGGTTGTTGCCCTTTCCAGAGAAGTTATCCTACTGCTTCCCTTTTCCCATGCTTGTGTCTTGTTATTTAGATGAAAAATTGTGCAGCACATGGGCTACGCATCTGTAGGTGAACCCAACAGGTTTAACACAGCTTTGCTCTGAAGTCAGCTGGCACCTGTTTCAAGTGGGAAATAGTAATTTGAGGAAAGAGATAAGCTGGGTAAGAGAAAGTAATAAATTCCAATTCTAGTCCCACAATGCAGAAACTCCCCCATTTAAAACTGCAGTTGTGTATTTTCAGTGTACTGATGCCGCCAGTGAGGATATAAAAAATTTATGAGGATTCTTGATGGAGAAGTGAGGAAAATGTGACAGAAACCTTCACACTCAGAAAAAGTGGGAGAAAGATGCATAGGAAATAATAATTTCCGGTTTCTCAAGTTCTAAGGGACAATCCTTGAAATGACGAGGCAGCCTGATTAACACAACAAGCAGTGCTGTTCCACACTTTTAATTGAAATGTGGCCTTCATTGTCATGGTATGTTGCACCTCCATTATATGAGGTGAAGGTTGTAATGCACTTCCCTTGCTTTCTGCTCACTTCCTATGTCCCAAGGGAATGTCATTTGCACCATCTTCAGGTACCTGCACTACATTTGGCATGACTGGCCATCTTTGCTCATTGCCTCTTCTGGCCCCAGGACTTCCTGTTACTTTGTCAGCCCTTCTATGAGTCAAGCTCAAAGTATGCAGAAGGGCTACTGCAAAGTTGTTCATAGGGACAAGAGCAAAATAGTACTTGCCTTGTGGATAAATAGGAATTTTCAGCTGTGAATTAAAATACACGGCCTCAAAAGGCTGAAAGTCATGTTGGTAAAAAAAGTCTCCACAAAAGTGCTGTGGGGAAAAATGTTTGAGAGCCTTAAAGCATGAAAAGGGGAAAGAGAAATTCCAACCAGCCTGGTCTTGTAGGGGGTTTAATCCTTCTTTATAAATTAGCTTCTTTGTACCTATGAAACATGTTTGATCAGATTCTAAATCATGGCAGTGATTTGTGCCAAGTGGGAAACTGAAGAGTAGAGGAATGTCAGATATTTAAATATTTTACCAGCCCTTCATCTGGGTTAATATTCTATTAGCAACAAATATGCCTCTCTGCTAAGGAGTCTGCAACTACTGCTCACCATGCTGAGGTACAGGTGGCCTTGCACAAAGGTGGTATGAAAGACAAGAGTTAAGGGAAATATTGATGCTAGTAATTTCTTCTTTCCTAATGATGCACTGAACACTCCATACTGATGTGTGTTTGCATTCTGTGTGCCTTGAGTTGCAAGCCTGAGCCACACAATTCAGCCTTTTTCCCCAATCATGTTGCTTTCTTCTGTTCATATCTGCCTCTGTACCTTCATCATCCTATCCATACCAGATAGCTGGGTCTGTGATGAGGATAGCAGCTGGCAGGTCAGTAGGATGGAGAGATTTCCTACACTTTGTACAAGCCTAATTCTGACAAAGTGGTTGCTGGTGGGACCAGTCTGCCCATGATTTGTCTTTCTGTACTCACCAGCAAGTGTTTCATTGCAAAGGGTTATCGGCCTCTCCTGTAGGGAGCACAAGTGCAATGAGCTCTGGCAAGAAGCAAACCACCAGGTCTCTGATAAGAGCAGGCGTGGATATGGCAGGGCTGTCAGATACTGGCTCTGGAAAGATGGTCAGCTCAGTGCTCAGAGTGCAACAGCCCGAATGGGGTGCAGGAGTGGACTGCGTTTTTTGCTGCAACCTGCAACCATCTTCAGTATAGAAAATGTGGATAATTATTTAAAAAACCCAGGACAGTTTCTCTGAGCAGCTGCCTCTAAGGAGCATAGCAGTCAAATGGCAATATAGAGATCAGCTGGCAGTCTGGGAGCATGGAGGGTTGCAATGATAACGCAAACCATCAACATGAAGAAACTGATATATTAAAGTAAAATATTGATATATTAGAATAAAACATGTGGGGAAATTACCTGAGTGTGTAATGTTATCAAGTCCTGAAACATCAATTTCATTGTATTTTTATGAATATCTAGCTAAACAATTGCACCCAGTTTTGCTGGTTGGCCAGCTCATAGTGGACTATTTATTCTATGAAAAATACTAAAATTATTTTCTTTCAATATTTTGGTTGAGGAATGCACCAAAAAGTATGTGGAATTCACATGAAATTTAGCATTAGTGGAGACTGTGGTAGTGACTAGGACCACCTTGCTTTATTTTCTTTCTCCATTCTTTCATACTATATGTCCTACTAAATTAATTAAAAAATTGGGGAGCCCTCCAGTGGCTGAAATTATAGAGCCTAAATTAACATCATATTAGAGAGGTATCCAAACATCTGATGGTGTCTTCCAGTTTCACAAAAATGCATACAATTTAAATACAGAATTTTACAAAGTGTTATCTTTTTACTGAAGATACAATTTTTGAAAGGTCAATCCAGTTAAGTACCTGTGAAGGTACTTGGAGAAAAATTTCCGTAAAAGTTCATTTTAGAAAATACCCCCAAATGCAGTATAAAATAATAATAATAAATAAATAAAATAATGCAATATAAAATAACAAGCTCAAGTTCTTAGAGATCTCCTTTCAAAGCTAAACACCAGGAATTTGAGCAATTGCTTTTGGCAATAAAATTGCTCTCCTACTCGTCATACTGGTACTTGGTATTCTGCTTTTCTTTCAAAACAAACCCCAAACCAACCAACCAGTTTCTGTGTATGTGGGCAATCATGACTCTTGACTCTTTGACAATCTCTATAATGACTCTTTAAAAGTCTGTATAGTGTAGATTTATCCAGAAATGATGCCAACACAGTATTCTGTTAAAAGAACATAGAAAAGTATGCAAACTTAACTCAGGTTTTCAGCCCAGCTGTAGCTCATTAAGGTAAACCAAAAGCATTGAGGGACTCTGCATTGAAGGACTCTGCTCTGGATCACCCTTGATCTCACTTCTAAAATGCTCATTGATTTCCATGACAGGATATTTGGACTAAAAATCTGTAGGGAGGCGTTGCAATGTTGCAAAGAAAAATACCTTTTTTTGTTGTTCTTTGCCCTTAAGATAGTGACTATCTCCTACTACAACCCTCATATTTCTGTTAGATTACGGAACTAAGCACAGAGGGAACATATGTAAGATTTTTATAAATGAGGAGATCTAGGGTCATTTCATATGTGCCTCAATCCAACAAACTGGAAACCCAGTGCAAAAACCATTTAATTTGAGAGCTTTTGGCTCAGGCTCTTGGAGAAGGATAAATGGACCAAACCAAGAAGAGCACCAAATCTGCCTTTGAGCTGGGAGACCATCTTTGCACAGGAACTGGCTGCTGGACATCTGGCCGGCTTTGCCGTCTAGAGGGGTGGGGATACCCAGCCCAAAGCCTGAACTCCCAGTCACCTATGGCTTGTTGTCACCTGCAGAGCAGCCAGGAAGCAAAGCCAGTCTGGTCACTAGCCCAGAAAGATCCTCCTGCCCTTTAATTAGCTGTGAAGTGACATTGGGGACTTGAAAGACATCTCCATTGGTTTTGTTGGGGTTTTTTTTACCCTCCTCTCAAGCATTGTGACAGGTTTCTCTTGTCCAGCATACTGCTCCACAGTCTACAGATGATCACACCACTTCGTACAAAGTCTGAGACAATATCCCATCTTCCAGAGCCCACATAGTGGGATGTGTGTCAAACTCCTACCATAAAACAGGAGGGCTGTGCATCACATGGGCTTATTTTAGGGTGCAATCACTACCCCTGGCAGTGCTGGGCTGGAGGCCATGGCAGTGAGAAAGCTGGAGCATCAGCTTTAACCTAATGGAAACATCGTGTTTCCCAAGGATGGCGATGGCCAACTTCTACACTGCACTGCGACCACTGCACCAGTAGTACTGGCTGATGCCAGTGTGAAGGGCAGTCCCAAAGCCCCTCCTGACTGCCATAGCAGAACAAGTCCAAGAAAAGAATGGGCACAGTGTAGCCTTTGATCATCTGCAAAAGCACAAAAATAGCATGGGGTGCCTACAAGTTGAAAATGGTCTGTGTCAAGAGCTGTCAAAAGCTGTGGTTGCCACAGGGATAATTGGTTTGTGCCAGCTGCAGTTGATGGGTACCAAGCTGATGAAAGGAGACAGGATAATATGCCTTCTGTTGTTTAATTAAGGATTTTCTAAATCTGTATAAACTGAAAGCTCTGGATGCTGAAAAGCACAGAAATGCACCCCGATATTCACAGAAATGAAAGAAGTCTGGGGGAACAGGGTTCCTACCAGAAAGCGCATGCACCTACATAAAGCAACCCCTGAGCAAGAAAAGGCCATTTGGCAATGTTTTTGCCCCTTATTTCCTACCAAACTGCTTTCTTCAGATTAATGCTTGTCACAGTTTCCTTTATCACAGGGGTTGCAATCTTTACTTAATACCCTGAGGGAGGGACATCTTGTGTTACTTTGTACAGCACAAGTGATTGAAATAGGACAGAATACAGTTAACATGATCCCCAAACTGCTGGCTCACAGCCCAATATCTTTTCTACAGTCATTGCAAAGAAAGTGATTAATAGCATGCCAGAGAGCTGCTCTGTATACCAAACACTACTTGAAGGACTGTAAATAGATAAAACCAAACAATAAACAACTGTATACCAAAATAAGGACAGGCACACAAAGGGTGCAGGGAATCTCAGTTGTTGAGCTCTACTTTTATTGGTGTTAATGGTAGGTATCAAGAGAAGATGAATAGCTCTCAAATTAAATTTGCAGCTAATCTCATAGTAGGTGGCAAAGACTCTATCATAGAGGCAGTAGCCTTATCTGGAGGATATAGTAATAAAATCCAACCTGAACAACACAAGCTAATTCACCCAGAATAAATGAAGAAACACATGTAACTGTTTGATGGGGCTAGAGGTTTTGAGAAAGTAACTACGCTGGAAAAGTGCTGGGGGGAATAATGAGTGGCAAAGCCATGAAACCAGCTGTAAGCTTGAGATGTGGCAGGGCAATAAGGCTGGGCAGTCTGTTAGAACAAGGCTAACTGTTTTGAGTCTGGGGAACATGAGAAGGGAGACGTTCATTTCACAGGACTGGCATGCTGGGGAAAAGTATTATCAAAAAAAATATTGTCAAGTATTAAAATTGTGAGGAAGAGGCTGATGATCTCAGAAGCATTTCTCCATCACACACCTCCCTCTCTGAATTCTCCCCGTCTCCAGATTCCTCACCTTTGCAGGGGAAGGGATCTGCTCCTGCGATCCACTCTGACCCAGGAAGAGCAGGGGTGGCACAACTGTCCACCCCTGTCAAGGTCCCTGCTTCTGAGTGCCCTGCAACCCAGCTTTGCTCTGGTCCTCAGCTGCAGAGCTGATGAGCATCTTCAAAAGATGGTCTTACCATAAGAGAGGTAGTTCTGGCAATTCATAACTGTGGTATTACTCCACAAAGTAATACCTGTCCTTATTACAAAAATGAGGGGATGGAAAAAGATTCAGAGATGGGTTAACTAGGATATTGTGAGGTGTGGAATGGCTTTTACACCAGGAGCAGCCACAGAGACCAGAAATCTCCAGCTCAGGAAAGGACAAGTCCAGGGACTGATGAGCTCTAGATTCACAAAAAGGCATGGGGTGGGGTGTAGGGAGTGACTGTTGGCTGTCCCACAGGAATTTGGAGTCCCATCAGGACCCAGTGACACCAGAGTGTGGCCAGGGCAGAACTGCCAAAAGGAAATTGTTCTTCACAGAGACAGGGTAAAATATTCACATTGGATCAAAAACAACTGTGTGAATTCATAAACATCCACTGCAGCTTCTGAAAATTAGAATAACCCTTCTGGACCAGGAGCTGCAAATTTTCGAAGGGTAGAAGAATATTCTGGCAAAACACACCTAACCTGTTCTCATATTCCTTCTTACGTGTCCACTATGACTGTGGTCAGAGGCTGAGTTTGAGACCAAATTGACAAATAGTCTGACTCAGGATGGCCACTCTGATGTCTTGGTTTCCCCGTACATTTCCTCTTGCCACAGCACAAGAGTTGGACCAGGCCACACCTGATGTTGCAATTCTCTCTGCATTTATTGTGACAGTCGGTCCCAGTCAAGCTACAGGTTTCCGTGTCTCCAGTAACCATCTCTTTCAGTGGTCACTATCTTCTTCAAGCCAGGGCAGGCAATAACAGAGGGAAATAACAGAGGGGAATCAATAAAAATAATAGAGGGGAATCAGAGTATATAAATTGTAGAAATAGAGAGGTTTTCAAAATAATTTAGCACTTACACTTTTCTTCTGGTAAGAATTCCTCCTGAAAAGTAGTTTTTAGTTTTCTTCACTGAAGTCACTTGCTCTGAAAAACACTTTCAGGTCTGGTTTGGTGGTATCTTTGTCTGTAGCTCCCACAATCCTAGCCTGTGCTGGAACAAAACGAGTACAGTTGGAACAGTCTTCAGGGCTCTCTCTACAACTTCCAGGTGACAAGTTTCTTCAGGTCATAGACACTACTCCATCTAAAAGAAATGGCTCTTGCAGAAGCCCGTGTTGCACCAACCACAAAACCCTCCATCCCCAAAACAAACATAAACTCTTTGACTGCACAGTGCTACCTGCATCAGGGTATCAGGTGATGACTGCTCACCTCTCCCATGTGCACCAGATTTGGATTAATCCCTTGTTACCTCACACTGTCACCTGTCACTGGCAGCTCTCCTGGGTATGCACTACACCTTCAACTTCTCCATTTCTATCCTGAAATACATTCCATCTGCTTCTGAAGATTGTAAAAATAATAATAGGTTAAACCACACGTTTTCTTCAGGCACTGGGTCTGGTTACATGAAATGAGTGTTTATGAATTAAGAAAGGCATTCCAAATTTACAGAAATGCTTTGGTAATCATGAACATTTTCCTTTTTTTTTTTTTGGTACCTGTAAGCTCTGTGATACCAATTTTGTTGTGCTTAGGGGATAAATTTAACTCACTAGCACAGTTTTGGATGGGTTTGCTTTTATCACATTTAGAAACAGGGGACTAGTCCCCCCCTTACACTACTATTTCTTAATGATGCAATTTTGTCAGTGAAGATGAGTTGGTAAAGACATGAGGATTACATTTAAATTCAGCTGTATTTGTAGTTTAAACATGCAGGAAATGAGATGAAGAGAGGAAGAGCTTATGCTAATCCAAACAAATGGAAGAGCTCGTAACATTTTCACAAGGTTTATTTGAAATCACATTAAATTCTGTTTGCAACCTGATGCATCTGCAAAAATGGTGCTGCCAAAATATGCTTACCTGTTGTAATACAACTACTCCTGGGCTTTTAATGAATGCGCACTACCACAGGGATGCTTAAATCACGTGCTGCATATGCAAAGCACAATAGAATCTATTAAACAACTAATCCACTAAGCCCATCTTTTAATTCATTCGAGCAGACAAATAAAGGTAAAAAGACAGAAGTGACCAGTTTACGGCCCCACAGCAAACCTGCCCAGAGCTGGGATGACAGTACAAGAATATGGCATTACTCTCCCAAGCCTTAGCTATCCTCCCGGGGCTGTGGTGATCCTGTACCTTGGCGTCCAGAAGGACTGATTAAGCAGCACCAGCAGCATGTCTCCCAGCTCCAAAGGAAAGTCCTTTGCAAAGGAAAACAATGCTGCCTGAGCATCTAGTTAATCACCTTTCTCATCTTTGAAAGGTAGTGTAGGCCCTTTTTCTCACCACTAACAATCAGCTCATGCGTCCCTTTGGCCTGACTATTTCTGGGAGGTGGTGCCGGCTCCCTCTGCCAACTGCTCCATCAAACGTAGTCATACCTCATTCCAGGTGAAAGGGACAGCTGGCCTTGGAGCCATCGAGGAGATGAAAGACACGCCCCCTCGTTCCTGAGCCAAAGATTTGACTTTGCTAGTGCTGTGGCTGGCCAGACCAGTGTTTCTGTAAGTGGAATTGACTGGTTTGAGCCAATTTCTTCCTTCATGCACAAGGGTAAAAGAAAACAGGTAGAATACAGAAGTACTAGAAGAAAACATCCTGCCAGGGCCTGGTGGTGTGTCCCTCTTTGAATGCAAAGCTATTCCTAGTCAGACTCCACAAACGCTGCCCAGACCTACAGAAAGAGGACACACATTACATGTATTAACCTTTTCTGTTGATCTAAGGATGATTTCTGGGAAGAATCAGAGAGGGCAGCTCACCAGCTGGCTCACAGGTGGTTCTCACTGCTCCTTGGAAAGCCACCCCAACACAAGACACCAAAATGACACTATGCATATGTCCCTCACGCAGCCATTCAAACTGTGCATGTAAAATCCTTTTTTTTTTTAACAGAAAATGTTGTGTCATTTTTTTCCAGGAAATCATTCTCTCCATTATCATGTGGGTTAAAGTGATTGTTTCCCTACAGAAAAAACACACATTTGGGATTTTTGGAAGCTTTTTATCAACTTTTGTTTCCTTTACGCCCCCTTACTCCTTTAAAACAGGCCTGCTGGCCTACATTTGCAATGCTGAAAAAGGTGTAATGATATTTCCAATATTCAATATTTTTGTTGAAACCATTTTGAGAAAATAATTTTTAATTAAACAGATTTACTAATTCTCATCTCTGTATGATCTGTCTGATTTCCTAGCTCCTCAAAATGACAAAAAACATTTGTCTGTTCAGAGATGCTGGCCCAAAGCCCATCACACCCACAAGCTGTAGTTTTATGATATGAAATGTTTGCCTAATTCTCCATACTATGGAATTATAACCTTAGTTTAATGAAGGGAAAGAAAAAAAAAACAAAAAGATGTTACATAAGCAATCCCACCAGAACATGGAATTAAAGGACAAATCCAATCTAGGCAACTCAGAGGAGTGGACATGTATTTACTCTCTGAGATTACCTCTCAGCAAGTGCAAAGATACCACAGGGAGAGGTGCTGTTATAAAAAGAAAACACAGATTGCTAGAGCTAGAGTTGAACCTCTCCAGAGAATACCAGAAAATACCAGTGCCTCTGCTTTCTAGCACTTTCTTTCATGAAAGTGTAGCAGGTACCCTGCACACCATGGGGGCAAAAAAAACCCCAAAAGCCCCCCAAAACCCACCACACATCCCAAAAGCCCATAGTACCTTATTTGGCAAGATGCAAAACATTTCTGGTGGATGTTAAATTATCCCAACTCTTGATTCCAGTGAAAGCTAAAAGTGCTTTGCTATGCCACCAGGCAAGGCAGGAGAAGGAGGAGGATGTGCTCAGTACTTTTAACAAGAAGCTCTACACATGCCAGCTTTCTTCTCCTACGGATGGGATGAGACACAGGCAGTACTTCTTGGTGAGTTGTGGGTATTTCTGCAATGCACTTTCATCATGTTGCTGCAATTCCAAGAGATAACATGACATTTTTCTCCCCTTTTGCATGACACCTTTCCCCCCTTTCTTTTATAAATCACTCATTTGTGTCTTGTAGGTTTAGGAATATAATCATCATCCAGTGGCATTGCTCAGCACAACATTATGTTTCCTACACGTAATCTAATAATGTACAAATACTTCTTGGTTTCATGTATCTACTCTCTACTTCCTGATACCACAAACTACTCACAAACAATAGATTAACTGTTTCTGTATCTTTCCTTTTCCACAAAATTGATGTAACACCTTAATTTTGACTGTGTTTCCCAAACTTCCATTTTTCAGGGTTGTCACTTTCTGCTTCTCAGCATGCCCTGACATGCTCCTGCCTTGACGATGATGAGCATCGCAGGGGCCGATCTCTTATGGCACACCTTCCTCCCCCGGGGAGTCGCGGGCCAGGTGCTCCTCTGCCTGTCCCGCCAGCAGAGCCTGATTCGAGGGCAGTGACAAACTCCTGTCCAGAAATGTGCCACAACAGCCAGACTTATGCAACTGCCATTCTCCAGGAGGGCACAGTGCCCTATTTGTGCTGCTCGCCTTTGCATGCGATAAATAAATGTTTATTGATGGTGAGAAGAAGCGCAAGACTGAACTTGTCCCTGAACAGCCACGGTGACAGCCAGGATGCTTGTGCATGGGGAGGTGGGATCTGAGATGTACTCAAGGGGAAGGGCTTGGAGCACCGCCTGTCCCCTCTCCCCAGGGAATGCTGTGACCACACTGTCCTTGGGTTACCTGTGATCTCTTTTCTCTCTTCCACTTGGTGTTTAGCAATGCCACAAAAAGATGGACAGCTTCTCCAGGAGAAATGTGAGTGCCCCAAGTCCCATCTCACCGTGTGTTACAGCGTGGGGAGCTGGGAGACATTGGCCTTAGTCTTGAGTAGGAAGCAGCCCTTTGTCCCCTGAATGCATAAGCTGGCTACTGACATATAAGACTGAAATACTTTGAAAATACCACAAGGATTTTAAGCATCAGCCTCCATAAGAGAGTAAAGGCATGCAAATTTTTAAGAGACAAGTGGCTTCTGGTGCTCTGCCCTGTGATGGGCATGGCTTGAGGCACAACCTAGTCTCCTTGTTTCCTTTGGACTACTTTGCAAGCTTCCCTGTTGGCTTGCTGACTCCTTCAGCACCTTCCAGGTCCAGCACAGGTCACCAAGTCAGCCTGGGCACTACCCTGCCTGGGGCTTGGGCTTTCTTAAATGTGAATGAGCACAGCTGCCACTCAGAGAGGATCCTAAAGAAGAGAAGAGCAGCTGAGAGCAGCGGAGCGGAGAGGAGAGGAGCGGAGAGGAGAGGAGAGGAGAGGAGAGGAGAGGAGAGGAGAGGAGCGGAGAGGAGAGGAGAGGAGAGGAGGG
>JAWWEE010000074.1:84784764-84803157 GCA_035221455.1 Xenops minutus | reverse complement strand
AGAGAAAGAGAAAAAGAGAAAGAGAGAGAGAGAAAGAGAGAGAAAGAGAAAGACAGAGAGAGAAAGAGAGAGAGAGAGAGAAACAGAGAGAGAAACAGAGAGAAAGAGAAAGAGAGAGAGAGAGAGAGAGAGAGAGAGAGAAACAGAGAGAGAAAGAGAAAGACAGAAAAAAAGAAAAAGACGGAAAAAATAAAAAGAGAAAAAATGTCTAGTTGGATTTTTTTATATGTAATTTATATGTTGTAAAATAGTATTTTTTTGCTTTTAAGATGGACATGTATTCTAAAAGTGAGAAAACCAAGAGATACATAAAGTTTATTTTCTACTTGTGCTAAATATTTAAAGAAAAATTAAAATACCAGACACATTGACATTCAAATATTACCAAAGGAAAATAAAATAAGGTCAAATGAAATCTGAAGATCCCTTTTTATGATTATGAATATAAGCATGTTATGCCTCACAATGCATGTACATGCTGAAAAGCATAAGTATCTGGGACTAGGCTGGAGAGCCTTAGTAGTTCTCGTGTTCCTCCTGTCCAAGCCTATCTGTGACCTTCAATAAGCCCTTCATGCTCCCTATCAGCAAAACAGAGACAATGATATTTAGAGAAGAAATCTGCAGCTACAGCACTTCAGCTGCCAATTTCACCCTATGAAGGATTCCAGTGCTGCTAGTGATTATAACTGTGGGAACACATTTCTGGTAAAGACACCACTACAGTGAAAATCTAAGCTCATCCGTCTTTAAAGTTCTGATGCATGTCCCTTTTTTTGAGAGGTGTTAACAGCTGAGTCCTACCCATGTTCTGACTCTATTAATACTCTCCCAATTCTACTTGCAGCTGGATAAAGGATTTATTTCCTGTGACCCCTGTGTGGGGGCAGAGTGTGATACTGAGCTGTCACGGTGTTCCTTTCACGGCAGTGTGGCATGCGGATTGGGTCTTAGGAGTTCTCCTCCGTGTGTGTGTGTATCTGCACATGTGGGCATGCACACCTGCAATTTGATTCCTTCCTCCTTTACAACTTATGCAGTCACTTACTTTTATATAAAACAAAAGCAGAGTGGGGAAAATTGCTGGGACAATATTTTCTCTATATATGAAAACAACCTTATATAAGGCAAGGCAAAGGTAAAGTCAAGCTAGATCCTAGGAAGAGTTTAATGAAAACAGCCACTGTATGCGAATAGCATTCTTCACCTAAGCATTGTGCTTTTTCTTTATTTGAGCCTATGCATTGCTACAAGCCTACTGACTGCAAAACACTGCTGACGTTTTGGGTTCTAGAGCCATAAAGAAGGCTTTTTCCAGGCTGTCTACAAACGACTTCACTGTTCTTTCTTCTTGTAGGTTTTATTAAAGCTAACCCAAAGCAAAAATTTGAGGATCCAGGATCTTTTACATCACATTTTGAAATGCTGTATTTTACAAATGCTGCAGAGAATCAAGAAATGACTAAAACAAATGAGAGATATACAGTTTGAAAAAAATTATCATGAAAAAAATCCCAGTGACTGAGCTAATTAGCAAGGGATCAAAAAAAAGACAAGAAAATGGAAAAACCTATGTCTGAGATTCAGTGTCACAGTACATTGCTTAGCTAAGTAGAATGTCTTTTCAATGGAACAGTAAACATTAGCATGCTTTAAAAAGAAATCAAAATTCTGAAGGACAAGAATGTTCTCAGTAATGAGAAGTGAAGATGCCACTTGCTTCAGTCTTCAAATACCTTTATAGGTAACTGAAAGCATTAAAAACTCTGACAGAGCACAAGAGCATTGTTGTCACACAGGTTCCACCATGGCTATTCAATGGCTTCATTGAATGGAACTTGAGCTTGTAAATTCTAGTAGAGAACGCTTAGGTGTTCAGAATGAAATATATTCACCTTTCATTTAAATTCGGTGCAATGTTTTTGTTTGTTTTTTTTTTTTTTAAAAAAAGTACCTCAACCTTTTCACTCTGCATCTCAATACTTATTCTGTAAAAGTATCCATCTTTATCCTCCTCTTCAGTTCCTTTTTAGCCACTAGTGACATCCTTAAAATCCATTCTGTGCTGCCAAGACCATAAATCCCTGCATACACAAGGTGCTGAAGCTGAATCTTGCCAGGACTTAATTAGTCACTTGAAACTCGAGTTCAAGTTAAAATTCCTGAGACTCTCATACTCTGCCAGGAGAAAAGCTTTCTTATTACAAAAACATGGTTCTTTAGCTTCATATCATGCCCAGAAAAAAAGCCTAACACGGCAACAACAGCCTGACATATGATTACATAACAGGGCAGACCTGGAGTGGTCACCAGCAGCATATTTTTCTCTCTTCCAATAAGTAAAACTTATTTACATTTGATGTAGTAGCTCCAAAAGAAAATTAGGTCAGATATGTACCACAGTAGAAAACAGACCACGGTGAAGACAGTCAAATACTCAGGACCAAAAAATTCACCCTTTAGTTTACTCAGGACAGTCTTGTAATAGGTATGTTCCTGATATTCATATCACTTCTCTGCATCCACATAAGGGATTTAATTTCCCTACAGCTGGGTAAACTGCCAAGCTACTAACTATTTCCCTCTCTCTTCAGATATTCATTTACTTTGATTTATTTTGTTTTCATTTAATTTTTGGTGATCTGACTCCTAAATCACAATCTCAAAACCCCTCCACAAGGAATTTTGAATTAACAGAAGAGAACAGAGAAGAAGGACACCCTAGGTACTTGCCTAAGAAGTATTCACCATGCCCTGTGGACACCTTTGGATGTTTTATTTCTGTAGGGCTGAGGGAAATTCATCTTTGTTCCAAATCCTGCAGCTGGGTTAATGAACTTGGACACATCAACTTGTTGCTTGGCCCTGGTTTTAACAGCACAATAGTTAAAAGTATTTTCAGTCTAAGGGAATCTTTAGTAAATGCACTAGTAGAAGAACTCATTCTTTATCCCTTACAAATATGTAATAGCAGGGCATGATAACACTCCTTTTTGCTTCTGTTCAGAAAGGAGGCATTCACACTAGAAGGATACATGATACTGTTTGACAGATAATTACATCACTCTATTTAAATAGTTTATTTTTTATTTGCTGTAAAAGGCTCAAAGGGCTGGACAGCCAACCTCTACAATAGGAACACCGTAGCTGAGAGGCTCCTTGCAAAGCAGGTGGAGTCCCAATTTCACTGAATTGCATGAGTTCAGCATTCAGTGGGAAAAATATTAAACCAATTCTGTTTTTGAAAATACAACCTTTTTAGTACATGCTAGGCAAAGATAAATATTTTCAAATATGCTCTGCATATGTTTTTCACTATGAAAAGACATTTTAAGACAGGACAAAGTCAATTTATTTTTCAAAGCTTTATTCAAACATGCAATAGAAGACAAAACCAAAACAGAAAATTATAATCTTTGAAACACAAGCCACAGTGCAGTTTTTGCAGTGTGAAAGGAACATTTGCACATTTCTTCAGTGCAGTGTGCAAGAGGTTTACTAGGAAATGAAAGGAAATATACTACATGATACCGAAATTAACTTTTCCCCCTAATGGTTGGGTCTCATAGAAATGAACCAGCTGCTGAGGCTGGCAGACTTTTAAAATACCATGCCTGCAATTCAGAAATAATTTTTGTGGGGAAATAATTGAGAGTATGACAGTTTGTCTACAAACATGTCACTATGTGTTTACTTCACCGTGTGTCAATTGGATTAGTTCCTTATTCTGGAAGAAGAAGCTGAATCAGCCATTGCAGATTGCCTGCTGCCTCGTCTGCCTCTGCAGCCTGGAAAGAACCCCTCCTGATACTAAGGAAAGCAGAGAGTAAAAATCCAAACACTGTGCCCTTGACTTGGTTATGGAAAAAAATAGGTTAGTAAAAAATTAAAGGGGCTTCTATGGAGACAGCTGTTAACTATATGCCTCAAGTTACCTGTTTTCTTCACAATAGTTTGTGCAGAGGAATCTCAATAGTTCACCAATTACTGGAAAACTCTTTGAGTTAAATGTGTTGGCTGAATGATGGCTGGTGTTTTTTTAATTCTGCTTTTCCCTCTGCAAACAGCTGATGCCTGCATTAAGTTAAGATCAAATGAAAAATGTATTCAGCATTTCAGAGATACCCAGCAGCAAAATAGCAGTATCAGGAACTAAGCTTTCTTATGCTTCCTTTGTATATGTCAACTTATATTATCCTGGGTGATGTATCATCCTTCCCAGTCTACTTAATATTATAATGAAAGAGGATCATTAATATGGAATGTCAGAAGACTATTTCTTTCATATGTAAAATAAATTGCATGCAACCACACCTCTGATGTGAACTTTTGAACACACAAGCTGTAAAATTTGCTTTTTATGCATTTATGAGGGTTTTGATATGGCCTACTACTGGGTTTTTTTCCTGACAGATGAAAAATATCCCTGTTCATGGTCAGAAATTACCACACTAACCTGTGATAAGTGAATCACAGAAGGTCTATACGACCCCTTTCCGAAATGTTTGTTCTAATTTCTTGTAGTATGAAGGTGCAGCACAGAAGTGGCAAACTCAGTAGAAATATTCCCTAATATCCTAGGAGGGATAAACCTTGCAGAGGAAAAAAGTCTCTCTCTTACTGTTTCTTTGTCTCTTACTCTCTCTAAGGTACAAATCCTCATATTTGTCTAGCTGAGATTTTTTTCCCCTCTTTTATATTGGTATCTCCATGTTACTGTGTTTTTTTTTCTTTGTTTGCTGCTTTTTGTTTTGTTTTTTAATTATTTAATATTAATATTATATATAAATTTAATATTAATAGATGTTTCATATAACCATGATGAAATCAAACAAACAGAAACCCAAATAAAAGAGCACAATATAGCAGTGAGCATATCATGCAGACTCTAGGTAGTGTCACCAGTTCCAAGAGGCTAATTCTTCTTCCTTAGAAGTCAGTTAGTGTATTAGAGATTTCTGTGACAAGAGAGTAATATTTTACTTTTTTAAAAAATTATTTTAGTTTTGGGGATTTTTTTTTTGTTTGTTTTTTGTATGGGGTTTTGTTTCATTTTTTTGTTGAGAGGAGAGGAGAGGAGAGGAGAGGAGAGGAGAGGAGAGGAGAGGAGAGGAGAGGAGAGGAGAGGAGAGGAGAGCATCACACAGTGATGAGCACTGGTGACATGTATGAGTCCATGGCAGTGGCAGCTAACACAGCCAGGATGCTGCCTGGTTTCAGCCCACCAGTACTCACTGTTTTCCAGCCAGTGGTGAGCACAGCTGCGAGTGGGTGGCCCTGCCAGTGGCACCAGCAAGGCATTGGACAGATAGAGCCCATGAGCCATTCAATAGGATGTACCCTGCTCAAGAAGGAGAAATCACTGTCTCGGAACTTTTCACCCTGGCAAGCCAGTCACTGGTGTCTGCTTGGCCAGCAAGATGCTGGTGGGGTGCTGGTTGCCAGGAGAAGAGGAAGTCCATGCAGTGCAGCCTGCCTGGGGTAAAGACCTACCCTTGGCAAAGGTGTGCAGGCTAATGAGAAGCAGACTTGGTGTCTGCGACCAAGCATGCATTGCAAGGGCAGGCACCTGTGTTGTGCTGCATGCAGCAGCTAGCTTGAAGGCTCCTCTCTCTGCTGAGCTACTGTTGGTGCTCCTCCGTGCTTGTGAATGGCTTCCTCCACAAACACCTACCAAGAACATACACAGCATATGCAGCAGGTAACCAACTAACTCGTGAGGACATGTGAATCAGCTTTTAGAAATGGCAGTAACTTCTTCCACTTGTTTCTTTCATCTGTTACAGTAGCTGAAACAAATGAGCTATTCTGCTGCCTTAAATCACTGACTTCAAGACAGTCTGTATTTTTCACATTTGAGACTCGCAGGCAAAAGTATTATTGCCATGTGGTGGGCTGACCATGTCTGGATACCAGATACTCAGTAAAGCTGCTCTCTCACTCCCCTCTTCAACTGGACAGAAGAGAGAAAATATAACAAAGGGTTCATGAGTTAAGGACTGAGGAGTTAAGGGAGAAATCCTTCACTGATCACTGTCAGGGGCAAAACAGACTCAAAATGGGAGTATTAATTAAATTTATTACTGACAGAATCAGAGCAGGATAATAAGAAGTAAAATAAATCTTAAAAAACAACACCTTTCCCCCACCCCTCCATCCTTCCAAGTTCTACTTCCTCTCCCCACAGTGGCACAGGGAGACTGGGAATGGGGCTTATGGGTGGTTGTTTCTGCTGCTGCTCAGGGAGAGGAGTCCTTCCCCTGCTCCTTTGGAGTCACTTCCAAGGGGCAGTCCTCCATGAACTTCTTCAATGTGAGTCCATCCCATGGGAAACAGTTCTTCACAAACTGCTGCAACATGGGTCCCTCTGCCACGGGGTGCAGTCCTTCAAGCACAGCTTGCTCCCATGTGGATCCCCCAGAGTCCAACCTGCTCCAGTGTGGGCTCCTCTCTCTATAGCTCAGCAGGTCCCTGCCAGGACCCTGCTCCAGCATGGGTCTCCTCCACACTCTGCAGGTGGATCTCTGTGTTCCAGTGGACAGCCATGGGCTGCAGGGGCACAGCTACTTCACCATAGTCTGCATGACGGGCTGCAAGGGAACCTCAGCTCTGGCACCTGAAGCACCTTCTGCCCCTCCTTCTCTACTGACCTTGTTGTCTGCAGAGCTGTTCACATATTCTCACTCTGCTCTTCTCTGGCTGCAATTACATCTGCAAAATAACTTTTTTCTCCTTCTTAAATATGGTGCCACAGAGGCATTACTATCATTCCTGATTCGTTCAGGCTTGGCCAGTGGCTGGTCCATCCTGGAACTGGCTGGCATTGGCTCTACCAGACATGGGGGAAGCTTCCAGCAGCTTCTTACAGAAGCCAGCCCTGTAGCCCCTGTGCTGCCAGAATGTGGCCATGAAAACCCAATACATTCCAGTTAGATCAACTGGTATAGTTTGAAAAGTTGCCAAGGTTTGGGACATAAGGTTTCTTTTTTTGGTCTGGAGTGGATGGAGCAGAACTATTACATTTCTGTTGCAATAAAAGTGAATCAAGGCAATTTATTCTCTTGTTTTGACAAAACTTCATTATTTTTTGCACCTGATTTTCACATCAAGTAAATATCAGGATAGAAACCACAATGTTTTCAGTTTTCATTAGTAATGGAATAAACATAATCAACAGAAGCATTCACAACCCCAAGTCATTTTGCAAGAAGATTATGTACTTATGACAAAAAAAAATGCATGTTCCAGACTGCAATCAGTTAATGAAAACTCCTTGTTCAAAGTACATGCTCCCATAGTCATATTCAAAACCTATTGAAATCAGCAGTGATATGTGAATAAAATTCAAATGATCTTTGAACGGGTTCTTTTTAAAAACAGAAGAAAACCTGGGGCTGTTACAGTGAAGCTTCCCCTTCAGCAGCTCGATTAACAATAATGATTACAAACACTCAACTCCTTTGCAGGCTCTTCTTTATTGGCTCTTGCAAGGAGCAAAACAAAAATGACCGTGAATACTAACTCTACATCTTAAAAGTTTGAAAGAGATGTGTTACCAAATACTCCAGGTTGCACTGTAAGGGCTCCAAGCAGCTCTGGAAGAGGGATCAGAAATGCAATTGATTCTCACCCACTGCTGTAAATTCATTGTTTCTTTCCTGTCAGTCACTGTCAGAGGTAGTGTAGGAGAATGACTGAGAAGCAGATGGCTTCATCTAATAAATTTTGCAGGCTCATTTTTAAACAAGTGAGGCAGTCAGCACTGACAGTGCTACGTAAAAACATTTCTGCCTGTCCCAGTGTCAGCACCAGCACTGAAAATGGGCTGTGTGTTCCCGCTGGTTAGTAGGCTGGTCCTGCTGAGACTGGCAATAGCTTGTTTCTCAGTTCCCACAGTGGTGGCACAAGTTTCTCTCTTGCTAGCAAATGTCTCCTGGGGGTGGGGAGCTGAGTAGAAACCTGGTGGATGGAAAGAAATAAGAATATATACTTATATAAGGAAGATATTTTTTACAATGATGATGATAAAACATCGGAGAAGGTTGCCCAGAGAGGTGGTAGATACCTCATCCCTGGAAACATTCAAGGCCAGGTTGCAATGGGCTCTGAGCAACCTGATTTAGTTGAAGGTGTCCCTGCTCATTGAAGGGGAGTTGGGCTAGATGACTTTTAAAGGTCTCATCCAACCCTCAACTATTCTTTAATTCTGTGATTCTATGATTATCAGTGTGCACCTTCTTTGATGCTCACTGATACAACAATGTGTAGGATTGTCAAGTTCTCTTCAGTATGCATAAGCAAGGAAGACTAATTAATAGATAGTGGTTTTGCTATTCTTCATAGGGGAAATGGCCTGAAGTTGTGTCAGGGAGGTTTAGGTTAGATATTAGAGAAAGGTTCATCACCCGGAGGGTGGCTCGGCACTGGAACAGGCTCCCCAGGGAAGTGGTCACAGCTCCAAACCTGACAGAGTTCAGGAAGTGCTTGGACAACCCTCTTAGGCACATGGTGTGACTCTTGGGGATGGTCCTGTGCAGGGCTATGGGTTGGACTGCATGATCCTTGTGGGTCCCTTCCAGCTCAGCATATTCTATGATCTCCAGCAGCTATCCTCAGCACTAGGTCAGGTCAGCTCAAACTAAATGCTAAATATGCCTGCAGTAGTTTTCCAAGCAATGGCACTTAAACGTACATATATACGCACATGTGCATTATCTGTGTATGCAAGAATATTAGACAAGACCTCATTGCAGCTGTGCCAAGCACCTTTCTCTGAGAAGAGTGCAGTGAATCAATTCCTATTGTCGGTAGAATGTAGGGGAGTGGAAAAATTGGTCTTCATGATTCCTGTAAGTGAAATATTTAGCATATTCTGAAGCCATAAGTTAGTTTTCTCACATTTCTCCCATTTTGCAAAGAAAGTAGTAGTGCATGCATATTCATGAGTATATGAAATTGATGGGGAATAATTATGCTATTCCGGGTAGTAGTAAAAATGGTTACATTTTAGTCACTTTTAGCCTGAGAACCTCTGTGGAAATAGTCACTCAAATGTTTAGAAAATAGATTCCTAAAGAATAGAGGATTCCTGAAGTTTCTGTGTGTCAGAACAGTCTCCCCTTTAAGAAGGTCAGCAGAAAGTGGACTCAGTTGTCTATATGTATTTATATAGAGTATAGAATATACTCTCAATATTATAGATAGTATTATATAGTACATTTTACATATATATAATATATTCTGGTTGTGGGGTTTTTTGTTTGTTTTTTGATAAAACATACAGTGAAGCAGGTAAATGATTGTTACATCTGCTTTGACTCAGCACAGAAAGTCCCAAGCAGTTCTGTCTTGTGGGCTAATGCAGACGTGTTGCAGGACACTTGCCAGTATAACGAGGCAGCTGTCTTGTAGGACTTCACATTTATTCATGAGGAAAAAGAAACGTTTCAAAGAACTGCTAACAGAGAAAACTTTTCAGAGAAAAATCGCTTCAAGATTTCTTCTTCAGCTCACATTGCAATTATATGAAAATTTTGCTTGAAATTTAAGCAATAACTTCTTGACTAAACACTAAATTTTCTTCTTTTGGTCTCTGTGTACGTTCTTGCATAAAAGGAAAACATTTGGCTGAACATTCTTGAAAAACTATTTTTAGTATGTATAACTAACCACAACTTGCAACTCTTACATATCAAAATGGACCTCAGTATTTCAAACACCATTTGAATACCATCAAACATATAATCACTTCCAGGTTACAGAATGCTCTCATGCAGTGCTAAAAGTTTTAAACAGAGAACGTTTGCAGTGAAATCACCCTTGAAAAACGTGGCTATTGAATACCTGATCAAAGAGCTCTCTGCCCAAAGCCAGAAAGCCCAATTCACCAACAGACAAAGCAAAACTCTCTATACAACTATGGCACCTCTTGTTTGCCTAGAAAAGGCCAGACCAGCATCAGATGTAATGGCTACAGACATAATTAATGCAATTTATACACTGCTACCAGAAGGCGGGGTTTCTAGATCACATGTTCATTGCTGGCCTCTGCTTCTCCATGCTTCACCTATTTGGGGAAATACTAAGTATCTACTAAAAATGTCCTTTATCATAAGTTTCCAAGTTTTTCTGTTAAAGATCAAAGGCAACTGATACCTCCTACCTTTAAATAGGTATGAAATAGATGGCAATTTTGAGACAGGGAAAGGGAAGAGAAGGAAATCACCTCTGGCAGACTTCATTTTTTGGAACCACTGTTATAGCATTACATAGGTTATTTTGTGATGGATATTTTTGTCTATAACTGACTCCCCACACACTCTTTCCCCGTGCTGAGGAAGAGAATCTATAACTTCAATGACCAAAAGTACCTAAAAGATCCTATATGCCCCAGCACTCTGTATTTGCAGGTATAAGCACTTCCTTACATAAATCTTCTCTCCTAACTAAAAATATTTCACCACAGATATGAAAATAATGTCCAATCCAAATCATGCTTTTAATAAAATAGGAGTAGGGTTCAAACCCTTATGTGTTTACATACAGCACATTAAAAATGTCTTTGTTCTTGTGGAGAGACAAATGAGACATGCTACTGTACAATCTGTTTGCTTTCAATATGCATCTTACAGACTAAGAGTTCATTTCATTACTGGTTATGGAACAAACCTTTGGGAACTGAAACACTTCCAGCCTTACCCAAAGCAGAAGGTACAGAGGTTTTCCTTTTTCTCTAGTATATTTTTCCTACAGCAGGAAAATAGGGCAGGGCATGAAATCAGGCGTGTGAGCCTTCTTCCAGATTCGAAGAGATTGGGTCCATTATTGTGATTTCAGAAATTTTAGAAAATTCAGTTATGCTCACAAAAATGCAGATAATCAATCCTTGCTCTAGAAGAAATATGTTTTAAAGTTCTGATCCAAGTTATGGATGTGAGCAATTCTATTCTTGCAGGTGATGCTATTGAAATAAGGGGAACTTCCCTCCTGATGCCGTTTCTAGCAGCTGGAGATGTGCTTTTCAGATTTGGGCCCTTGAATATTATTTGAAACATGTTGTGATGCATTTACTCATGGTGGGTAACACATTACTCTGCGTGGACTCCCACTAACTTCAAGGAGTCTGCTCACAGCACCAGGACCCACTCAGCAATCAAAACCTGGCCTCAGGCACAATATATATTAACACAGCAAAAATTCATTTTGAGCCGTGTTTGGGGAAAGCCCTGTTCACCTCTGTGGGTGACAGTTATCACTGTTTGGAGCTGCTTTCTAGCTATTCTTGATGCAGGAGAGAGGAAAATCATCACCAGCTCTTCCTTTGAAGCTACACAAATCATCGGGAGCTCTGGCACAGCCTTTCTCACAAGTTGCTATATGCACTGCTCCCATCTCTCAGGGTTGCAGACTTTTGGGTTCTTATTAGTGTGTCACCCTGCCCCATTTATGAGCTTTTGGTGAAGTTATTCCTTGCTTACAGTGCATTTTGAGCTCTGGAGTGAGATGTCAGGGACAGCAGGATGAAGTTTCTAGCACAAATAAGATCCTCACAGATAAGTTTAGGGGAAACTTCATGATTATTGATTTTTTATTTTCTTCTCAGTACTTTATTCTGTAAGTGTAACAAAATGACAGGGTTGCATGTCCTATTTACCAGGATGTCATTCCAAACCAGCAACCTCCTGCTTTTAAAAGTATGTGAGCTCCCCTCGACAGTTTTGTCCAAAGGGAGTATATGCACAAAAGCCCGTAAGAATTTCTGCAGTGAATTTCAGTAAAATACTAGTGGTTATATGGCGAGCTTGCTGAAGAACTTTAAACCGTAAGTGAGAATGTTTTGTTTACAAATGCAGGGATTTCATCCTACTGAGGTATTTGTCAACTTCTGCCAAAGTATAGAGAGGTATTTTTCGCATTAGACACTTTCACATTGAAACAGTGACTCTTCAAAACAAAGATAGTAGAAACCAACCAAAATCTTTCTTTTGGGGATGGAGGGGAGGACAAAGAGGACGAGAATAAGAGCCTCTTATTGCTTCTTACTCATCTTGGTGAGGAATAAAATATTGCTGTCCCATGCTTAAGACAGAGTTATAAATAATTGTAATTTTTTGGCTACCAGTAAAACAGACCATAGGTCTTACACTGCAGCCACTGCAGGTCACACAAGTAAACCTGAGTTAGGCTTCAACTTGTTGGCTGGGTACTGCTCCCAGGCCTGTCTTGACAGCAGGGACCTCAGTACAAATTCACCTCTCCAAACAGCCAGCTCCTTTGGCAGTATTGCTGTGGCACCTATGGTCTAAGCAGTGCCTAAGCCAGCTCATGGCTTTGTCTCTCTGACTCCCACCAAGGTGAAGAAACAGTGAAGATAGGGAAAAAAAAAAAAAAAAAAAGAATAAAAAAGCAAAAAAAAAGAGAAAAGGAGCAGCGAAAATCACAAGCCTCAGTATTCCCCTGAACAAGGGCAGTCATGGCAGCTGCTCTGAGTTAACTACTGAGCCACAGTTCAGGACCAAAACTCCCATTACCACTCAGGGACATCAGTGTGATCAGGCTTTCCTGCTTCATTTCTCCCTTCAAGCATGGCAGAGCTGACTGCCCTGTGTGCTTTACTCCTGCTGACGCAGTGCAGACCAGATGAAAGCTGAGAGTGGAAAGATAGCAATGGCAGCAACTCTTGAAGGAGGAGTAAGCACAGCAAGGTCTTGGATGACTCACAGTGGGGTTTCAGTGCTCACCAATAAATGTGGCCACTGATTACTATGCTTGTATTTGCAGTCTGAGATGTAGGAGGCCAGGGACCTCAATATGCATGAGCAAAGGCAATGTCTGCAGGCTGGACCAGGACAGCTTGAGCATAGTATGCATCTGCACTTCATTCCATGGGAAGGATCCTTCCATTAACTTCCCCCCAGAAGCAGAATAGCCTGTTGTCACTTTTGTCACAACCCCACATCAGTTACATCCAACTCCTCACTCTCTTGTCCATCAATTTCTGGGAGAGCCCATGCTATATTTCTCCTGTTTATCACACAAAGGAATATATCAATGGAGTAAGTAAGCCTGTCTGGCAGGTGGGTGCAGTAACTCCTGCACACTGAACAAAAAATGTAGCAGAGTATTTCACAGCTATGCCATACACTGTTGCAGGCACAACCAGATCAATATTAGGGTTATTCCAACACAGGATTATGGTCTGGTTTGTCACAACAGTTGAAGCCAAATGAGACTCACGTTACCTCCTTCATTCACATGGCACACAGAGTTCTTGGCTTTGATCTATGTATAATTACTAAGGAGTGATGCAGGTGATGTTTAGATCCTGTGCTACACTTTTTTCAACCCCCACCTCACAAGGTAGGGAGGTAAATATAAAAATAACTTCACAAGAAAATTTGACTATTATGTTTTTATAAAAGAATTTCCAGAAAGTAACAGATGACTAATATTGCTGAATCAACATGAATATAATAGGTGAATTTCAGCAGTAAATCACAATCATGATACTTATACCTTAGGCTATTAAGACGTGATGCAAACTTGGGAGATTTAGAGACTTCTGATGTGTTCCATTACAGGGACATGAAAACACTGGCTCATGAAAACAAGGGGAAAAGGAAATAACACCAGAGTTTTTAAAAAGCTTCTGCATTCTGCCAGACACAAAAAAAAAAAAAAAAAAACACAACAACAAAAAAACAAAGAAAACTTCTTATCGTATTTCTGATGTAGTTATGAGCTTTCAGCACCAAATCTTGATAGAGAGCTACTGTGCTAAAATCAATACTGAACTGTTTCCACATCTCCTTTTTTTAAACTATATTTAAGCAGAGGTTTAAACAAAGGAAAAAATTGCTGGATGTGGCCACAGGCAAAATGACATGTTACTTTCTTGGACACCAGTCCAACTTGTTCCAACTGGTTATAAGGAAAAACAAATCATCATGAGGAAAATTAGGCATTAGAGCAGGTTGCCCAGGGTCGTTGTGCAATCTCCATCCTTGGAGGTTTTCAAGACACAGCTAGATAAAACCCTGAGCAACCTGGCCTGACTTCAGAGCTGACCCTGCTTTGAGCAGGAATTGGGACTAGAGACATCCTGAGGTGCCTTTAGACTCAGGTGTTTTATGTTCAGCTGAGTAGCACGTGATGATCCTTCTTTGTGGTGATGTATTTTTTTTTTTTTAATGAAGAACAGGGTTTTCCTTTTGTATTGGGAAAAATAGAGCCTTTTAAATATTCACATGAAAATGGAAGATTAGAAGTGTCGGCTGCATCCATTTGAGCCTCCTAGCCAGGGTGGTAACTCAGAAGGTGGAAGACCCAGCTTCACATCTCTGCTGCATGACTCAGAGGGGAAGTTTGTCCCCTACCTCACTCTAGACGGGTTGCAAATGACACACCATGTAGATCAGTGTTTGCCTCAGCTTGCTAGACATCCTTGATGTGCTTGTGGTCACAACTATGTTTTTGGCTCGGCAAGGCAGAATGTTTTGGGGATTAAGTCCTGAGCCCTTTGGAATCCAGCAGTGGTCAAAGGTGGTACAGTGCCTGCTGTGGCTTGGCCCAGCTTCAGACTGCTGTAAGTTGTTTGTGGCCCCTCTTTGTTCACAGGGCAGCATTCTGAGACTCCACAATAGCCCAAGAAAGGTCATTTTGCTGATTTACTCCTTCTCTTTCGCACATACCTGGCATGGCCTGGTTCTGCAAGGTAAGTATGGGATAACAGGAGATGCCAGCACCTAGATCAGTCTCCTTTGTCACCTTACAGACAGCAGAGACTGAAAGGCAGCCCTAAGGAGAGAGCAGTGTTTTCAGCATTTCTGAGAGCACATTCAGTGCTTTTGGAGGCTGGCTGTGCTGCACAGAGCCAAGAGCTCCCAACAGTTAATGCCACCCCTAAAACTGTCTCCTTCTGTGCCCTCAAGCACAGTATTTCACCTCTCTGTTGCAATTTTTTCATCTGTAAAATTGGGATAATGACATTTTGTTAACTTGCAGGACTGCTGTGAACTTTAATTAAGGTAGAGTTTGTAAAACGTTTTAATGAGAGAAAGCACTAAGAACAAGTAGATTATTTGGTTAAGCTGGCTGATGTGGTGCTGTCAGACTTGCCAGAATAACTCAGGATCTGTGTTTACATACTAGAGATTGTTACTCAGTACACCTTCAAAGATAAGCAATGTAGGGTTTGAGTCTTGGGCAGGCAGGATTCAGTTGGGGACTGCCTCTTCCTAGGCAAACGAGTGTACAGCACTTACACAAAATCACAGACTAGGTCAGGCTGGAAGGGACCACAGTGGGTCATCTGGTCCAACCTCGCTGTTCAAGCAGTGTCATCCTAGAGCACACTGCACAGAATTGTATCCAGATGGTTCTTGAGTATCTCCAGTGAGGGAGACGCCACACTCTCTCTGGGCAACCTGTTCCAGTGCATGATCGACTGCACAGTAAAGAAGTTCTTCCTTGTGTTCAGGTGGAATTTCCTGTGTTCGAGTTTCTGTCCACTGCTTCTCATCCTATTGTTTGGCACAACTGAGAGGAGCCTGGATCCATCCCCTTGACAGCCTCCCTTCAGATACTTATAGCCATTGATGAGGTCCCCTCTTACATTCACTGCCCACCTTGGTTTTCTTTATTTTGCAGACTACAAACAACTGTTATTTACCAAGAGCCACCTTAAAATGAAGTACACATCCAGATGGGAGGGTAATCTGCAGTACTAAGGACTGAATGCACAACAGCCTTTCTAATCTTCTCTTTCTGTGTATAGGATAAGCCATAGGTACATACACATTACAGATAGGAAACCAAATTATTTCTGTACTGCAATGGCAAGTATTACAAGGCAACAGCCTTGCATCCAAATGCCTTTTCCTTAGTGTGGTAACAGGAGTTTTGCGATGAAGCTGCTCTATTTTGCTATCACCATGCAGCCACAGACCCTCTTCTGCCTGGGGCTTTAACATGCATAAGGTGGCTGAAGCACAGTTTCTTGCAGGGAAGTGAGTGGCATCTCTGCAGTGAGATGCAGGGAGATGGAAGGGATTGCCCTGCCTGCTATCTCCAGCTCTTCACACGCACTCATACTTCATGTCACTATTTTGTCTACACTGGTTTGCCACACAGCAAGGCTTTGGGCATCTGCCAGTAGTCAGCAGAGGGGTGACTGTCACATAAATCCATTCAAATACAGTGTCTCACAGGTATATATCCATCTGGACACTGTTTTTCATTTTGCACCTTGCAGCAGGCAGCAGGTGGATGATAACCATCATCATCATCATCACATCTTTCTTCCAGTTTCTTTGCTACTTTCTGGGCCAGGAAAGAGTTAACTACTGTGAGATACACTGAACAATTGAGCATGTGGATGGAGAAAGGCAGTCCCATGACAATCAGCCCTTCAAATCCAACAGCCAAAGGTAATTCAGGCCCAAGCCATACCTCTTTTCCCTCAGAATACAGGAGGTAGGGACACTGCAGGGACAACGTGCCTCTTTGTGGGGATAATTCATTGTCCTTCTTCTACACTTACAGAGGTGTAGGTGTCACCATAGTCTTGCCCAAGGAACGTGGCCCTGCGCACTCCCTCCCTGCTCGCTTGCATCCCTCGCATGAGAAAAAACACTCCCTCCAGTCAATTTATCTGGAGCAGTGGTGAGGCCTGGGACTCCATATTCTTCTCTGAGGAAGATTTAATCTGTCTGGCTCTTAGTACCACCCTGTTGCTCTTTGATCAAAAATTATTTAGCTATTATTGAAATATTGTGCTCAGACTTCTATTATGGCTGGTATTCACAGCAACAATACTCTTTAGTAGCTGAGCAAATAACATTGAGCTGTTTGTTTTAGACAGAATTCCACTTATTCACTTTATGTTACTTTCACACTGCTGGTCAGGAACAATAACATTTGTCCAGGGCTACAAATAATTACTGGTAATCATATTTCAGTGACATTTCCAGCAAGCTTCTACAGTGAAATTCCATTTGCAGCACTTCCAATTCCTAGGCATTTCTTTAGGAATCAGACGTCCGACTGGCTTTGGAATTTTGTATTCTGATGAGTGCCAGACTTCATCACTGCGTTTCCATTCTTTAAATTTTAACTATGTTTGCAAAATGTCAGACATCTGAATCAGTTTGTCTCTTGTCAGATATGAAAGATAATTGTCTGGAAAGATCAGCAGCCACTAATCTAGCTAAATCCATGCTGTTTGTTTGCTAGTTCTACTATAGTTACCTTGGCTCTCAGGTATTATCAAGATTAAGCATGAGCTCAATATTTCCCTTTATTGTAAGATTGTTCAGAGCAGTGGATATAGAGTCAGAGCAATGACCACAGACCAAGACTAATGATTTTAAATGTTTGATGTTGTTTTCCAATTTAGATACCTGACATGGCATATACAGATATGTATTTTCAAAGCAGAGATTCTTAGTCCACCCTGAAAAATCAAGATGCTGAAGTAAGCTATAAGTCAGGCTTAAAAACTAGTAAATGCTATTCATAATGATGGGCTTAGACCATGCCTGTCAAGTTTTTGTTTTGGTTTGTTTAAGTGCTCCTGAGAATCATAGAATGGTTTGCATTGGAAGGGCCCTTAAAGCTCATCTCATTCCAACTCCACTGCCATGGGCAAGGACACCTTCCACTAAAGCAGGTGTCTCAAAGCCCTGTCCAACCTGGCCTTGAATACTTTCAGGGATGGGACATCTCTTTTTTGTTTGTTTGTTTTTAATAAAGATTTCATAAAGATGTTTTCAAGCTATACCTTGGAACAATGAGAGCATTTCCACTACTGCTCCACTTAATAGAGTATTTGCACTTGTTGGGATTCATCATGGATTTGAAAACTGCTGTGTGGCAAATCTAATAATCCAAATTACTGTTTGCTAATCCAATTAGGCATTTTAATTAAACTGTGCAAAGTTCAATGCTGCCTCTTCGTTCATTTAATTCTGTAATTTTTAGGTGTTATCAGATGACAGAGCTCTAGCTCAGAAAAACAAAGGTGAGGTGTCTGCATTTTGGCATACTGAGTGGGTAGCTCTCAAACATTCCCATCACTTTTCCCTGAACAGCCAAGTTAGATAAAATTGCAGGTCCTATCATCAGCGAAGGCATCCAGTCCATTCCTCTGCCACCAGCTCACTTCTGGCTGTATATTTACTTCTGCTTCCTTGTGACCATCACCTAACCTTCAAATCTGCCCAGAATACTCGTGTGGGATGTGGGCCCAAACTGATGTGAAAGATTTGTTACATAAATGTCCTAGTTCAGCAGGAGGGACCAGTTGTCACTGGGCGGGAGTAATAAAAGCTATGTATTCTACCCCCTCTATTCATTCCCCAAGAACAATGGACCATTCGCAGCAGCTGCCCGGGA
>JAWWEE010000074.1:84582264-84784664 GCA_035221455.1 Xenops minutus | reverse complement strand
AAATTGTAACTCTGACTCATAATCTCTCTGGTAGTGGGTCCATTTCTTCTGCTGGTTTACCTTCAAACCAGCACAATAAACTAGAAAAGCCCAGAAATAGACTGAGGGAGTGCACATGAACTCGGTTAATTCCACCTAATAAGGCAAACTGAAGTATACCTAAGCTGTAGTTGCTGTGTACTTGACAAAAGAGCCCTACTATTGAAGCACACCCTTCACTCCACAAAACGTCGTGCTACATCTATTCTTGTGCTTGTGGGACAGAAGGAGGAGGAGAACAATAGCTCCTCTATGGTCACACACGGGAACCCTTTCCCTTTATATGAGAGAGAGTGATCCACACAATACTCTCTTCTTTCTAAGCAGAGCTGGAAGGAGATAGAGAACAAACCTTCCTAAACAGGGAGGTCTGATGAGCTGATACATCCCAGCGTGCCACTTTCAGGGTTTCAATCTAGCAACCAACTCAGGTCCAAGAGTACAACCTTTCCTCTTCCCTATGCACAAACAGTGCTGCTTCTGAACCAATTAAAAGTGACTGACTGTCCTGTTAGGTAAGTGATAGGACCACAACTACTCCTTCTCTGCTTGTGGATGGGATATCAGACCTTGCCCACCACTGGCTGGATGGAAGGATAAGCAATTCAGCTCACTACAGGCACAGGAGTAGAACAGGTGCTCATCTTCCCTGACATTTTTCAGGAGGAAGACTAGCATAGCTTGAACTCCCATTCACGCTGCTGCAACAACATCAGCTGCACAAGAGAAAGAATAGAAAAGCAGTCCTATATTTCTTTATTTTATTATTTGGAGCTTTACCTCTTTCTTTGCCAAGTTCCTATTGTCAGATTATTTATTTAAAGTATTGATTTGTTTATTTTTAATTTCCTTCATTTTGAATTACCTTATACCTCCAAAAGTCTCCTCCAAATCTCTCTGTTTCAGGAAGACTAGGAAGTGCCATTTTCCTGCTGTGATGTGGCATGTTAGACAACCTTGTTGCTTGAAGGGTGAAGAGCCAGGTTCCATGTTGGCAGTGGGATTTTCATCAACTGCTGATTAAGATTCATAAAATTATACATTAGCTGATAGCCAGGATCTATAACTGTGCTATTAGCTTTGGCAGCCAAAGGAGGCAGTAGGAAGATTCCAGCCAGAAAGCCAAATGCAGACCATTGTTCTTGTTAGTATGATCATTAGCTCTGTCCTGCATCAGCATTTAGGTTGCATTTTACCTGGGACCAGACTTCAAGGCCACCCACAGCCACCAGCAGCCCAGTTACCCATCTGTCACAATGTATTTCTGTTGTGAAAAGCTTGGTGTTGGTGTCTCACAGGCTATAGTGCCTGCTCAGCCAGTGGTTATACTCCATACAAAAAATTATTTAAGATCTGGAATGTGGCTACTTCCCTGCTCACCCTTGTCCCCCACCACCAGCAGAAGCAGCCAGGGAGCCCTTCTTACCCTTTCTGATGCTTCCTCTGTATCACAGAGGTGGAGGTATTACCCCTGGATAGCTTCCAGCTCTCCCTGTTGGCTAGGCAGAGTTCCAGTTTGGGATCCAGTTTGGGACTGCTGCCAGGCTTATCTTATCTGTGGAGGTTTTTGCCTGAAGCCAGGCCTGAAGGATTTTCAGTTCTCACAAGTGAGTGGGATTTTTTTGTCTGACTTTTTACCAGAGGAGACTATATTGCTCTGGGTTCCCTTTCTTGTTCTTACGTAAACAACCCTCTAGTCTATGTAGATGTGCCTCCAGGCAGGTATAGGTAGAGTTTAGGAACTGAATAAATACCCCAGCTGTGCATTTGGTCCTGGCAAGTTGGGAGTTACTTCACCATGCAGGACGAAGACGGCCTTTGTTAGGCAGGTAGATAAGAGGTAATTTCCCAGAGATACACGTCAGTTCTAACTTCCTTTCTGGGCTATATGAAGCCTGTAATGCAATATCTTTCTATTCAATGTGCTTGAAAAATTCATAGTTTTCATCCTTACAAAAAACTCAAATTTTCACGACTGGGCCAGAGAAAGAATAAAATGCATGCTTGGTTTGAGCATTTGAGGGAAAGGTGATATGTAAGAAGCCAAGGCATGAAATTCAGAGAGAGCACTTGGTGACACTAAGCACTAGGCAAGGCTATGCACAATTCCATTTCCTCTGTTGCTCTTGGAAAATAAAATGTGATTATCTTTTCTTCCCATGCCTAAGGAGATCTTTCACAGAAACTGCCTGACTGACCAAGGAGGCCAGGCACATTCATCCAAAACACAATTTTCTGGGAAGCTGGTCCTTCAAAGAACTTGTGCATCAACAAGTAAACGCTCATCTTTGTCCTATTTTTTTTCTTTTTTTTTTTAACCTGAGAGGTGATTCTTCCTCCCACAGTGAAAGAACCCTTGGAAACCTCCTGCTTGGGAGCACAGCCGCTTCTAATATTAGCTTGTGCCATTATGCAAATACAGCATTGGTGTTCCCACAGTCTGGGGAGGGACCCAATCCCAGCTTCCCACCACATCCCACAGCTGATTACAGCCTGGGCTCTGCCACCACTGATGACTGTATCACTCTGATCAGCATTTGTCTGTACTTCAGTTCTGACTTGGGTTTTGCCAGCTTCTGTCACTGGATGTACTTGTTGCAGCTCCGTGTTTGAGAGTCCCTCTCTCTGCTCCAGTTTTCAAATATAATAAAACATTAATTGCTGAGAATAGAGCAGATCAGCTACTAACATTTCAGAGAGATGGTGAAAGCAAGATTTCAATCGTAATGCTTTATCTCAATGTCTACATGTAAACCTAATTCAGTAACTTTCTGTTTACCTTTTCTGGATAACTGTATAAACTTGCTCAGCAATTTCAAAAGACATTGAAAAACCACAAACCCCTGTTTTCTTAATTTTTTTAATTTAACCTCCCAGTGAAGCCTGAGAAGACATTAGAGCTCCTGACACAAGTAAGCAGTCCATTTTTCCACATTCAAGAGCTATACCAGTAGCACACTGAAACTCTTTTTCTCTCAGGTCATACAAATTATACAGGCTCTATTTCTCCACTAAATATGATCCTAGTCTGGACACACTGGAGCTTGAACGGTATAGGGTTCCAGGATGATAGCCACTAATGTTTGGCTTAATGGTCCTGGGATAAGTTTTAGGTGAGATGGTAACACAGTGATTTACCCCTATGGAAGACCATAGAAGAGTTGACATCTCTCTTTTCTTCTCAACTCTCTTCAAAAGGCCCCCTCACCTCCTAGAGCGTAGGAGGGGAGCAGTTAGTACCCCTTACACTATAACGGTCCTCTTGCATCATACAACATAACCTCAACAAGCAAATGCTTACAGCCCAGTCTATTTTCCCATTTAATTTTGCTCATCTATGATGGTGAGAATACTTAAATATCCAAACAGAGAATACTTATGGTTGCCTGCCTGTTAGCACAATTTTTTTTTATGCTTGTCTCTAAAACTGTAAACATGGGAATCAAACATCTGTTGTGCTTTCAGCAGGAAAAGGGATTACACTGAGGTATAACTACCAACATTTTCTTTATTTCTGGCTTGGATTTTTTTTGTTTAATTGCTAAGAGTTTTAACACAATGATCTTCTACATGATATAAAAGAACTTACATTTGAATAGGCTTACAATTATTTTCACTATATATTAATAATTTGAATGACACATGCCTTACTCTTTCATGAGCTGCCAGGGTAAAAAAAAACCCTGTCTAGCCCAGCAAAATTCTGTCTGCATGGCTTCACACCAGTGAACAGGAAAGGAACACTTCACGAATCTCCAAGCTTCACCTAAAGCCACCCAGTGGCTTTCATGTCTGCAAGTGGTCCCATCTATCAGGGTATAAGACAGGTATTTTCTGTGCTGCAGCTGTTAGAAGAGTTCATACATTTAAACTTACAAAGCAGTCAGAGTCGTGCCACTGCATTTAAAATAAATCTGCACTCAGTCAACTGAGTTCAGGTGTGGCTGAAAGCATGCCAAGTATTTTGAAGCAAATAACTGTGGGGATTATTGTTCTTATAAAAATAATGGTATGTAAGTGGATTTGTTCATTTGAGGCAGCTTTCTCTGTTTTATGTCATGTTTGTTTTTAGAGTGACTTGATTTATAGAGATTTCTTGTGTGCTGTAACTTGGACTATACTTAAGGGAAATAGAGGTAAATAAAGAAATAGTTGTTTCCATCTCTTCAGCAGTGTGTTATAATATTGCCAAAGTTATCAAGCTTTCTTATGAAATATAACAAAAGAAATTTCTTTATAATTGCGTATTGGGATACATATAAAAGACACATATGACATTAATCATCCTTTTTAATTTATTTTTTTAAACTTGTCCTGATCAAGATGTGGTAGACAGTACTTCATTGTATGTTATTATGCAGCCATGTCTTTTGAGCAGAAGCAGCCCTTCATGTTTGCATTTTAGAGAAAACATGTCTTTAAGTATCACTGACTTTAGAAAGATGAGAAAAATAAATTAATTTCTCTGCATGCTTGGGACTCGCTGTCTTCCTAATGAAATTCACAGGATCCAAATTTCCTTCCAGTAATGTAAGGAGGATCTTTCTGATCTTTCTGCATACTCCAGCCAGTCTACATCACTTTACTTTTGGCACTGGGAAAGGCCTTCTGCAAACCTGCCAGAAGTTTTTCCCAGTGACTCCAACTGGTGAATTGCCACAGGCATGGAAAGATCTCAAGAGAAAGAGGAAATGAACCCTTTCCTACCCTTCAGCAGCACCACGGCTCTTTCTGTGGATTACATGTTTCTCTGCCTTACACTGTCATCATCTGACAGTAGATACAGAGACTAAAAATACTGTTATATAAAAATGTATTTATGTGACAAGAGAAAGAAAACAGAAGAACACTAGAGCGTTCTGATGCCATCATTGCCAGATGATGTAGGACAGTGTGCATAGCACAGTGCTGGGCAAGAAGAAGAGGAAAATGCTGGGCAAGAAGGAGCCTCTACTGACAGTAAATATACATTTGATGGAGGAGTGGAAGGAGAGAAGGATTCAGAAGAGATTTCCTTCAGCTGGTGATGTACTTCTTACGAAACCAAAACCCCACAAACAGTAGGAAAGCGGCATGTCAGAAAACTTAAAGAGACACTTAAAATCTTTAAAATATTTTTCCCTTCCAGGTCATATATTATGAAGAGATACTGCCTTTTTTAATTATTATTTACTGCAACAAAGTTGCATTTGTGTCTGACAATCAGTCTTGGAAACTAAAGTCCATATACACACAAGAGAAGACTGTATGCTTCCCCATAGCTATGTCATACAACAGAAATGAAAAGCCATGCTGTGGGATGAATAAATGATTCAGTTTTCCTACAATTTTCCTCTTTCAAACATCAATGATATTTTACTATTGTGGCAGATTCTTGTTCATTTGGAAGTAGATAGTGTTATTTCATTTTATACTCAGGTTATCAAAAAGATATAGATAACATTTTAATTAATATATTTATGTCCTAGAATGCACTGTATGCAGTTTAGGAAAATGCAGTTTCTAAAAGCCCACAGTTACAGAACATTTCTATTTTATGAAACAACTTTTCATAGGTCTGAAGTTTGGTTCCACATCCCTCAGGTTTCAGCAAAACCTGTGCTGGATAATGTAAGTTTATAAATTGGAAATAAAAATTGTACTCTTTTTTAAAAAAATATTTTTATTTAAACTATTTGCACTGATGTTTCAGTCTTTCAGTTCTTATTTTTCCTCTTTGTTTTCTTGTTAAGGGGAAACACAGGATGAATAAACTGACTCAGCAACCATGTCAGTAGCTGTATCTTTTCGGTTGCTTTTCCATTTCTGTTCCCTTAGAAATACTTACTCTTCTTGACTCAGCTCTTCATTTGTGGAATAATTGGTCTCTAACAAGTTTCTCCTCTTTAAATACAGCACCCTGGCCGCCTTCTACCCCTCGGTCTCTGAAACAGTTAAAGAGTCAAAGTCTCCACATGAGAAAAGGATCTCCTTTCTGCTGCCAGCTTAACATCCTAGCAGTGGAGTATCTAGAATATCTGATTTAAGCTTCTTTTAATTATCCAAATCTAATGTGATGCTTGTACATTATAATATTCACCTTTGATTTATTGCTAGGTTGATTCTCAACACATGTTGAAGGTTTCCAGCAGTTTTCACAACTGGTTCATTACTCCATCAGACCTATACAGGGTACCATTCAGTGCTGCAGTGTCAGTCAAAGGTATTTCTGCTGCAAAATTCAGACCTTAATAATAATTCCTGCACAGCACAAGAAGTTGTGGCTATCTATTTTCGGTGGAGATATAATTAAAAGATACATAATTGCGGTTAGAAAATACTTCAAGTAAACATTAGTGTTTCATCATGTCATGTTTGTTTATAGGTAATCTGAGAAGTCCTCTAGGCTCACCAAAGATTAAAATCAAAACAGTTCACCAGTGGAAAGATACCTCAATTTTTCAGCTGAGCATCTGTTATCTTTGCAATTTAACAAAGCCTTGAAAACTTTTCTCATTAACACTTTAAACATAATCATAGGTTTGAATGCAAATAATTTCTATGCACTGAGGTCAGTACAAACCTGATAAAAGGTTTGCCCTAAAGAAAATTACATCTGATTAAGTCATATTGAACATGCTTATTAGATGGACGGGAGGCATTGCAAAGTGTTCACTCAGAAAGAAATGCTTTATTTCTGTAGATTTTCTAATGGAAAGGTTTTTGATCTTACATCTTTATCAACAAGCCTCTCTGGATATTCTAGAACAGCTCTTTGAGTGGACACACTTATTCTTGAATAAGCTAGTATTTTATTTATTCTGACAGAAAAATGGCTTTTTTTTTGCTTTTTTTTGCTTTTTTTTTTTGCCCCGTATATAAGGATTAACACAAACAGCAATAGCTGCCAAAATTCATATCTACTGTAACATTGGTATTCCAAATGGAAAAGTATTATTTTTTTTTTTCTTAATGGAGGTCTTTTTTAGCACTTGGGGTAGAGCATGATAAAAGAAAGTCCTGACTACCTGTGAACCTGTGATCATGTGGTACCATTTGCAGGAATATATCCACTAGCCCAAGCATCATGGCCATATGATTTGCATAACTTTCTGCCTATTCAAATGCATATTTCCATTACAACTGTATGAGAAAGATTCTTAGTATTTTTCTCTGCTGTTAAAGAGCTGCTGCATTTCAGTGTTGGTGAAATAGTTCTACGTATAATTTTCCATTTTTTTAGTGAAAGTGCTTTGGGAACTCTCTAGCAGAAAGATGGCCTAGAAATGCAAATTATCCTTAGCCACATAACTCAGAATTACCTTTGCCTTTTATTCTTAATCTGCAGCTGTATATATATATATATATATATAACAATACAGAAAAGCAATTATATTAGACCTGTTCATATAACTGACATCCTTTTGTCAGAAATAAACAGAACTGCCAACATGAATTTTGCAATCCAATGAATGCTAATGCTGAAAAGTGTCTCCTTTAAAGAATTTTTCAAGAAAACAATTTAATTTAATTTGTATGTTTAGAAAATAATACCCCAAAAAAATTAATACCTGAAAGCCTGAGTGAATATATGTCATAACTCCTCAAGTTTCTTCCCCCCTCATTCCCCCAGTTTTATTAACATATACATTTGGATTTGCATCAATAGTTGTTCTTTGAATGTGTTTATATAAGTTTCCTCCAAGTAATGACTGTAACAAAACATATCCTGGCAGAACTTTGCAAAAGATAAGCCTGTTTAAGTTACCCAGTAAAGATAACATTTCTTCAAAACTGCAGAAAAAGGAACTCTAGCTGCATGCAAATTAAATTTAGAACACTCCTTTGCATAGAGAGTGAAAGTCTGGCAGGCCAGGAAAAATCCATAAATGTGATTGCAGAGACAAAGTAAAACAAGAAAGAGGTCTCTGATGTCCAGGAAGTACGTGTGTGAACAGCCTCTTTATAGAACTGTCTGTGGCTTGCTCCACAACCCCATTACATGGCTGGCTCCATTTCGAAGCCTTCCAAAAGCTTTCAGACAGGATTTGAATACAATCAAAACTCTGAATTAAAGAGCAAGAATAAAGTGCTTATCAAACTTTTATGCAGTTATTTAGCCATGACCAGCAACAGTGTCTTTAATGGTTTCTGATTCCTCATCTTTCTGCTGCTACACCAATGTCAGTAATGACTTTCATAAATATTCTCCCATTTATACACTGCTTAGCACTATGGCAAAGTCATTGGTAAGACTGGTTACTTGCAGGGATTGCTCCTGGAACTTCAGTATGGGTTGGTACAAATGGTTTGCCTAGGTCACCACCTTACCTATGGCAATGATCAAATCATGACTCCCAGTGGAAACTGGAGTACTCCATGAGAGGGGGATGTTGCAGTGGAGGACTATTGGATAAAGGTTTAAAAGTAATGCTCTTAACTAGAGTACAGATGAAGACCATGGCAGTTTCTGCTTGTGTCTCTCATTGGAAAGCCAGCAAGTAGCTGGCACTCTGAGGAGGGACTGCAGGACATATGTGGCAGCAAACTGGACCCCTTTAGGGCTTGCCCATACAAAAATGAAGAAAGGATGTAGATGACTAGAACATTTAAGTACAAATCCGAATGTAAATGCTAGTTTAAATACCTCTCATCTTGTGTCAACGCAACCACAGTTGTTGAAGGTTTTTGTTTCAGGGCTAAAGATAGCTCTGCTGGTAACATGAGACAAAATAACGGTGGAATTGTTTTACTCCAGGAGAGGCTGGCTACTAAGGAACCAGCTTTATTTCCTCCCACCATCAGTTCCTTCCAGAAGATCTTCTTTACTTCAGATATCTTCTTTACTGTGAGCATTACCTCATATTTCTTAACATGAGATTTAATGGGGCTTCAGCATCTCTGTGGCAGTTCTGTAAATACAGGTCTGCCTCTCAAGTATGGCCATTGGCCTGCATCATGTGTGCTACTAATGCAAGTCAAGCAAGTCTAGGTTTACTCATTTTAAAATACCAGATTTCTGTTTTCCTGACAGAAGTTGAAAGAGACAAAGGGTGGAAGTCTCGCAGCTTCAGACTAAAGATTTTTAGCATGGCAAAAAACTTGCTCAGTTTTCTGCCAGGCCAGTCCCAAGTGATGCAAGACTTCTCTTCTACCCCACTCTCCTTTGCACCGAAATTGCTGTAGCTCCCTCAAGAGACAACAGTATTTCTGCTGAATTTACAGCCCTTAAGATCATTTGTGCTGCTTGTGGTATGCAAATGAGCTTTATGGGACTGGGATATCTTCAGAGTTTTCAAAGCAGTGAAAGTATGGTATGCTGCACCATTCAGGATCTGAAAGAATCCTGAAAGAAAATTGAAATTCTGCTCCTAATGCAAGGAAAAAGCTAGGAAAAAAACCCACAAAACCAAACCAAACATAATCTGTATTAAGTGCCCACTCTTGATTGTTATCATTAGCAGGCAAAGATTAGCACCTTTCCACTCTGTTTCTATAAAAGCTTTTTTATGAAGTGCAGAAGGGCTGCAGGTACATTTTTGCCAAAGATCATACAGCTTAGTGACTGTCTTGGCTGATGAGACACTTCAAGACCTGATCCAGGGCATTGAAGGAACATGGAAAAGGATGCAGAAGCAGCAGGCAGTTACCTAATACTATCAAGTCTCAATAAAAAATGACAAGCTGAAACATCTTGGCAGGCTTTCTGAATACCTAATAGGACAATGCTTGTGTAAATGGGTCTGGAAGTAAGGTTAAGGGAAATAAGACCACAGCAGAGAAGAAAATCCACTTTAGAAGCAGCAAATTATTTCAGTTCAAAGCCCGTTAGATCACATCTGACCATAGGGTGACAGAATTAGTCTCACTGATAGTTTCTGCAAGACATGATTCACATCCAGTATTTTATACATAGCAATTCAGCAAAAATGCTCCCACCCGAGCCAGAATACATAAATACTTAACTTTTTGGCAGGGCGACCGTGACAGTATTTGTACCTATGGATTTGCTACGACAGATAAATAAACCCGTACTCCTTCCCCACAGCTGCCGAGGCTAAAGGCAGCGTTACTCCCGGACAGTCTGGAGGGACTGCTTTTTCGACGGGACCAAGTTCTCATACCGGTTTCCTTCAACCACCAGACCGCGCTGATCGCAAAGGCACATGCGGGGGCATTGCCACACACGGGGCAGACGTGTCCGTGTACAAGGGAGGTAGGCAGCGGCGGGAGAGGCGGAGCGGTGCCCTCCTCCTCCTCCTCCACGCGGGACCCGCCGCTTCGGCCACCCCCAGTACAGGCGAGACGCGTCCTTCTGCCTGCGCCCAGCTCCCCACCCCACACCTTGTCTTTCTCTTATATTTCTCAAGTAACTCCCCCCATCGCCTCTCCCGCCCGTCCGAAGGTGCGGCAGACGGGGCGCGGGGGGGACGCGGGGCGGGGGCAGCGCGGAGACCCGGCCAGGGGAGGGCAGCCCCGCGCCCCCGCTGCCTCGGTCCCCTCCCCGGCCCGGGGGCGGTGGCGAGGGGCTGCCGTCGCACAGACAGCGCCCCACCGCCCGCCGGGGCAGCTGCGGGAGGAGCGGCTGAGCTGGGCTCAGCCCGGCGCTTCCCCGCTCTGCGCTGCGGGGCGCTCGCCCCGCCACCCCCCGCAGGTGGCCGCCCGCCTCCGCAGCTCCCCCTGCCCTCCTCCGCGGCTCCCCCCGCCTCCGCAGCTCCCCCTGCCCGCCGCGGCGCTGCCCCATCCCGGGCGGTGGCGGTGGCGGCGGCGGCGGGAGGGGCCGCGTCCCGCCCCGCCCCTGTGCCATGCGGGTGCCGCTGGCGGTGTTGGTGGCGGTGTCGGTGCGGGGCGGCGCTGCAGAGGGCGGAGCGGCTCGGAGCGGGCGGCGCGGGTGGCTCCCGGCGGGCGGCGCTGCTGCGTTGCTCTGGGAGGTGCCGCGGGGCCGGGCGCGGAGCTGCGGGATCGGGGGTGTGAGCGGCCGGGCAGGGCGCCCCCAGGATGCTGCGGTTCCTGCGCAGGACCTTTGGCCGGCGCTCGATGCAGCGCTACGGGCGCGGGGCCGGGCGGGGTGGGCTCGGCGGCGAGGGGGACGAGCGGGACGGGGGGCTGCGAGGAGCGGCCGCCGTCGTCGTCGGCTCCGGAGGCTTCCCCTCCTCGCCGCACCCCGGAGGGGTCGTGCACAGCGCCGGAGCCCCGGTGCACATCCCGGCGGCCGGCGGCAGCAAGCCGGTGTTGCAGTGCCGCGTCCTCCTCCTGGACGGGACCGAAGTCAACGTGGAGCTGCCGGTGAGTAGCGTGCGCTTTGCCTCCCCCGCCTGCAAAACAGCGCCCGCAGCTGCCCCCTCCCCTCCTCCGCATCGTCCCCCTCTCCTTGGCGACGGGCACCTGCGAGTGCCCCCCCCCGGCCGCACAACAGGCGCCGTTCTCCGGGAAAGCCTCGCTACTTTGGTCCTGCTCGCCGCCGTCCCCGCCTGGTGCACCTGCTGCCAGGTGCGCGCCATGACCGCCGCCCGCCCCCGTCCTGCCGCCTGCGGCCGTCTGCGCCCTTCTCCCCTCTCCCGGAGCGAGCGGGGAGGTGGGCACCTGCTCTCCTCCTCCCCTCCGCAGCCAAAAACCAGCCGCCTGCAGCGGCGCCTCTGCCGGGAGGGGTCGTCCCCGCGGTGCGGGGCGCTACCTGTGCGTGTCCGCGGCTGGTGCGGGGGGGCTGCCCGCACACCGCGCCCGACAGCACCGCCGGCCGCGGGGGCACCACGGAGTGCTGGGGGGGATCAGAGTCCCTGCGGGGCAGCGGTGCCCGCGGCCTCGGTGCCCTCCGGCGTGCAGCCCCCAGCCCGCAGCACCTGTGGCGCCGCGGGGAGAACGAGGCGAGGCCGCGCTAGCTCCGCCGTGGGGAGGGTCTGTCTGCGCGGGGGACGCCGCAGCCTCTTCCTTAGTTGTTGTTTTCCACGGTGCCCCCGCTGCCGGGGCCGGCTGAAGGGTCGGCGCTGCCCCCGCCGCGGGGATGCTCGAGGCGCTTTCCCCGTCCCGCGGCGCCCGGTGCGGGGCTGGGGTCCCGGGTAACCCTGGTCAGGCAGCCGGGCCCGGCCCCGAACTTTTTCCCCTCCTGCCGCTGTGCAGGAGGAATGAGGAAGGGACGGTGCCGGCCTGCGGGGCTGTGCGCCTGTTGTTTGCGCCTACTCGGTGGGGTTGGGCCGCGTTTGTAGGTGTTCAGCATCCTCAGAGCCCTGTCGTGTGTCCCTTAAGGGCAGCTGCACGGTGTGTATCGCTACTTTACAGACTTTGAGCTTTTTTTATGCCTCACAGCTGCTGAATACTTGACATCCATCCATTTTTGCTGGCCTTTTTCCTTCCTCTTGTAGCACAAGTTTTCCCATGAAATAGAAGTTTACCATGTTTCAAAAACATTTAATAATTTTTCTGTTTTGACTCGAATAGTCACCAGCCATTAACTTGGTGTACAAAAACAGGTGGGAGAACTTAATAATGAGTGTAACAACGTGAGAAATTGCATGTTACTCTAAGCTCCAGCAGTGTAAAAGAGAGATTTTTTTCAGAGTACCCTCAGACTCTTGTTAGGTGCCTTTCATTACAACAATCATCTGTGTATATTGGCATCGTTTCACTAAAACATGGAATTTGGCAACCCTATTGTTTCTGCTTAAAAGGAACAGAAGAGATTGAGTAAGACTCTTACATGTGAATACAGAAGTATGTGAACGGAGCCACCTAGAGATACTTGCTGCAGCATTATCAGGCCTCCCTTGCCTTACAGGCTACATCACACATTTCCAGATATTTGAAATGCTAATATATCTCCTCTCCTCACATCTCCTTCACAACTTGCTGCACTTCTCCTAACATCTTCGCACAAATCTTTTCTAAAGTACACTTGATGATAGTTATCAGCATTCTGAGGGTTTACTTATAGTGGTCTATGTCGATAAGCTCAGTAAATATTTTGCTTAAGGTTATACGCTAATTTATTAGAGGTCAGCTTTTGCTGTAGAGCCTGTTTAAGACAGTCCGAGGTTTTTTAGTATCACAAAATGAGGTAATGGCAGTCTTAGTCCTTGAGTGTTGAAAATATATGGAAGTATCTGCTTGGCCCAGTAGAGAAGCTGTGAAGCATTCTTGTTTGAATTAACTTCCAAGTGAATCCTAGACTGTCCAGTGTTTTCGAAATGTGAGCTGCACATGTGGTGGTTGTAGTTCATTTGTCCAAAGACAGAGTAAGAAGTTGGCTTTTTTTTTTTTCACTAAAATCCCCTTCCTCGTGGAGAACTTTGGAGCATGTAATAGCTGTCAATATTTTGAGGGTTAAAAACCGTTCTGTTGAATTACATATCTATTCCTCATGTTTTTTTCTCTTTCTTTCACAGAAAGTAACACCCACACTGAGAGTTAGAAAAACTGAAAGAGGCGTTGCACCATTTATAGAAGTTGATCAGTAAAGTTTCTCTGAGCTTTGAAGCTCTAGATTTTATGGGATTAGGACCCGAAACAGAATATGGTTTAATACTCAAAAGGTGTGGTACAGGACTGGTTTAGCTGAATGAATTGAGTAACATCTTTTCCATTAATAAAAAAAGTAGTGTATGGTGATTTCTCTTATATCAGCTCAAATTTAATGAAGAGGAGGGAGTGTGGGCTTCATCATCAGTGAGCAGCTTACTCATGAAGTCAAGTATGGAGATGATTGCAGAGTATTTCACTGTTCTGCTGATTGTTTGCAAGCACCTACATCAGGAGACACTGGCATCTGTAAAATGTGCCCTTTTTACTACCTGCTGACATTGCAGCCCTGTTTTCTTTTTAGTGGAAAAAGGAACTTGCTGATATTAGAACACAATAGTCTTGCAACTACAACTTTTTAGGCTATCTTAAGACTTCATTTAGGAGTAATTGAAAGGTTTATTGGATTTCAAAGACTGCAGGGTCTATTTGCTTGTGTGGAGGAATGACAGAAAAGACATGACTGAAAGAAAGCTAACTCTGTGTGTATAATAAAGGTTCAATTTCTTTGTTACAGTTACTGTTTCATGGGGATTTTTTATTCTTCAAATAAAGATAAAACCCTGAAACTTTTGTCTAGCTTCAATGCATCCGATTCTGCCACAGTGTTTTTTGTACGTGGGGGCTGATGATGGTGCTGGAAAAATTAATCCTACATCAGTAGATTTTGATAAGTGTCTTTGTGGTTAACATTGTAGTTTAGGCAATAGTGTCTGTATCAGAAAGTGCACATCTGGTAAGTTTTTTTCTGTTCATAGTGGTAACAGAAGCAGAGTTCTACCCTGATCTCCAAGTCCTTCCTTAGCTCATTCTTCTCTAGGCCGTGTAGCAATATTAGGAACTAGAGTCACCTTTCTTTATCTACATTTCCACACCCTCTTTCTTCTGGGGCATTTGCACTTTATTCTTTTTACTGCATGTGCTCTGCCCTCAGACTACCCCATCTGCTAGCCTGCCATTCTACGTGCTGTGTCATTTGTAGGTGTTCTCCAGCTTTCACAAACTTGTTTCCTACCCAGCTGCCCCCACAAAAATGTCAACATAAAATTGTTCTGAGCAGTGCAGATACCTCTGGGTAATGGTTTCTATACTCAGCTTCTTGCATGAAATTGCAAGGATTGCTTAATGATGCTGGCTTTTTTCTTCACTCTTAAGGCAAGAATTGTGTACTTTGAAAGTATTCTTTCTAAACAAAATAATGCACTGGATGGCTTTTTAAACCCATGAGCTCCTCAGGGCCCTGTATATTGAATGTGAGATGCTATTAGGGTTGCATCTGTTGTATAGGAGTGAGTGGCAGTTGACCAGTTTTGTTGCTGTGGGGTGATTTCCCAGGGGAAAGGGAACATAAATGGTGTCATTACTTCTTCTTGACCTGATACCACGTCTGCACATCTGAAGTCTAGTGATGAGAACTGACGCAAGGAGAAAAACACATTATAAACTATCCCTCCTCCCTTGCGCAGTTATCGATGTATTTCTTTTAACAGCTGGGAACCTGTTTAGTATCTTTTGTGTTGCACCCTCACTCTGGACGCTGTTGTCTGTTTAGAGTTTGTAACACAGCTGTAGGTAGACGGAAGGCCACTTGCTCACTGTTGTCAAAACAACCTTGCTTCTGTTTTTCTGAAGGACTCGTGACTTTAATGAAAGAAAAACTGGTTATGGATGATGCTGTGTCCTTACAGAAAGGATGCAAGGAAAGAGCATTGACATTTAGGCAGGGGTGATGGTGCCTGCTAGTTAATATGTAGATGGAACAGTCTGTAGATGGCTTGCAGATGAAGCCAAAAAGCCAAATTATTCTTAACTCTTAAGATATGATTGCTGGCATTTTAAAAAACTGAGTCTCTGTTTTTTAATTAGGTGCATCTTATGAAAGTTAAAAGATAGATATAAAAGATAGCTATTCAGTGGCTTTGTCCAAAGTGGCAGAATTAATGTTTTGGGGTTTTTTTTAATGCTGCTGAAATCAGTATTCTCTGATAAAAATTGCGTGAGGGCAGGAGGGAAATGAATACATATAGGGTGCTCTTGGGTTTCTGTAGTCTTAAGTGGGATAAAAGAAGGAACAAATGGTAAGCTTACTCTAGTATGAAAACCCCCATCCTGCAAAGCAGGTATAGGATACCTTACATTTTCTGTGACACAAATTCATGGCAGTCAACATCTTGTCTGTCACAAATACTCCTTCCTAAAAAATACCTTTGCTGCTGTGAACATCATTGCAAATACCTGTGTGATGTATTAGAAAGTTTAATGATTACCTTAATGAACAAGTCAAATATAACTCTTGAAATCATTGAATTTTTTTCAGATGGATAGCTTTTGTATTATTTCTTTGCCTTTCTTTTGGTGTATCTGTTTTAATAATTGTTTCGGCTGCTATGGAAACACTTCAGGATAGGAATAGTAAATGTTCCTCAATACCATTTTCTAATCTCTGATCTGCTATGCGTTGTATTCTTTTCTTGTTGGAGTAATGTGAACATAGCAAAATTTGCTGTCTGGCCTCTATGCTTACGACAGCGTAAATGTCAAATTAACTCTCGAGCAGTCATCTCTATCTTATAATTATTAGGGTATTTGACTGAATAAACATAAATATTAGGAGAGAAGTGCAACTCATTTTTTATTTCTTTCACATCACATGTGATTTACAAGTGACATTTCATGAATATTAATTCTACAGAAATGCACTAATATGCATGTAGACACTAAGATTCTAGTCGTACTACGGAGTCTCCTTACTGAGGAGTTACCCCCCCTTCTCCCCCAAAGAGATACATTACATCAGATGGGGAATGGGATTTTTAATTAATTCCTTAAAGCTTTTATCACTTATGAAAATGATAATATGCTTCTTTATGCAGAAGCTACTTTTCAACAACATCAAATTAGAGTACATGCTGGAAAATGGTAAAAATGTATTTGCAACACTGGAAAGACCTCTTGCATTCATGGGCAACTGTGAGCACTGGCACCAGTAATCCCCTTCGTAGATCAGGCTCCATTGGTAGAAGGTGGTTGGTATTTTTGTTTCTTCAGTTCACGTTGAAATGCCTTTACAGTGTCTTACAGCTCTGATTAAATAGCTGTAGCTAGAGCTCAGTGTGTTGTCTTCTGGTAATAGCCTTTAATTATGTTATCCCTGTTCTGAATGCCTTGATGCATTGCTGTGTATACTGAAAGTGTGTGAAAAGCATTTATAGTAGAATCACGAACAGAATCAGGAACATACACGCCCCAGAGAGATAGAAATGAGATGGGGTATGCACATGTGACTGCAGTCATGCTTCAAAAATGCACAATGTTAGGTTCTTGAGAGAGAAGAGGGAATTTTAAGCCCTTGATGTGCTCGCCAAACATCCTCTATAAAGCAGATAAAAGACATTGCAACAATACATGGTAGAAGAGGGAGACAAAACCCACTGTTTTGTTTTGGCATATGTTAGATAAATTCTGCTTGTGAGTTTCATTAGTTACTAATGAAAACCAATACAGTTTTTCAATGCAATACAGAGAGACAGGATGAGAGGAATGCTGCTGCAAAGAGTTGACAACCATGAGGGGGAGAAATCCAATGATGAGAGTAGTGTAATGCAAATACAAAAGTTTGACCACCTGCAGTAATTCTCTCATGGAGAGCTTACGTGTGTGGAGAGATGGCGAGAGGTTGCTGCATGCATTCTTTCAGAAGCCTTTTTGCAATGGACTAGAAGACAGATATGCTTAGGAGAGTAACCATATGAAATGTCAGTGTGGCTGGACCTCTTGTTTATTAGCACAGAAATGCATTTCAATAGCTGATGTTTGCACTGGGCTCAGCTGTGCGATCATGAGCATTGGAGAAACTTTGAAGACCACCATGGATTTGAAGGGAGATGGTCAATAAAAAGGAAACTTACAAAACAAGTTTGATGGTACTGGGATTTTTTTGTCAAGTGTAGTCTAATACATTTGAGCTTTTTTTCCAGTGATTCTGTTCTAGACTAGATTGCTGGGTGGCAAACCTGCGGCTTCAGGTTCTTAGTAGTAGTCCTGAAGAAGAAAAAGAACATCTGGCCATGTGAGAAGTTCATACAAGGCAGGAAGTAGGAGTGAAGAGACTTTGGAAGTGCAGCCCATATATATGAGCAATCAGAGGACTAGTTTTGTTTGGATTGCAGAAGATGGTACAGGAAGAAACAGGATGAAAAGTTGAAGAAACTAGAAATTGTATGTAAAGTGTGGGATGTATTTTTTATCCGTTTCTTTTCTGAAACAGAAAGAGACCAGATATCTCTACTCCTGCTTCTCTGCATATGCTTTGTGTCTTCATGCGCTTCCTTGTGCTTCTGTTGTAGTGTCTCTGTAAACACCTTTTTTCCTGTAACCTTCTCTGAGAGGCTGGCTTCATTTAGTGTCTCACCTTCTTCAAGCATAAGTCCATTTTGGAATTCAGGGCTTCTGTTTTTAAATTCCCAACTATTTCCACCCACCTTTCTCATTTGCAGTCTCCTCCTTGAGCAATTCTTTATAGTTTTTCTGTGTGGATATCATCTGTATTACTAGCCTGACATCCAAAGAACTTACTTTTTAATAAGAGCAGATTTCTTTTACATCTTTCTCTTTTGGGTTTTATTTTACCACACTGTTTTCCCAGTCTGTAAAAGGAGTTTTATTTTCATCCCAGGAGCAGCTAGCTACACAAGCTGTGAAACAATTCACCATGGAGGATCTCTTCTAGGAGGCACTTTAAAGAGCACTAGAGGTTTGCCTCCTTCTGGTTTGAGCCTTGAGCATAGTTTTCTGTCCCATTCTCTTTTACTAGTTTGGAAATTTTCTGTTTCTCTGTAGTTGTCAGAAATTTGAACCACTCTTTAGTCCTGTTCCTTGTGCAGGAAAATTCAGTTTCCCAGCCGTGGCTGGGGTCTGTGTCTGGCTCAGCGGCTCGTTCAGCCAGCTTGACTAACGTGAGTGTCTTGCCTCTCAGGATACAAATGGTGCAGGTGAGGACTGCTTGTCATGGACATTCCCAGTACTAGAGCTGACATTAGGGAACGCTGGTAGCTGTTGGTGAAATAGCTCCAAGGTTAAACCTCCACTCTTTAAAAATTCATGGTTTCATATGAAACAACAAAAATAGACCTGAAAACTCAAATGATAGGGAAGGAGGTTGAGAGAAGAAGGGAGAAAATATGTCCCTGAGTTTGTAGGCCCTTTGCAAAGTAGATACAAGGACAAATACAAATATTTCCTTCTTTTTCCAGAAGGACGAACTCAACAGCTGTTAACTGGACGTACGGTGTTGCTGGATTAGTATTTTAAATTAATTGAGAAATGCATGGGGGTTTTTTAGTTCTTGTTTTCCAATGCATTTCTATGGTAAATGTTCTTTTATTCTTTCTGCATTAGAAATAAAAGAGTTGGAGGGTAATGAAGTGTTTAGAGTGACCATCTGCTGTTCATTTGACTTGCTGTTTCCATTTATTTCTATGCATCAATTTAAATATGTCCTGGACCATTAGCTATATTGTGATGAGATTATTTTGATATATTTGTTGAAGTTCCAGACTCAGACTCCATCTATGAAGCATGAAAAATTTTAAGAGTTAATGTATGTTGGCTGTTTTTGATCTGTACAGATTCCGATTATTTCCCTTCCTTCTTATGGAACCACAGATAGTTTAGCCAAACAAAATACCAATTTTTTTTTTTTTTGTAAGTATACTGACAAATATTTTAATACATGTAGTACAGTTTGTATGATAAATAGTCTGGAAATCTTAATAGACAATCCAGTAATGTTTGTGAAATACAACACCCAAATAAGTAACTCCACACAAATAAGTGGGGAATGTTGGTCCTTTCTTTTGAAGAACTTGAATTTATATAAACATAACCGCATTAAATATACATGTAGAAAAGCACAGTGTTATAACTTAGGGTTTGTGGCCTGTAATTAAATTATTGTAGACATTATTCCAAAAGATAACTTATCCAAAGATAATTCTCTCTCTGGCTGTATAAAAATATTACTTTTCACAGTAGTTCTTTGTATCACTAGTAATTGATTGCATTCATTATTTTCATTGATATACTACATGTATACACATAATATATGTAGACTTGAGAGGATTTTTGTTGTTTAGCAGTCTTGGCTAGGACAACACCTGTTTCTTTCTTGGCCTAAACTGAGGCTAAACAAAGATACGACTTTCCATTTTTAAGTTTGAAGTTTCTTATTGTGTATATTTCACTGTGTGAAGCCTTCTAAGTTATGTATTAGCTGTTAAGAAATTTCAGTTGTCTGTGTTAAGCTTTAAAATTATCCTGGGCTGTGAATAAATTCTCATTTTATTATTGATCAATAACATAAACAGGCTAACTGCATCACCTCTTTTTTTTATATTAAGTCCAGTTAAAATTACTTAATATCCAAATGTTACCTGCTTTAACTGTGCAAATGAAGATTTTCCAAATTTTCTGAGAAAAGAAGCAATCCTATGACTTTTTCCTGTTCCCTTGTTTTAATCCTGAACTGGTCAAGGCTGCTTTCTGTCATTTAAATATATCTCTTTCATACCTTGTTAGTAGTTCCTGGATCTGTGATAATGGTATGATTTCAAATTGAGAGCTCACATTTATGTAAAAAATCTGAATCCAAGAACTTCCATTTTTGTAGGCAGGTCTGAATGCACCAGCACTCTGTACAATTATTGTGTTGCAACAAAGATCACTATTCAGTAGAGATGCTGATCCTCAGTATGTAGGTTTTATATTCAGGCTACTTACTGAGTAGAAATCCTCTCCGAATAATGAACCTTCCATGAGTGCTTTGCTTTGAGAGATGATGAATGGTGAGTCTGTTATCTCTTTGAATTAAGCAAATAAGTGAAGAGGGGTGGTATTCTTCAAAGTAGATTGTATCGGTAGGAAGGGCAGCACTCTGCAAGTGTAAAGTCCAGTGGGCGGTGTCCACTTTTCTCTCATGGTGTGGTCTTTGGATGTTGATGTATATTGATGTGAATTCAGACATCCTGCTGTAGCTCAGTGGAGGAAAGAGATGGTTTAATGATGCAGCAATATAACTTGGTTGTGCAAAAGACGTAATTTCTTTTCTTTCCTCTTCCTGCTATTTTATGTTGCCAGGTTTGATTCAATTTCTTTCCCTGCTGTTTAGCAATGAAGAGAGGGTGGCAGGATGTTTCCCTCTTTTTGACTGAGACCCCGTTTCCCTGAGGAGCGTTTCCAGCCCCTGTTCTGTGACGGCTCCTGCAGTCTCGGGTCTGCCCGTGAGTCTCACCTGCCAAGGCCACGTTGTGAGGTGCGGGTGGGCACCCAGCTGCAGGCTGGCTCTGTGTGTGCCCAGGGTCTGTCTTGCACACTTAATTCTGCTTGCAGCCCTCAGCACCACATTGGAGTTCTGTTCTTGACTTCCAGTTAATTAGAAGATGATAATTTTGAGGAGTTTTCTTTGTAATGAGGGAACTTGCTTACTAAGACAGCAGAGATCGCCGATTCCTTTTACAGAGGCTAGTGAAGCCTTGAGATGTTGACTGTAGCACTTTTCCTTTTCTCCTTTAAGCTGATTGCTTAGGCTGTTATCTGCCTGTATGTCTGCTCTGTCTCCCTTCATACCCTTCCTCTCATACAATGATGTTTCACAGTTAGCTTTTCTCAGTGAAGTGTGGCAAAACTTGCACGAAATCAAACTCTTGTTTTTTGGTGTGAAAATGGGGGAACCTTTGGGGCATTAAAACTCAAACTATTTGTTGCAAACAGTAGGCACTTGGAGAAGAAGCTGGGGTTCATGAAAGGTGTTTAATACATTTTGGGAGGTCAAGCTATGAGGAAATAATCTCAACATCAAATATTTTATATAATATCTTTAAGTTTAGAATGGCGAACAAGATGAGGTTATTCACCCTCTGCCTTCTTGTTTGCCCTTAAATTCTCTGACTCATCCCCTCTTTTGTTGGTATTGCTTACAATTGCGTTTTTTCTGTGTAGCATGTTGATGCACTATCTGTTTTATAAATTTATCCTATACTAAAAACTTCTGATGTGTAATTTCTAGCTTTAGAAAATAAAGATATTTAAGGATGGGAAAAATGAGGGAGTTTGGAGCATTTGTCTGTATATTAGCAATAATACAAGCCTAAGTTGATGACTGTATTTCTCAACAGGGAGTGGGAATAGAAAAACTGAGTGCTGTGAAACGAAAACAAGTGGTTTTGTTTGCTGGTATTAAAATTTTCCAGCAGTTATTCTCATATTTCAATCTGTGTGCTTAGATTTTGATGTATTTTCACACTAAACACCCAGCCTAGTTTGGTTTATGATTTGATCATGAAGTGTATGTTTTTAAAAAAAAGTTCATCTGTTTCAGCAAAGGTTTTGCTTTAAGAACGTTGTTATGGCCAGGATTTCATGCCCCTACATGTTATTGTATTAACTACTGATAGAACTGTTTCTTCTTGAAGAATTTCATCTTACTGTAATAGAACAAAACAGATCATCTGATATAGTTTCCAGTATGACCAGAATCCTGAAAAATTGTCAAACAAAGCAAAAAAGTATGGTCTTTCATAAATAGAAAACACTGTTGATTTCAGAAAGCAGGTTTTTCTCTATAAAAGCTGCATTTGTGTAATACCAGGAGGGGGAAACTTTCCCAGTTATTTCAGTAAACTGGGTAATGGAAGATTTCTAGGAAGAGAAAATTGTGTGAAGGACCTCTGTGTGACACCTCTCTGTGAGCTCACTGTGACTTTCAGGAGCTTTTGAAAGTGGGCCTGTTGCAGTGCAAGTGCTGTCTTGAAGGGTAGCCCTCAAAATGCACTTTGTTTCTTTTGCATTCAGGGTTTCCAAGGCATCTTACTGTTCACTGAAATCAAAAGTTGCTTCTTAACTGAAGGCAGATAGAGCTTCTGCATAATACCGAAGTCCTCAGCAAGGTGCTCTGAAAAGCTGGATTTTTTGCAAGCTACAGGGCAGACTAATGTTATGAGAAAGATAGCGAAATGGTTAAAGAATACGGATTGCTCTTTATTGCATATGCACTAACCTCTTTAAAAAGATAAGGCTGTCAAGACTAGGACAGCATTAAATGACTTGTGGGAGCTACCAAATACAGATCTCATGAAAAGTCCCAGACCTGAGGAGCTCTCACTATAGACAGGACCATTCTGAACAGTGCTGCCTCCTTTCCTTGCACAAGGTTTGGATCAGATTCCAAGCCCACGTCTGCAGGAAGAAAGCTTTTCTCCTTGTTTTCCTTTTGTGAGTCTTAGAAAACTGCAGATTTTTTTGTACTGTAGTTTGTTAAATGGTCTGTCTGCATTGCAGAGCTGATACAGGTGAGATGAAATTCTTTTCTTTCTGTAGCCTTGTACATGATGTGAAAGTGCTTATTGAAAACAAACAGCAGATAGTTGACTGACCCTGTGCAATCCAACACCAGTTTGTGGTGCTGAAAAAATGTCCATGAAAGCATGAGATTAATTCAGTGCAGTTCCAGAGGAACAAGATGTGTCTATTTTCTCTACTTCCAAGACTGTAATCTGCTTTGCTTGAAAAGTATCTTTGGAATTGCAAATTTGGGTAATCTCTGCCTCTGTACAGATGATAGTGGAAGCTATTTGAGAGGTGAATGAGGGAATGGGAGACTGGGCATAGGGCTGATGTTCTAGGAGGCTTAGGGGGGACCTTATTGATCTCTACAACTACCTGAAAGGAGGTTGTAGACAGGTGGGACTTCATCTCTTATCCTAGGTAGCAGGTGATAGGATAAGAGGACATGGCCTCAAGTTGTGCCATGGGAGGTTTAGATTTGATGTTTGGAAAAATGTCCTTCCTGAAAGGCTAGTCAAGCACTGGAATAGGCCACCTGGGGAAGTGGTGGAATCACCATCCCTGAAAGTGTTCAAAAAAATTGTAAATTTGATGCTTAGATACATGGTTTAGGGGTGGACTTGGCAGTGTTAGGTTTAGTGTTTGGACTCGATCTTGGAGGTCTTTTCCTGCCTTAATGACTCTATGGTTTACAGTCAGAAAATATGTGCTTTGCAGTGTACTTCTGTTTCTGTCTTGAACATAGCCAGCAGTGCTAAGAAACCACTTGGACTGGTTTTACTGCTAAAGGATAGGTTATAAATGCAGAAATGGCACCATAGGCAATCCTTACTTAGCTTTGGTTTCGGAGCTAAATGAATTTATGGTGCTAAAGTGGCTTTTGTATCTCAAAAGCCCTTGTGAGGCTTCTGGTTCCTAGTGGCAGTAAGGAATGGATTTGATGTTTGAGATGGTTAGAATTTATGGTGCATGTTTTCTATTTGTACTTTAGTGCTTGAATAAGGAGGAAAATGTTTTTCTCATGGCCTGACTGCATGAATACAAACTTATACATACTGACAGAATTTCTTGTTTTTACAAGCAATTATTTTTCAAAGGGAATTGTAAGAATGAAATATGTGCAGAAAATCACTGATTATTGTTATCTACTTTTATCTCCACCCCACCCCCAGAAAACCTGTCAGTTTCATCGCTGCTTCTGACAGAGCTATTGCATTTGCTAACTAAGAAAATTTGCTTAGCGGCTAGCAAATATTCCAGCTTTCTCTGTTCCCGTTTGTTCCTCTTTTTAACATCTCCTACTAAGTCTGTTAAGATGATGTTATGTGGAAGTCAACTGAGTGTTCTCCCTAGACATTTATTCTATCACTTTTTATATTGGAGAGTTACTCATATAGATGGCTTGCAAATGAATAGGTTCTGAACTGTAGATTTGTTTCAGGTCAGAAAGGGTCATTGCGAACACTTAATTTGTTCCTTCTCCCTGATCAGTCCCTAGAACTTGTTCCAGGAACATGTTTTAAGCCTGTCATTTTTTAGCATCAGCATTCTCCTTAGACCTCATTAGTTTATCTGCCTTTAAGAGTATTTAATGAGAATCAGTTACTTATTCAGGTTGTATGTGGACTTGTCAGCATAATAGTAGGCTTTTTATTGTATTTGATATTTTTATGGTCCTTGTTATCCCCTGTCTTGGTACTTGAGCAGTCAGGCAACAAAAACACGTGGAACTATGGGGAAAAATATTCTCCACGTGAAGGTATGTGAAATTCACATGCAAGCCACCTCTTAGTCTTGTCTTTATCTAAGTAGATAAAAACAAAACTCATTTGCAGATGCTTTTCAGGCTCAAAAATATTCTTTGTAGTTTTTTTCTGACTTTGTGAATAATGTGCAGACATTTGAGCAATGTTGTTACAATGGTTTGCTAAATGTTATATGAAATGGCATTGCTTCTTACCTAATGTTCTCTTGTTAAGCATTCACAGCTTGTGTTTACTGTCTTCGCTGTAACATTACAGTGAGAGCTCATGGTCTGTTGTTTTCCTGTTACACCAGAGTTCTTGCAGTGCTGCTGAAATCCTGGGCACTGTCTTTAACCAGGTGCACTCACTTGCACCTGGTGAGTGCAAGTGAAACTTTACACTGCTCACGGTGTGTAACCTGTGATTTCATTGAATTCACCTACAGCATGTTGATGCATTTCTGCAAGAGATGCAAATCAATATGTACAGCCGACAAGACCCATCATCTCCTGCTACTGTGCCAATTTCATGAAGTTCAGAAGGACTGACTTTATTAGTTCCCTCCTAGGGAAAACTGGTGACTGTGAGCAGAACACTTCGGGTTGCACTGACAGTGCCTCTGGCTATCTGCTTTCCTCCTTTCACTTCCTGATTAATTAAAAAAAAAAAAATCTGCCTCTTTGGACTACACACATCTTTTAGAAATGCTTATGCTTGCTTTTGTTAGACTCTCTCATAGGCTCTGTTTTGAGAGTACAGGTGTTACATGGTCAGTACAAGTTCAAAGAGTTCTTGACTTCTCATCCCATCCTGTTGCTGTAGGCAGATACTTGTCCTTTCAGGTATTTATGGGGCTGTGCTGAAAGCCAGGTCAGGGATCAGATCCAGATATGTTTCATTGTAAAAAAACCCAGCATTTGCAGCATTCAGTGTCTGAAATTTGTTAAAAGTATAGCATAGCTAAGGGGTCCAGCAATAGGGAAAAACCTGACAGAGGGCACAGCAGCTCTTTAAGGTGGAAGAACTTTAACAATGCCTATGTCATTGAGTTGGGCCTTGAGGGTATAAATAGTTTAGGAATAGTTTGATTCTTGTACTTAGTGCTCTCATAGCTTGGTCATGTGAGTGTTTCCAGTCTTCCCCACCAAAGTATGACAGGTTAGTATGAAGTGGAGAAGAAATAGCTGCTCAGTTGCTGCTGTCATGCTGTTCAGTGACAGAAATCATGGCAAATAGCTCAAGCTAAGTCTGCAAGAGCTCATCTTCTCCAAAGTCATAGAACTTGCAGAAATGTATATAAGGTTTCTTGTTGCTACAATCAAATAAAAGTGCAGTTTTGTGGAGCAAAAAGTTAGACTTGTTTTATGAGAGAATTTTCTTGAGATCAGGATGAGTGGTATAACTTCTGCTGCTGTTGTTTAATTTATTGCTGACTGGACCCAGCCGCCTCTATTTATTATTTTTGAAATCTAACAGGGAGCCAGAGTTGTTAAGAATAACAAATCTGATACTGAATTTAGATAGATACTAGGAATTTTAGAGAGGGTCACCTTTTTCTACATTCTACTTGTGGAGTTTCAAATTGGACCAGGGCTGAAAAGGTAGTCTTAGGGTTGTTACTGGATGTGGATATCCTGTGATGGAGTACTTCTACACTAGTTATCCCTTCAGGGCTGGCTGCAAGTGATGTGAAAGGCAACTGTGTTCTTCAGGGAAAATGATGCTGCACTGAGCAGAGCATAGATTCCTAACCTGTCAGGGATCCATAAAATTAAAATGGTCTGAGTTTAACTGTAAATCTTTATTTGTAGATATTTCAGAAATGGGTCTTGCTACTAGTACAGATTCAGTAATTCTAGATTGTGAATAAAATGTAAATTAAATTTTTTTATCTTTCTGTTTCTAATACCTCAGTTATTTTTAGTTTAGTCTCTCACTTGGAAAGTAAACTGTGGATGAATTTGACTTCATGTTGCATTTTTCAAATTAAACTTATAAGGTTTAACTATTAAATTACAACATTTATATAAAGAAGTTTTAAGAGCATGATCTAAATCAGAGCTTTTTAAGAAGCAGATGGAAGATTATTTGTCTTGAAACCACAGAGGGATGGTTCTGAATCACTCTGAAAATGTTCCAATGGAAAATATGCTTTTAGCTCCATATACACAAGGTACATTAGAAAGATAAGTTTTAACTAGAATGACAACTATTTTAAACATTTGAATAAGCTTTGTTTGTTTGTTTGTTTTTGGGGTTTTTTTTAGGGGAAAAGCACAGAAACAAGGTTTTGCTTCAGGATTTGCTTTGTTATGACTAACTAGTTGTGTTCTTTTGATGGCTTGTGGGATAAATCCAGTTTTCAAAATGTTTAAGAAAACAGAGTTCCCAGGCCATCTGGTGCTTCTTTGTATATATGCATGCCTGCATCCATTTACAGGCAGGGATGTCACGCTACAGTTTCAGGGTGAGGGAGATCAACTTGTTCCTGGTCTGGGAAACTCAAAGGGTGAATGCATGCTGACCAGAGCTGAGAAGTGCTGTTTTTAGTGTTTGTGGGTGAAGGTTTCCAATTCAATATTTACTTTATTATTATTATTTGTTTGGTTTAAGATGCAGGCATTTGCTACTCCTCTTGGGATATTCCCAAATCATCTTTGGAGGTGTTATACTGTCTGGGTACTAAGATGACAATGTCTGTAATCCCCATCTGGACAGAGGACTTGAGGCTTTGATAAACTGCTGCAAAAAGATTACCAGAGATTGCCTAAGACTTTATTGCCTTTAGCTGTCTTGCTCTGTGACTAAACTGACAGAAGGGTGTGTATGCACCTGTATCTCAGTCTGTCTGCCAAATATCCAGTTTAAACCCGAAGATACTGCACTGCAGTCCTGGGGTAGAAGTGTATGTGTGGTGTTTTGAGGAAATGGTGATCTCTAGCAGAGTCATGGGAGCCTGCACTTTGTAGAGTTCTGATCTCTTAACAGGTGCAGCAAGATTGCCCTGTCAGGCTTCTTAGTGTGGTTCTGGATTACTCTTTCTGCATCCACAATATTCCTCTATGGGAACTTTTGTCTGGGAAGACCCTGTAAACTACTACAATTGTAACTCAGGAATAAATTTTGAGTTTTCTACTGGCCAAAATGGGATCTGAAATACTGTCTGCAATTGGGTGGATGTGTGGATGTGGAAACTTAAGACATATTTTGTAGATACAAAGCCCCTTGACTAGGTGAGATTGAGAAAATCAGTTTAGCTGTAGTGCCTTTTTTGTCTGGACTTTGTTCTAGAAGCAGAATTTCACCTTACACAAATACTGGAAGTTGACTAAAGGTTTTGCAGTGTTACAGTACAAAGTTCCTTTTGCTTTGACATTCTTTATTGAATCAGGGTGACTGTCTTCTGATAACGTTGCAGGGTGGAAGATAGGAGCTTTCCTTGTGGAACACCCAATAAGCCTGAATTAAAAACATATCTTTTTACATTAAACTGGTCCTGAAGAATTTGGTTAAGAATGGTGATAAAACAGACAAAGCTGGTGATTTGCTAAAATAAACATCTCTCTGTGCTACAGCTAATCTAGACGGTTTATAAGTATTCTGATTATGTATGTGACTTGTTACACACTTGAAATCACAGAAAACCAAAAATTTGTCATTAACTTTTCAAATTGTTGGTCAAAATTTGTTTTGAATTTCCTGCAGCCCAAGTACTTTAAATTAACAGGGTGGAGAAGTGTGGTTAGGTAGACAATTATGAAGTTAAGGCCTTTGATTTTTTTGAGAGGTTTGTTAAATACTTCTGTTGATTTAGAGAGAGAAAAAAACAACTTGCAGTTTAAAAAATCTGTCAGAATATAGTTGAAACTTTGAACATATTGTCTGTTAGACTCCTTTTCTTATATAATTTTATGACTTGTCTAAACACACAAATTACTAGTTCACTGTCAGTGTAAAATAAATCAAAATAGGTCAAATTTAAATGCAGAACTCTTATCTTGTGTATCATCTAAAATGCTCTAATATAATTTCTTTACAATTTTGCCAGTGACAATGAAATAGGTGTGTGATTATAAATTGGCAGACTTCATCTGTTAAATCTGTTTCCCTCTTAACTGCTAGATTCATGGTGTGCATCTCAAATGAGCTAGTAGCATGAAGGCTGTCTGCAGTTGTGATAGAGATGGCAAATCACTTTGCTATTTGTGTGCTTACAACTTGGCTTACATATGTATGTGTGTATGTGTATAAGCTTGTATATGGTTTGTAATAATCGTGTTTAAGGGTAGGGAACTGACGTATTTCAAATCTCAATGCATTTTCTTTTGCTGAGTTACATTGGCTCTAAGGGTTACTAAGCCCCTGTAGCTTAGCTCCTTTCCTCTAATAAAAAAAGGAAAGCTCTCTCTACCTATGGCTGATGCTTCTTTTAAGCTTCTGCATTTAAATATGAAACTTGCCTTTAGTTGAGGTGCTAGGTGCCAAGTGTAAAAGCTTTGTAGTACTTCCTGCATTGGGTGACTAGCTACAGAGTAGGTAACAGTAAAGTTAGTGTTGCTTCCAGTATTTCAATTCACCATCTTTACATGCTTTTTGAAGGATAATCTTGTTCTGAAAAGTGCCATGTAGTGCTGTGGAGTCAAATGTTGTTGATTGAGTCTTCTGTTAAGGAATCTGAGGAGAGGAAGAAGCACCTCTTTGTTTTTTTTCATGTTCCTCTTCTCCTCTCCAAGTTGATCGTCCTTCAAATTCAACCTGGTACCCTATTCAAACTAGGCTAGCTTTCTTTCCCTCCTTCCCACCTTCCCTCCTTCCAGCCCTTTTTACCTTTCTTCCCTCCTTCAAATTGCAATCAAGATTTCAGCTGTCCTCTGAGTCTTACATTTGCTTCCAGCATGACATGTAACTTTAATTGTTAATGGCTTTGTATGTAGGTAACAGAGGGAACAGAACTTAAAGAACATACTCTAAAGAAATGTCCTTTCTCAAAGATACCATTAAAATAGGGCTGCTTTTCAGGCTGGTCCAACAGTTTTTTAGGTTTTCTCCTTGTTGGTAAGGATGGGGGAAGGGTACCACCACTTTTTAATTTTCTTGATGTCGTCTCTAGTTTGCTTTTTCCCCCATATGTTCCTGATTGGTATTTAAAAGACATGGATGTTTGACTGTTTTGATATGTAAACCTATAAGAATCTTCCCAGTGATCTCTGCAGCTTTCTCCAAATTTAATGCTGCTGACACAGAAATAATCTATTTTACTGTGATAATCATTTCCTATCAGACTGCACTGTGTTGGACAATATATTGAAGACTGTATGTTAATGTGACTGGTACTGTAGATGAATTTTTGTCTTAGCATGCCTTTAACAGAAATAACCTCTATTCTGCAGGGATTGTCCTTCTCAAACCATTTCTATGCAGTTTGTGTTTCATTCTCTATACCTGAAACACATTCTGTTCTGGTGTGCCAAGCTCATAGCATATTGTTTTCCAGCGTAGTGGACAGCACGTATACTTGTGTAAGTACTGTGGGGCATGAGTTAGTCAATTAGTTATCTTCTCCCATCTCCAAAAGCATAATCATCTCTTGACACTTTGTCTTGAACTTCATCTTTTAAAAGAAATGTTTCAAGGCTAGAACTTGTTTTTGTGATATGAAGTGTGGTTTCTATACTTGATGAAAGTGGGTTAAAGAAGTCTTTACTGCTCATGTCCTGACCATATCTAGAATTTTGTTTTTGAGGACTCTGTCTCCTTCACAAAGTAAACCAGTGGAGGAAATCTCATTTCTTTGGAAGGCATGCCTGGTGGCTATCATCTATAAAAGTGTCTCTTAAGAACAATGGCAGGAGAATGATGCTGCTAGCCTCAGACTGCTAATGTAATTTTAGACAATAAGTGAAGTAGGACTATTATATTTGTTTTGATTAGGTAAGGAGAAATGCTGTAAACTGTCATCTCTGGAGACTTGACAAAGTATTCCTCAGACAACAAAGTAGTAGAGATCTTTATGATGCTCTGAAGTTTGGTACTTCAGTGTGCAGAGTTTGTTTAACCTGGTGGAAGAGACTTGGCAAGTTTTTCTGCTTAGGCAGAATAGGATCTTGTCTCGTAGCTCAGTAAAAAAATAACAGTAAAAAGATGGGTTAAACTGGTTTTCATAGCCTTAGTGATATTTGGATTTAGTTAAATGGAATGTTAAGCATTAACACTTAAAAAGATTAATGGCAAAATACTGAAATTAGAAACTGATGAGCTTAGAGCAATTAATTTGAAGTGCATTTTTCTAAACAATGATGGACTCATATTTTTGTTTTAAAGGCAGAAATTGCATTAACTATTGCAAGCCTGTGTAATTTATCATAGTTTTTTATAATAGGAAGAAGGAATATAACAAACCATGCAATTCAGCATAGGCATTCTTCTTTTTGACATGAATTTGCATGCTCACACAGCAGTTCTGACAAAAGTAATGTGTCTTCAAATTGCTGCACACTTAGGAAAAAAAACCCCTGCCTGAGATTGCTGGGTGTGGGGTTTTCCCCACCCATAAAAATTTGAAAGTGTTTTCTAACTTGCATAGAAGTAGGTGCAAATATGAGATGATGTGGTTTGTTTGGGTTTTTTTAAACTAAGCACGTGGTAAATTGAATAAAATCTACTGCATTCCTCAGTGATCTTATGAGCATAGAATGCAGTAACTTGGTGGGTTTGCACTAGTAATGCTAAAGTGCACCTGTTGTTCAAGAAAACTTCATTATGTATGCTTTGTGACTATCTAATGATCTCTGTTTTGAGTTACTGTGACTCATTTGAGAATGGGCTGTGCTGACAAACCAAACTCATGACACTTAACAATTTTTGAGTTTTGCATTCTTTTCCTGAAGCTGTTGTGCTCTTCACATGAATGTTTGATGATTGTTTCCTGACTTCCTATCTTAATTGTATGTTGGTTCACTCTGTACTTGCTTTGGGCAAAGGAAACTCCAAGTACAGCTCTGAGACCCAAAGATCTACAGAGTGATAAAACTGATAAATCAGGAGATAAATAAACTGGCACCAGTACTTGGCACAGTGTTGGAAAACTGCCATCTTGATATAAAAGCAAATCTGAACTTGTGAAGATAAATGATGAGTTTATTGAGGGGGGGAAAAAAAATAAAATCCATTGCCTTTGTTCTTCCAGTGCAGTGGATGTACTTGTTTTGTTTGAGGGGAGAAGTGGAGGAAGAAAGAAAAGCTCTGTGGTTAACGTCATGCCTGCATTCCTGAAAGAAGAAGATTTTTTGATAGAATAGGGAAAAACTTGTCTGTTGTCACTATGATAATCATTTTCTGTAGTCAAGTAGTAGTCAAATGATTTCTGGTTATTACAGAGTTTCTGTTACAGAGAGCTAAGTGATCTCTTCTTTATATAAATTATGTTGAATGTCATGCTTGGATTTTCTAGTGTTGGATTTTTTTTTCTTAAAATTTTTATGCTGACATTATTTTTTAAAATCGAGGTTAGCATAAGGTTTCTGGAAACTAATGAGTTTAAAGCCCCTGGTGTGGAAGGTGTGGTGAAAAGGTTGTGAACTTTGTGTTAATTCAAAACGCCGCGTGAATAAGAGAGCAGTAAAAGTGAGAGGAAGGGCAAAGGCAGTAAGAATGTGACTTGTTGGCTGGCCTGCAGCATGGGCACACCTTGAACTGCTCCAGATCCCAAACTCGCTTTGTTGATAGTCATCACCTCTGCATGTCTGCCAGTGTCACAGAATGAAGCACTGTGTCCTGACTAATCACAACGGAATATTACACTTCAATAATAACAAATGCAGACAAGGTGCACAACTGTAAAATACTCCAATCCTGATTGTTCTTCTTACTTTCTCCCTCCTGCAGTAAGTGTTATTTCTAGTAATAAGTGTTTTACAAGCACTTTGTACAATTTAAAAGTCCAGCAAAGATAAAGTACAGATTATGGTGTTATTTTGTTGAGATACTGAGATGATTGTACCACCGTTTTTCTAAAGTTAAGAATTCTGGCAGCCCGAAATGAGCAAGAAGGTGGTATTTGTTAGGGTGCAACATCTGAATAAGATCATGAGATCGAAAAATACGGTTCTTCTAGTGTGATTTGGAAAAGTAGAGGCAGTTTATCCAGAGAAGACCAATCATTAAATGCTGTTACTTATGTTGCCCATTTAGCATGAGTGCCAATTTTCAGATAAAGGAAGTTGATGGGAGCAGATTCAGGTCAACAGAGTTAGTATTATTCCTGATGTTTAAGGGATTATGTTCTTTTAGTTCATGTTATTAGAAGCTTTTTGCCAGAAAAATGCATCAAAGATGAAACAAGTCAACAATATGAACTCTACTATTCAATAGCTAAAACATCCTTGTCTGTAATATTTATGTATTAAAGTTGAGTGCGTGTCTGCCTGCACAAGTCTTCCAAAGTAATTAACATGTATATATCGTTATATAGTAATTTAAACACCAGTCATTTAAAAGGCTTCATTAAATGTAAAAAAGGCCAGGCTTGAGGAAGCCATGTGTATGTGTGGTTGCTGGAGTGATTTGTCATTTGAATTGAGAATGAAGCCCCTATTGAAAGCAAATGAACTAAGAAAGAACTGATCCAGCTGTATTGTAAATGAGGCTTAGAAATGAGTATAAGGCCAGTGTTTATTCATACTGGAAAATGTAAGATAGCTGCTTGTGACACTGAAAGGATGTTTAACTGTTGCATGATGATTTTATTTTGCTTATGCGTGTGAGGTACAGAGGTGGGAGGCCGGGACAGGGAGGGAAAAAGTCACTTAAGGAAAAGTTGTAGCATGTCCCCCTAATTACTTATTCTAAGCAAGTTGATCTGGTGACATAGTATCAGTCTTGATACTAAATGTGAACTGTGTTAGTACTCATTTAAATAGGGGCTTGTGGTGAAAGTGTATCACTGTTAATACCAGTGAATTATATTAATTTGAAACGGGTATTTTTACCTGCATGGATCCATTTTTTCATGATGTATGTTTTGGACATAGTGAGATTGTATTCTTTTGTCCAGTAGCATTGTTTTTATAGCCTGTATACTTCTGCTTTTCTCTCCTTAAATCATGCTTCAGGTCCTATTTCATTCTAGTTTGCAGTTCCAGAGAGCCATTTGACTCCAAAACACTGTACTTGTACCTCAGCAAAGTACAACTACATTTTTTTGGACAGAACCACAGTAAGATGAGTATTTCTGAGCCTATTGTAGTACCAACAAGCTGAGACCTGTTTATTCCAGTCAGTGCTCCACCCTTGTCAGGAGACAAGCAGGCAGTGCAAATAGTAATATCTCAATAGGCCTTTCACCTGCCCAGAACAAACGCTGATCTGGTAGACACTCTTGGCAGATGATATGCAGCCAGCTATGATGAATTAGTCTTTCATAGTTCAGATTTGGTGTAGATCTGTTTTTCTATAGGGAAAATAGCATGTTTTATGCTTTGAGGCAGGTGTCAATTTTCAGACTGCCTGTTTTGTTTCTTTCTTCTATATGCTTATTTTTTTTTAAGTATGGTTGGCAGGTGAGGATTTGTAAAAGCAGAGAGTCAGTGCGAATCTAACAGTCAACAGCATTTAGGTACCACTCAGGTTCATTGAGGGGCATCTAAATTTTAGAAATTGTTTCTCCAAGAGAACAGACCAAGACTAGTCCACCATGCAGCAGAAGCCTTTTGCAAGACTGCATTACTGATGAAGTAGGTGTTTTTCACCTGAACTCATCCCTTACGTCTTGTTATTAAAAAAATTCTAGTAGTGTGTTTTATGTTAGCCCTAGTTCATGTGCCTCCAACAATTTGTGTTTCCAGTATCACAGTCTATATCGTAAGTCATGTTTGAGCTCTCATAATGTACTGTCTTCAGATACTCATTCTTGAAGCTTACTCTCTGAAACCAATTCAGTCTGAAGAGCTAGATCAGCCCTGCTCTGTCTGCTTTTGTTAACTTGGGCTAAGGTGTTGCTGTGATCCTTCTACCTCCTTTTCCTACTTCAGTTGCTTAGTATGTTGGGTTTTTTTCCATTAAACCTGAATGTTAGTTGTACTCATTCTTCCCCAAGTCACTTTTGTGCCTTGGAGATCTCTAGGTTCTATGGTTTTGTTATAGGGAAAATCATGAATAAATGAGGACTTTGTTCCTAGTTTGTGCAAGGAGACTGCTGGCTAAGAGAGGTGCTCTTTTCTACTTCAAAAAGAAGTCCAGACAGTTTCTGTCTGCATGAAAAGATATTTGTGTATTGGATATCTGCAGGGCTGCTGCTTCCTCCTGGGTGTTCTTTTCCCAAAAATAATGCAGCAGGAGCCCAGTTCTTTTGTTCTCATTTAGGTGGCTAAAGGTAGCTAAGTCTCAGATTGGCTCAGGTAGGCAGACTTTAATATTTACTATTTTCTACTGCAAGTGGAATAAGAGTAGGCAGAATGTGAGGGAACAGATCTTATACAGCCTGTGATTATTTGGACTCTGCGCAAGTCTTATTTGACTTGCATTCCTCCTCAGCCCCCATTTCTTCAGCATGGTGGATGCTGAGATGACACACTAGCAAGGGAAGCAGGACAGCAGAGCCTAAGCTGACTTTATATAGGAACTACACACATCTGGGCTGATTGAGAAGTTCTAGTGTCTATGCTCTGCACAGGTGAGCAGTCTCCATGGACAGTGCCAGTTGGATACACTCTGAAAAGTCTGAAGCTTGGGAGATCTGGAATCCACAGAGATATGTTTTCTCTATAGAGACCCAGTTACTGAATCATAGAATAATTTAGGTTGGAAAAGAGCTTTAAAAAGAAGAAATGCTGGAAGCTTTTTCCTTTGAACAAACTGACACCATATTCTTCCCTTTCCATAGGACATTGAAGCTCTGATGAGCCCAAGTTCAGAACAAAAGAATGTTGCTGGGCACTGAAACCAAAATGAGGGTTTCATTCACTTGTCTCCAGCCTGCCTTCTGATAAACACAGAAACTACAGCTAAATTTCACAATTCTAACCTTTAGTATATGCCTCTTCATGTCATGATGTAATCCATTGTATGATAATTAGCCATCTACAACATAACAGGAGCACATAACTATTTTTATGTTATTTGTGCCATAGACTTAATTTTATTTCATGGCTAACTGTATAGTTACAGTAACTGTATAATATGCCATGTGTAACATCTCCTAAACACAGGGAGAGAAGAAAAAAGAAAATCAGTGGCACTACCTGCTGTGTTGGTTGCAGGTGGTGTTAAAGCCCTGTCTGGTCATCATAAGAGACCTTTGGCAAGAACATTTATAATTTGCACAAGTACCATGCTTGCCAGTGATAATGATATAGGGCTTCAGAATCTGCATATGTGCTTCCAGGGTAGGTTTTGCTCTTTTTCAAGCTAAGGTGTAGATTTCTAGTGGTGTTCTACTTCTGTTGTACTCTGACAAAGCTCTCATATGTTCGCTGTGCACTTATGCATAATGGACTTAAAGGAGCTTTTAGTACAAACACTTCTATCTCTGTTTAGTCTATTACTATACAAATAATATTTTGCTGAAAGCATCCGAAAATCTTTTTATTTTTTTGAGTACATGCCTCAGTCTTGTTATGTAATACAGGTATGTGTGACTTGTTATTCAGTCACTGAGTGACAAGAGAGAGGAATTAACTTTCCCTTAGAAAGATAGTCAGTTTTCTTGGAATAGCTGCTTAAATAAATGAGAGACTGTGTCTTACTCCCTCATCCCATCAAAAAAGGCTGAATTAACAGATGTTTTCATAGCAGCCCTTGGGTATTCTGAATCTTAATTTAAACGTGAATGAGACTGGAATGTTGTTTGTTCTTGCCCATGTGTGTGCAATTTGAAAAAGACATTCATGCTACAGCTCTTACTAGTGACACCTGTTTTGATTCCTGATTGTTCTGTTTTTATAGTCTTAAATGAGATGCATGCCAAGAGGGATTGCTTTATTTTTTTAAATTTTGAAGAAAGCTAAAATTTTGTGAATTTCTTCATGTACTTTTGCTCAAAGATATTAAGGAGTTTCACTTTTAGAATAAAGGATCCTTAATCTTATTCCACAGAAATGTTTACATGTCAGTTTGATTTCCTGAATGCAGTAAATCTTTCCTGAAAGCTCATAGTATTTTTGTTTTGTTTCGTTAGTTTTTTTGCTTTCATATATGAGAATGATTTACTGGGACAGTTAGAGCCTTAGGAATAGTGACATGGCACAAAGAAATGTGTTTTTCCCCAAAACAAGTGAAAAGGGTATGGAATACTTTTCTGCCAATAGAGGTGTGAAAATCCAAAATAGCAGAGAAGTTAGAAATTTCAGTAAATTAAAGCATTTTGAGTATGTAGAAACTGGCCTGATTGCTTGCAATAAAGCAGCAATGCTTCAGGTGAAAGCTGAGACTACATTTCTGGATTATCTGATGTGTATTATCAAGAACTCTTCCTCCTATGTTGGAGGAAATATGAACTCAGTGCTGTTAAATAAACTGGAATAAAGCAAGCTCCTACCAGTCATAGCTTGCTTGTTGCAGAGTGTAATACACACAGGAAGCTAATGTAGAAAGAATCATTGCAAGTCATCTCTCCATCTGAGTTTTGGGTGTTGAAACAGGAGAGTGATAACTGAGAGTTTGCACTTGGAAGCACACAGACACGCAGAGTGACCCAGAGTAAAGAACACTATTGCTAGCAATACTATTGGGAGCAAATACAGCTTTTTATTAGCTGTGTTTCCAATGAAGACACTTGGACTTTGCACAGGCTTAATTGAAAGCAGGGCGGACCTCTGCTTGTGCTCTACATTGTTTACATCTCAAAACTTCACAGACAACCATTTAACAAATTGGAAAAACCTGGGGCTGAAGCAATAGCAAAATCTGGGGAAGTGTGCCTCCCAGCGCTGAGTTATTTCTGTTGGTTACTTCCTTGATTGTTGCTGGGTTTTTTAAAATTTATTTCTTCTTCATTTGAACCTGAAGTGTAGCTGAAGGTTATGTGCCTTGGAGGGTGGTGGTGTGTGCCCAAATTTCATTTCAATTGAGCACACACTTCTTTGGGCTGCCTTGTAAATACAAACCTCTGTGTATGTGTGTTTCTTTTTAATCTTGATGGCATTTGTTTTGTTCTGTTTGATCTTGGCATGCATATATATTAGCCCCTGGTGGAGATGAGTCACATCTGAGACACTGTACATGTGCAGTGCTGTTTATCAAGCGGTAGTTTCAGACTTCATTTAAATATATTTCGTTTAGCTTGAAGGTGTGTGTGCCTTGAAAAACAGGCTTGACAGGATCTTGAGCTCTAAGTGGTAGCAAGGCAAATGTGATCTGTAAGGAGTTTATAGCTCTGAAGAGTTGTTGAAATGATGCAAAGAACAGAAGAAAGATTTGGTATTAGAGGGGAAAATATAGAAGAAAATAGAGAATGGATAAAGTATAAAATAAGACGTGGGAAACAGGTTACTTATGTCAGTCTTGAAAGGAAGAATGTGAAGTCTTATCTATCTTCCTGTTTCTGTCCCTTAGCAAAGACAAGTGCCAAGTTCTGTACCTAGGGAGGAACAACCTCAGGCATCAGCACAGGCTGGGGGCTGGCTGGCTGGAAAGCAGCTTTACGGAGAAGAACCCTGGTGGACAACAAGTGGAACCTGAACCAGCAGTGTGCCCTTGCCACAAAGAAGGGAAATGGCATCGTGGACTGTTAGGTGGAATGTTGTCAGCAGGTCACAGGTGGTGAACCTTCTCCTCTGCTCGGCACTGGTGGTGCCACACCTGGAGTGCTGGGTCCAGTTCTGAGCTCCCCAGTACAAGAGACACATGGACATAACAGAGAGAGTTGAATGAAGGGCTGGTAAGGCGATTAAGAGTCTGGAGTATCTCACAGGGGGGAAAGTCTGAGAGAGCTGGTACCATCTGGCCTGTACAAGAGAAGTCTTGTGGGGTGGATGAGGAGACACATGGATGACATAAACAACTTAATCAATTTGTTTAAATACCTGAAGCATGGGTGAAGACAATTGCAGACTCTCTTCAGTGGCACCCAATGACAGGACCGGCTAGGCACAGACTGAAACACAGGAGGCTCCATATGAACACCAGAGAAAGTGTTTTACTGTGAGGGTGACCAGACACTGGAACAGGTTGTGCAGAAAGTTTATGGAGTCTCCATGTGTGGGTAGAGAAGCAGTCTGGGCACGGTCCAGGATGATGCAGTGGGCCCTACTTGAGCAGTCTTGTTTGACCAGCTGATTTCCAGAGGTCCCTTCTGGCCTGAACTGTTCTTATTTCTGTTCCTAACATGGGAACTTGTTAAAGAACAAACTTACTCTGAAGCTATCATAGACTTAATACTGCAAGTCATTTTGGACCACAGAAATGCAAGTGATAGTATTCATTTGCCCAGAATACTGGGGCAGAACCAAGTCTCTTTGGACTATTTGTCAGTCTTGTTCTTGCAAATCATCAATGAACAGCATTCTTGGGTATCTTTTTCTGTTGTTTTAGTGTTCTAACTATTAAAACTTTATTCGAGTCCAAATAAGCTCAACTGCAAGTTTAAACTTTCCTGTGCCATCCAAAACATCACTGATTGCTGTCTTCTTCCTAACACACTTCTTTGTATTGAAGGAGTATCTGTTGAGACTGTTGTGGTTGAGCTGTGGGTAAGAAATCACAGTGGTAGCATTTGAGACAAATGTCCAAACAGCCTTATTTTGTTTTGTTCCTTTTAAGCCACGTTTGCTAAAACCATTATCCTTGCGCTACTCTCTTGGGTGCTTTCTCTTTTTATGTTAGCAGTTTAAAACATGGTGCCTCAAACTGAGTATGGGGTTCCATCTGATTTGTTATTAGCACTGAGGAACTGTAATTGCTTCCCAGACCTCACTGATTGTAGAATAAAATTCTTCTGAAAAATGGGACCTGCTTCTTTTGGCAACAGTCTAGTATTCACTGTGTGCAGTTTTTAATCCAATGTGAGCATCCCATTCTCTGTGTTGTACTGCTTTATTGATTTCTCTTCTCTGTGTAGTGTCTTATATCTGATGGATTTTTTTCTTTTTTTGTGTGTTGAAATCTCTTTTGCTTCATGCTTTCTTTACTAGTACCACTTTGGTTTTTTAGTGTAATCTTTAAAAAAAATAAAATACTGGTATAGAATTTTGGACACTTTCACCTAAATTATTTGACTTATGATCTTGATAACATCTATAAATTTTAAAAGCATGTTCGTTCTGTCATCCAAACCAGTAATTAAAACTGTTGGAAAGAGTGAGATCCAGGAAATGACTTACAATGTCCATCCACTGGTTATTTAGCTGCTCTTTTGTGAGTGCAGTTGATCAAGGAGATGAGTTCCCATGTCATTGTACTTTAGATCACATTTCTCTAACTTGTTTATGAGACTATATAGGAAAATTTATGTTGGGATCCGATTAAGATAGGCCAATACTTCACCTGTAGCTTTCCTTTCAATTTTTGGGTTAATTGCTCTGCTGAAATAGAAAGGACAAATTTTGCCATGACATAACATCCATCTTAATCCTCCCTTTAGATATATCTTCTGCACTTTGAAGTGGGAGACCTGGATCCCTATGGAAATCTTGAAACTAAAATGTCCTCGGAAATGCCCTTGTCTGAGGGAAAGAAAAAAATCCACCAAAATAACACAACATCTGTTATGATCTTCTCCTTCCCCAAAGAGAAGCCAAGTATTTTACAGTGAAAGCTGAAGTACTAAGAACTCAGAAAAACAACCCATTCTAAATATGGAAAGAGTGTGGTCCTCTTCTATTATGATAGAGGCCACGAGCTAGAGTAAGTAGCACTTAAGAGTTTTTGGCTTCTTATTTAAGTAGTAGGATGAAAGAAATAGTATATCAGTAGGATCCCATCTTGTAAATGCATTTGTCTTCTACTATTTACTATAACCTTTTCTAGATAAATCAACTTCCCTCTAAGGTATACTGAGAATAAATAAATTTTAAAAATATTTTTCTGGGACCTTTGTTTTAAGGGAATGTAGTATCTGATTTGTGTATCAGAGGGTTTTTTTGGTTTGTTTTTTTTTTTTTTTAATTATTTTTTTAATTTAGCGTCGATTTGCATGCTAGAAATTATTAGAGATAGAATCCAGTAGTGTGAAAAGACTTAAATGCTTTCTTGGCATGGACCACTTTTTATTTTAGGTGTTTTTCCCTTTGGATTTATCTCATTGAGGTGCCACTGTGTTATGAGGATTTATTTGTTGTTTTGTTATTTGTTTATTTATGTTGCCATTTCCCACTTTAATAGTAACTTTTCTCATATAATAATTACTTATGAAAGCAGACTTGCTGTTCTAGTACCCTATACTACAAAAGAAAATAAATAGATGCCTTTTCCATTTTGATAGTAGAAATTTTTGAAAAAATGGCACATGGAAGTTTGGTGGACATTAACAGTGCAAAGCTTCTTTCTAATTGCTTGACAGTGAGGCTGTGCAGGCTTAGGGTCCTGGAAGAATGTGCATCTCTGGAAGGAGCAAACCATCAGGCATTTTTGAGATTTAACTGCATGTAGATTCCTCCATCTGTAACAGAGCAGAAAAATTCCTACCTTGGCCCCTTATGGACAGAAATATAGTCACAGTAAAGCAGATGTTTCATGGACTGTCTGTCAAGAGATACCTCATGAGGTGTCCATTGTTCTTTTGAAATTAGTTACTACGGTCTTCTGCAGAAAACGCCATTCCTTCTTCCCACCAGAAAATGCCATCTACTGCAGAGATCTCTGAGCGTTACGCACTGTTCTGTTGACTGCTGGTCAGTGCAGTATTTTTATTAGCCTTTCTATTCTTGCCAAAAAGGATCAGGAATTGAAGGAGCTCTCCCTCCTCTCCTAGGGGTGGAGAGGTACTGTGGTCTGTGTTCTCATGTGTATTGTGTTGTGTTGTAACACATTGTTTCTGTACTTTTCAATACAGATGTCCTTTTAAAATGTTGGAAGTACCTTCAAATCCTTTCTTCCATCAGTAAATACAGATACTTATTCTGTTTTTGTCACAGAGAAACCTTGAACTATCTTAATGTGGAGAGGTGTTTTCCTTCCCTCTTTGAATTCAGATTTTTCTTTGGTGTCATGCTAAGTTTAGAGGCCACAGTGAAGTGTCATAATGTGATACTTCGTAAGCTATTGAATTGTAAAAGCCTGAAGTTACAAAACCAATTTGATTTCTCCAGTGGAAGAAAAGATGATGTGGTATGTAAAGAGGTAAAGCTGCTGTCCAAAACCTGCCTCCTTACAGGAATTTAAACAGAAAAATGCTTTGAACTAGAGAATATTCTTTCTGTTACAGACCTTTCTAGATGGTTTTAGTTCATAGTCATGTGGGTTAGAATGGTGTTCCAAACTCTTACTCAAAGGAGAGTCAAAACTGAATTTTGAGGGGTGGTGTTGTTGTTTGATTGTTTTTTTGTTGTTGTTGTTGTTATATTTTTATTTTTTTTGAATGGGGGATTTTGGTTGGTTTGTTTGTGGGTCTTTTAGTTTTGTCATTTTCTTTTTTTTTTTTTTTTAATTAAATTTGAATTCACACTAAAGGCTCTGTCTTGTCTTGAATATTTACAGTGATGGAGATGCTACAACAACTTATCTGGGAAGCCTAGTAAGAAGGGGTTTAGTATATCTAGTGGGAACCTCTCATATTTCAATTTGTGTCTTATTCTCTTACCGTGAATCTCAGCAAAGAGCTTGCCCACTACATAGAGTATGGACTGGTAACTACTGCTTTTTGAGCCAAATAATCCAAACAGTGCTTCATCCACTTGGTAGTTTACACATCTATACTCTGATACACCAACCTGGTTTAAAGGGTTCTGTCAGAGATGATGGTTAAAGTTCTGTAGTCACAGTAAGCAACATTGCTTCCTTCTTGTTCACAGATATAGTTACTTCATCATAGCAGTTAATTGCATTAATCAAGTAATATTTATGCTTGGTAAATACATGCTAGTGTTTTTCTCCATCATCTGCTTTCTGTGCCCTATAGTCTTTTTCAAGAAGATAAGTTTCATGATTTTCACACAGACTGAAGTGAAGCTGACCAACCTGTAGTTCTTCAGGTTGTGTATTTACTCTTTTTGAAGATAAACAGAACACTTGCTTTTCCCTAGTTATTGGAATTTTCTCCAGTCTTCACAGCCCTTTCAGAGTGTCTTAAGAACTGGTAGTTAGTGGCTGGATCTGAAACATCCATTCAGTGAATGGAGGGGGCAAAAGCTTCTTAATGAAAGTCCTTTATCCATGCTTGTTTGTCAAATCAACTTACAGTGATTATTTCCTACCTTGAAGTTCTTGTAGGCAAAAAAGAAACAAAGGAAAAATTTATTTTGTTTTAATTTAAATGAGTAACAGAATGAACATTTTCAGAAAATTTGCAGTTAAATATCTGAATGTCATGCCATTCCCTTTAAAAAGGACAAATACTTTCTGCCATGACTTTCTCTTAAAGTCTTTCTTTCAATAGTGTTGGGCAAAACCCAAAATTAAAGTTTTATTCAGTGGAGTTGCAGTATTGTAATGTTGGAATCACAGAGACTTGGGGAGGGTAGAACACAGTCAGGGTAGGTATAGGCTGTTTAGGAAAGATCGAATGGGAAAGAGGGAGAGCTGCAGTCGAAGTTAACCACCTCCTTGTCTACATAGAGCTCTAGCATGAGAAAGCAGAGACATGCTTGTTGAGTCTATAGGATGGTCAGAGAGGAGGGAACACAAATTATGTTGTTTGGGAGTTACAAATGGCCCGACAAGGTTGAAGTTGTGGTTAAGGCTTTCTGAAAATGGTTAGAGGTCTCCTGACTATTGTACTTATAGATGCTTTCAACTGTCCAGACATCTGCTAATAAGGCCTCAAACCTTTGGACATACAATGCTGGACGTTCCTAGAAGGTATAGCTGATGAATTTGTAGCGGATGGGGGTAATGATCTGTTTGACCCATTGGGCAGCAAAGATGGAACAGGCTGGTGGATCTTGAAGGGGTCATGAGATGACTGAGTTCAGGATTTGGAGAGAGCTGAAAAGCTGTGGGCTTGACTGTGGCTTATCTGAGAATTTGCTAAATTAGAATCTCTGAGGGAGATATTTAATAAAGGGCTTAAAAAGGAAATTTAAAAATCTGAGCTGTTGGACAACTCAAGAATAACACCAGCACGTTTTCCAGGAAGATCAGGACTTGGAACAGAAAAACTCACTTGGCTAAGCCAAGAGGCTTCTAAGAAGGTTCTTGATGAACAAAATCATAGAAAAGGGGCATATAAGAAGTGGAAGTAAGAACCAGCAACGAGAATATAAAAGCATTACTCATGTATTTAATGATGAAAACTTGAAGGCCAAAGCCCAGCAGAGTTAGGGATAATGAAGATTAGCAGGAAAGGCTTCTACAGGTATATTAGTAGAAAAAGGAAAAGTTATGAAAAAGAGATAATCCTGTATTCATCTGCAAGAAAATAGGGCAAAACTCTGCAAGTGATAAGCTTGTCAGCGTTATTTCCATCCCTGGAAGGATCATAGCTCTGCATGGATTAAGTTTCTAAATACATGGTCAAGAACTTAATAGTGTGCAGTTAATAAGAGTGTGCTTACCCAATCTCATTGCCTTCTGTGGAAAAATGGCTCTCTCTATGAATGGTGGAAAAATTATGGATATATAAGGTCTTGAACTGTCTGCAACTGCATTCACAGTTAGAAGTTGAGGGAAGTATGATCGGGATGAACAATCTGCTTCATGGGTTGAAAATCAGCTGTACTATTATCCATAGCTTGACATGCAGCTGGCAGCTGAGTGAGTGTAGTATGCCAAAGGTTGGTTCTGGGGCCCATATTTTTTAATACCTAGTGATTTGGATGATGACATATACTTGCAAATTACACTGAATTTAGTGGGAGTGGCTGCCATGATCTATGACAAAGCATAGATCTCTAAGGGCTCTTGAGAGACTTAATGCTTGAGCCATCAAAGGCTTCACAAAATAGAACACAAAGTTGTGCACCTGAGGCATAACAATGCTGTGAATCAGTACAGCTGGGAACTGATGGGCCAAGTGGCAGCTTTACTCTAAAGAACTGGGGAGTACGATTGAAACCAAGTTGAATATGTACCAGTAGTGTGCTGTCATTGTCAGTAAATCTGGTACCATGCTACATTGAGAGTACAGCCAGCAGATTAAAGGAAATTATTGTTGGTCTGTACTTGGCATTGATGAGCCTATACCAGAAACATTTCTTTTGGGCCCATTGGTAAAATAAATGTCATGAAACTGCAGATGTTACGGTGAATGATTGTCAGGGTGGTCTTCATGGCCTGCAAGGGGAGGTGGAGAGAGTGAGCTTTGTCTGATATAAAGTAAACTAATATCAGTCTGAAACTCTTTGAAGGACAATTAGAAATATGGAGCCAGGCTTGTCTTGCTAGTGGCAGATGATGTAACAAGACCAAAGACTTGTTTTCAGCTTTAGAGGTTCAGAGTGAACATTATGAAAAATTACTCCACTGGGAAGGTAGTATAGCACTAGAACAAGTTGTTCAGAGAAACCCTGTAGAAGTTTTCAGGAATTAGCTGTTCTATCTATCTGTGCATCTATCCTTATTGTGTTTAGATGTGCCAGATAAGGGATATATTGGAATTTCCCGCCCTTTGACAATTTTACGTTATTTTGGTTTGTTTTTCTTTTATTTTTCTTGAGAGTGTGTACATACAGATGTGAAATTCCTCTGAATTCACTGGAGATGTTTTAACATGACCTAGCAGCATGTTTTGCAGCTAACAAATGTACCTCTAGTGTGTAGGGGGAGAGATGGGAGAAGAGCAAGCCACAGTTGTGTCCTTTTAAATAAGAATGCTTTGTTCAGCATTGGCACTGGTAGTCTTTTGGGCTTTGTTCTAGGGAAATGTGGTCATATTTCAGGCTTCAAGATTGCAGTTTGTCTTTTCTTCTTATCGAGGGACTGGAGTCTAAGCAGACCTCTGCTAGGCAAGTTTTGTTGTTTTTTATTTTTGTCTTCCCTATAATGATGAGAAATTCCTTCTTGCTAATGGAATTCTAATAGTGTTTCTGGAGAACCCTTAGTATCCTTATAGGTTTCATTGCTTCCAGTCAGCCTATTGACTTAAATGGGGCTGAGAAAGTGGGATCTGAAGCATGCATAAGTATTTTCACATGTGCACCCATGCACACATTTGACTGTTTTGAGGTGCTGGGAGTTCCTCAGAAACAGTTTGCTCTTAAGCTCCTTGTATTTCCCTAAATCAGTATCTCTGTCACAGAGGCTTTCTCTCACTTACAGATGGCAATTCAAGTTCAGCATACAAGGAAGCAAGTAACTTGAAAGCAGGAGAGAGCTTGTGAATTCTTAGAGTATGTTTAGTAATCCCTGTCTGTGGCTTCAAGAGTTAGTGAGGACTAGGTGTATATACACACACACTTGATACCGTTGTCTGGAACTGATAATTCTATAAAAATCTTTAGGTGTAGCTTTTCCATGGTGGGCATGTGTGGTGAACAAGAAGCATAAAATCCAAGTGAGATTCTTGTGAGTTTGTGTTTGAAAGCTGTAGCATGGGTTATGTGAGACTTGTGCCTCCTTTCTCTTAATGTGAGGCACTGGCACTTCAGAGTTTGTTGCAACATTTTCTGGAACTGTTTCTCTGGGCAATGTGTTGCTTGGGCAATGCTTTGAGTATAGGCTGTTGATGCAGGGCCTTCTGCCAAGTGATTGCCTAATTCTTTTCCTTCCTGTACCTTGATTCTTGTAGTGCAGTCAGTTCTCTAGTACAATTATTTACACATGCAAGAATTTTGTTAGTTTTGGAAAATGTTTGGGTTTTAATAAATTTGCTTATAAATACTCTGTCTACTTAATTTTTCTAATACCATCTACTTCCCCCTCTGGGGCCTCCGGATTTGTTATTTACATTTGTTTTTGTAATTAAAGAAGTTCTTCATAAGTAGCTTGAACTTAAAATAGCTGTGTTTAGGCAAAAAGTAAAGAGAAGGTCTCCCCACCGCCAAGTCTTGCAGCTGTGCAAGGCCCTATAGTATGAGCCTCTAGATCATGTTGATGGTGCCCAACAGGCACAATTAAGGCATGGTTGTACTGGGCATTGCCAGACTGTGCAGCAAGATAAATTTGAGCTCAAACAGATCTTGTAAGATTCAGTATGTATACCAGATAGCAGAGAAAGGAGTTTGTTGTTGTATTAATACTAGCAGTCCCTTTGGGTTCCAGACTAGTAGAAGGTGACCAGCTGGTTTTCTGTCTGTCCCCATGTTGTCTCTTCTCCAGGTTTAATTCTTCAGTTGTACCTCATCTGTTCCAAAATTTATACCTGCATCTGTGGTTTTTGTTCCCTTATTTTTGGTTTTATTGCTGTTCTGTCTTAGCTCCACAGTGCCGCACTTAGTTGCAGCCTTCATTTCTTTCAATTAAAGTCTTTCTCCTCCACTGCAGTGACTTTGATCCTTCAGTTTCTGGATCGATAACACAGGAGATGTTAGATATGCCCTCCTGGTATTGCAATGCTTTCTTTGCCAGCTAGCTGATCTGCCTATGGTGTTTAATACACACAAAACTACTCCTTTTGTATTAATGTTGTAACATTAGATGAACAAAATATTACTTGGCTCCACTAGCCCCTACCCTGTCTGAAAACTTTGAAGTAAAATTTAATCAGTTTATCAAGATGCTGGAAAAAGAATACAGGATCAGTAGCTGGGCTGCTACAAAGTACAAAAATACAGATGACATCTAAAACTGTTGAGAAAAATTAATATGTGATTTTGGTGCATGATAAAAATATGGTATGCGATGTGTGTTGCATTGCGCAGGATTACATGTGCGCCAGCTTGTTCTGACATGCAAATAAGGCAGTTCTGGTTTCTTTGTGAAGCTTTGTAAATAGTGCAGCATACCTGCTGTTATCTTCCAAAGTGAAGAAGCTGTTTGCATTTTTTTAAATTCAAATCTCTAAGTAGGATGCAAATGATACTAGTGAAAAATACCAATGAGTACATACAACACTGAGTTCTTATTCATCTTGATGAGTTCTGTTCAGGACGATTTGTAGTTCTCTGTGAGAGTATTTTGTGGATATTTTTTCATTTAAAGTAATGTCTTTGGTATGCCTTTTAAACCCTTTTTAGTCTTTACTGAGTCAGTCTCACTATGCAATGGAAAATATGTGTTTAACCTAGTTTTTAGTATTAGACTTAACAGCATAAGGAATTTAGCCGTAATAGTTCTGACAGAGTTGTTCTGCAGTGGTTAACTTGCAGACCTTGTATTCTGAAATGGGTGCTTAATTTACTGACAACTTCCTGTTTCCAAGGTGCAGTAGTTATGCTAGAATAAATTCCTTGTGGTACAACCTCTCCATGAAGGAAGTGGAGTGTCAGTTACCTTCCTGACCATGAAAGCATCCATCTGTATCTAGATGGTAAACGAGCTGTAACTCATTCCTTCATCTGTGTATCCTTTCCATGGTCTTGAAGACACCTGATGGCTCTGTGGAAGATGATGTTTTAAGCATTGACTGTGTTGGGTTAAAACAAATTCGTTAGGTATGCATCCTTCTCAAAATTGTTATTTGATCATGTGTCTTGGGAACCAGATGTATTACACCAATGGACTTTTTAAAAAATGCTCATTTTGAGTAGTAGACTTCCATTTTTCATGCAGTTATACTTGACTAAATAAGTGTTTCAGAGTAGAATAAGGGACAATTGTATGAGTTTGATGCCTATCGTTAGCTTTGTGCTTCAGCAAACTCTCACAGTTTAATACTCGCCCTAGCTCACAGTTTATTCTGAAAATTTGAAACAACTACCAGCTTATACAGTGATGAAAACTAGAAGACAACTGGAACATAACATGAGAAAATGCTTTACTTCTAAATGCTACATGTAAACAAAATGGCATTAATTCAGTATGAGTTACACACAATGGCAGGAAAGGCTTGTTACCAACAAACTGTCAATCTTATATCTGTTCACTTGCAGGAAGCTTAATTAGGGGGTGGGGGAAAGTGGGAGCATTTATGACTCACATGGGTTGGGAGATAATAGATCTAAACCTATGTTTACATTTATACAACATAAAGCTTTAAAAATGTTTCAAACCGTTAAATATTTGTCATACTGTGCTGGGTAAATTTTGTGTTTTCATGATTCACCAGGGAAAATGCACTGGGAATGAGAGAATAACTCAGGAAGGACAATTTCCAATACATGAGATTTCACAGTCCCTGGATGTTGTGAAAATGAAGCTGGAAAGCATTTGGAATTGCTTGCAGGCAGATGTGTGCTCCATGCTGACTCCCGGTGGAGTCTTGGCACTACCCTTTGCATAGAATCTCTGAGCACAAAGGAGAGAGTGCTCTCACATCAAAGTAACTTCTATTTTGTTGTTTGGTTGTGTTTGTATCAGTAAATATATATATGTATATATATAGTGTGCATATATATATATAAATAAAGTTGTCTTTTAATTCAATGCCCAAAGTTATTGAATAACAAGAGTAGAATAATTTCCTCCTCTGAAAGCTGGGAGTGGGAAGGGAGGATGAGAGAGAAAGGCAAAGGAGGCAACTTGCTTCTCAGAGAGTTAAAGTTCTTATCACTCATTTCAGACAAGAGTTCAGTGGTCTGTATTGTGGGTAGAGAGTATGCCTTTCAGTAACAGTGGGTGTGACCAGATCTAAGATAACCTTGACTTGAGCTAGGACAGTAAGACTCTCAATCCTTCCCCTGTACACTGACTATTCTGAATTTTATACTGAAGGCCTAGTAGTGAAGTATTAGAAGCCTAGATACCAAGTCAAGACAGTGGAGTTTGTGGGGAAGGGTAAGCATTTGGACTTGCATGCAAAGTTTTGGTAGCAGGGAGGCTGTAGGGACGTCTTCAGTGAGAAGATACCAGAAGCTGTCCTTGTGTCAGATGGAATCAGTTCCAGCAGGTTCCAAGACAGAGTTGCCACTGGCTAAATCTGATCCCATTACTGATGTTGTAGCACCTCTGTGATAACATATTTAAGAAGGGGAAAATAGCACAGCAGCTGTCAGAGGAGTGAGAAAAATATGAAGGAAACAGCCCTGCAGACACCAAAGTCAGCGGAGAAGGATGGGGAGGAGGTGCTCCAGTTGCTAGAGCACAGATTCCCTTGCAGTCTGTGCTGAAGACCACTGTTAAGGCAGACTGTCCCCCTTCAGCCTATGGAGATCCCCAGTGGAACAGATATCCACCTGCAGCCCATAGGGGACCCCAAGCAGTGCTCTTGTGAGGATGGGAGCCCATGCTGGAGTAAGCTCCCGGTAGGGCCTGTGACCCCCCAAGGGTACACAGTCTGGAGCAGTCTGTTCCTGAAAGACTCTGCTCCATGGACCCATCCTATGCTAGAGCCATTCCTGAAGAACTGCAGACCATGGGCAGGATGCTCCCTGGAGAAGTTGGTGAAGGGCTGTATCCCAAGGGGTTGGACCCTGTTGAGAATCAGGGGAACAGGATGAGGAAGAAGAAGCAGTGAAGTTACGCTTACCCCTGTTCTTCAGTACCACTTGGTGGGATGGGAGCCAGAAGAGTCTGGAGTGAAGTTGAAGCTTGGGAGGAAAGTAGGGAAAAGTGTGTTTACTTGTGGGTTTATGTCTCACAACCTTCTGAGCCCAGTGATCCAACCATCAGTAATCCACCTATCTAGACTGTAATGCCCCAGTGTGGTTGTGAGGATGTTGTGGGAGACCATGTTGAAAACGCAGCAATCAAGATAAACAACTTTTGTTGGTCCTTCATCCAAGATTTTAAAAAGGCATAATTTAAGATCTTCAGTGTGAATGATTGGTGAGGGATTGAGCATTCAGTTTATCACTCACTTCATCTAAATTGCTTGTTTTCCCCCAACATATGGTATTTTCTATACAGTGAGATGAAAGATGAGTCTCTCTTAATCTACAGTCTCTCTGACTGTATCAACAGTCATACGTGCTTTGTTGCTCAGCCTGAATAAACTTCAACATATGCTGTCTCTTCCAGAATCGACGCAGCTGAACAAGTGAACTGACACTTGTTCTTCCTGCATCGTCAGTGTGGTTGCAGTCAAAGGCTCTGCTGGCCGCACATGTATCGCTTTGAAATCAACTGAGTTGTCGGTGTCATTTAAAAGCTATTAGGCAGCAAAATTGCCACTACAGTCAGAGTTTGGCTCGCATAACTTTTCTCCAACAGAAGAATCTGAGTTTGCTCTTGACTCTATCCAAGTCTGTAAGTTTGGAACTGAGAAACATTGTTTATATTAATAATTTTTTCAGGAAAGTGGTGGATTCCCCAACATTGGAGACTTTTAGGATTGACCCGAACAGGGTGCTGGGCCATCTTATTTAGACCGTGCTTTTGCTAAGAGCGGTTGGACGAGAAGATCCCTTCCAACCTTTTATGCTATGATTTTGTGATTAGTGGTAGAATAAGGAATTAGGACAGCTAAGACTGATCTTCCAGTGACTTAGTGACTTTTCAGACCATCAGAGTGCTTGGTATTAATGCTGGTGGTTTAGGTTCTATTGAATGTTTAATGGAAGTATTGTGAGTTCTTGGGAATTCCCTCTCTTGTGTTAGCTTTCATTGTGAAATAAAATTATTCTGATACAAAGAGTCCCTTACTGATTTTGTTTGCTTTATAAATGAAGGGTTTGTTAATATCTGCATGGAGATTGTCTTGCAACTTCAAAGAACTGGTGATACCGTCTTTGCTGGAGCCACCAAGAATTGGTTTCATTTTTAACTAGTTCATTATCTCTGCAACTAAGAGGTATTCTGTGAAGTGGCTTTATGTTACAGTAACTTTTGGATATGGACTTTGATGTATTCATAGTTAAGGCATTATTGCCATGTGTTTCCCTGAATTACCAAAAAAAAAAAAAAAAAGTTTCACTTAAAAATCAAGTTGTTATTTTAGAAAACTGAGATGGTAGCAGTTCAGCCATGTGTGACTGGCCAATTTGGAGTGTTTGGTCTGATCTGTCTTGAGATTCAAACTCTGAGAAAAAGATTTTTGCAAAAGTTGTCAAGCGTAGCAGAACTTCTGTTGAGGTAAATGCCCAGGTGAAAAGAAATAGCCACAAGTGATGCCCCATTAACCCGTCACAGTAAACTGGGAGTGTCACCAGCTTCATGTGTTCTGTTGAATCTCTGGCAGTCCCTATGGCAAAGGCAAGGTTTCCTTATGTTTGTGTGGTGGGCTGAATCAAACATGCCAGCTCCTGCTGAGGTGTTGTCAATACACAGGTGTAATAAGCCAGCTGAAAAGCTGATACTTTATTCTTTTACTCCTTTATGGTGCTTGGGTTTAATTTCCATTATAGTTTTTTGGATTCTCTTTTGTTTCCCTTGACATGTAAATTGCTGGTATCCATTTACTGGCATGGAACAGGTGGGACAGCCAACCCTCAGTGAAGGACAGAATTCAAACCTTCCCACAAAATACTACGAACTGCAGCCTGCTGCAAATGGATTTTCAAATCAAACCTTATGTGGGACAGCTTTTTAACTGTTGATCTATAATTATAGAATCTATCTATAATCTCTGGAATGTATGTACATTTAGGGTGTACCTTTGATAATATATTTTCATCTCTATTTTTGTCTGAAAAATTATGGACATTATCTTTTAAAGTACATCTGAAGGAAGAGCTGGGACATGATATTCCCCCATGGTAGGCAGCAAAAAATTGCAGCTTTCAGGGAGCCTGATGGGGAAGAAGCCTGACACTGGTCCAAATTTGTGGTTCTTCTTGTCTGTCTTTTTTGAAAACATCACTTTTCCAGATTCTGAACAATACTGTGCTTTTCTGCATACTGACAGTGGGGTCAGAGGTTTTGTTAATAATCACTGTTTTTATCTTCTCAGCCTCTTAATGGGATTGGATGATCTGCTGGTAGGCATGAAATATAAGAGATCAGTTTTGGCTAAAACCCAGTCTTTCTGCTCCTCATGTTAACACTCAGAACTTGTAACTTTATTCACCCCTAGGCGCATCAGTCCTTGTTCATTCTTTAAAATAAAGATAAGCAGAACATTGTGCTGCCATGGATATTTCAGTACTGTAAGGTGTCTATTTGTCCTTCAGATCTGAATATTTATAACAGAGCAAGTTGAATTGTACAGCATTATGAGAATTTACCTTGTCTCATGTAATTCCTGTGCAGCAGTGAGAAGTTTAGAGTGCTGAACTTCTTTATAATAAACCTAGGTGTGCCATTAGTTTTAACTAAGCAGTAGCAGCATCTGAGAGAGGTGATTTCTGTAAGCTTGAACTATTGTTTATTCTTTTTATTATTATTATTCTAGTGAGGCTTTTTAATGAAAGCCAAATGGCTTTTCCTCTTGCATATTCTGTCTTTCTACAAAGAAATGTGATTTGTAGTGATCATCGTTAATTGTATATACTTGGCTAATTATGCTGATGTTTAAAAAGAATTATGTCTTCCTGTCTGTCCACTAGATGAAATATTTTTAATGGCAAACTTCCCTGGTCTTCCTCTGTTTTTAAAACTGCTGATTATAAACCTACAATTTAAGAGGTTTTGCTGACTTTTCTGAATCTCTGGATTTCTGGTTCTCTTCAGAGAGAAGCAAATAATTGGGGTTGATTCTTTGGAGAGGTCCTTTTACTTAGTGTATGAAAGAACAAAGAATGAAGAGTGCTGAAGTCAGTTGGCTGTCTGAATAAATAACTTCTAAAAGAGTTTCTTTGCATTTTAAATCAATAGAGTTTCTGAGGAAAGACCACCTTGGTAGTTTGTCCTCAAGTTCTAAACTCCCATTTTGGTCACTGCTGCTGCATTTCACATCTTTGAACTTCTTTTACTGACCATACCTGTCAGGGTGATTAATAATAAATAGGATTTATATGGAAGGTTTAGCACATTACAAGGTAATTAATATAAGTAATTAATAATAATGTTAGCATGCATGTGGAATTAATGTTCTGCTATGAAAAATGCCACAAATAGTAAATATTATTTAAGTAAAAAATAGACATAGAAATAATTGAATGTGAATTATGTGAGCATAAACAGTGTGCATGTTATGCTAGAGGAGAGGAGTGGTTCTAAGGAACTTTTTGTTTTATCCAGATACCAATAAAAGTAAATTTGTGCAGCATTACATGATGTAGTATTACTAAAGGAATCTGCACCTCTTTTGCTTTTACAGGTCAGCATGTGGTGATGGTGGGGATCCTGTTCCATACTCTCAAAATGTGGCATTGTGTAAGATACCCGTTCTTAGAGCAGCCACCCTAGGTTTTGCCTACCATCCGTATCACAGCTTTGTGGCCACCGCCTTGCCCCAATAACAGTGTTCAAAAAACAGCTTTTGGCCTGCCAGGCCCCATACCAGGTGTGGAGGGGGGTCCGTAAGTGAATGTTTGTGGGGAGGGGGTTTGAAGGCGCTGTTAGCTACAATCAGTAGTGATGTTAAACTGATGTAATTTCCCCCTGTAGCCAGTTCTTTACAAGGCATTTAGCTGTACAGCTGCCCTGACAAACCTCTTGGGTAAGAGCCAGAAACAGAACCTGTGACTTGTCTGGCTGGGATAGTGGGAACCCCGCAGCCTTAATTTGTGTGAAGTACTTCTGGCTTGCTGTTGCTCGTGTGTTTGACTGGGCATTACTGCTGATCTGAGCTGCATCTGTACTGAAGCAAGGTCGCCAGTAAAGCCTTACTGGTAAAGCATTTTATTGCAGTCATAAATGTGTCCTCTTTAAAAACAAGTTAAAAAAATTGGAAAGACTTGAGTTGGTCACACATGCATGTGAATTGTATATGAAAGGCGTGTCTGTATGGAAAATTCTGTTCGTACAATTGCATCTTTTTAAAACCTTTTCTACTCATGGAGCATTCAAATGCAGATGTGCAAGAAAGCAAAGATGTCATTTGAAACTTTGCTACTGCTATTAGCATAAGAAAGCGCAGAGTCTTTGCTGAACTCTTCTGGGATTCTCTTCTGATAGCACTTGCTTCTTTCTCCTTGTTCTTTTTTAGGTCAACTTAGCTTATGCTGGTGTTCTGTGTTATTTCTCAAATACGATTTAAAATCATTACCTAGAGTTTTATCTAGGTCCCAGCAAAATGGCACTCTATCCCACTGTGATTCGTGCAGGAGGGCAATGGGCAAAAGAAGCAAAAGGCATAACGTTATGTGTTGTATTTTATGGTATCCTCTCTTAGAAGTGGCTGCCACTTCAACACCCATAGCTTAGCTTTATCAAATTCTACCTCTTCCTCTGGGAATGCAGAACTGTAAGTTAAATTTTGAGTGAAATCATTTAGGTTAAGTAGTCTCAAAATAGGCTTTTTTGCTTCTCATCCTGGCTACTCCTTGTTCCCTTGGCTGTGTGGTTTGAACCTGAGGGATATGTAATATTTCAAGTGGGTCAGGAGAGGGAGCTGGCATTCTAGGGGTGAAAAGGAATCTTCTTTCTACACGAATAACTTTTTTTTTTTTTTTTAATTTTGCTTCTGATTATAGAAATGTCATGGAGTAACCTATCTGTATCTAGGATAACAGGAGTCCAGACTGACTTTTAGAACATAAAGTTTTAAGTAGGGATTTTTAACTACTCTCTTCTGTAGCTTTTATCTGTTGTCTGAGGATCCCATTTAGAAGTGTTGACAGTGCTTTTCTCTTGTAAAGAGGTCTGTGTTGCCAGTAGTACATGTAGGTGATAGGAATAGTAAGCAGAAACTCTCACCTTCATCTGAGTCCAATAAAATGAAAATGTCATTGCTGGTACTAATGTTGCCAGTAGTAATTGCACCTATAGGGCACCCATTGTGGTATTACTTGCTTGCCCTTCATGTGACTTTTGGAGAGATTAAAGGCTTTTTGAGGACAGCATGCCCTTCAGATGACTGATTGAAATGTAAAATTGCCCTGCAGAAGAGTTTCCTCACTGCAGTGGGTTAGCCTTAGCCATCATCCAGGTTCCTACCCAGCCCCCTCATTCTGTCTCCCCATCTACAGGATGGGGGAAGAAAATACGGAGAAAAAACAGGAACAAAAATGCATGTGGGTCAAGATAAAGATGACTCTTTCCCTAACTTAACTTCACTCTTTCACTCCTGACTTGTGTACCTACTTCCTTCCCCCCACCACCAGTGGTCAGTGGGTCTGTTGTGGAGATGGCTGAAACCAGCTGGGGACAGCCCCGGCGTCTTCTCTGGAAAATCAAGCAAGTAGTGAAATTCTCACTTTCAGATAATGCATGTCTTGAGACACTACAGTTTCTTGCTCCTTTGTTTTTCAGCAGCGAAATGGATTTCTGAGGCTCTATGTATGCTACTATAATCAGTTTTTGAAGGGCCATAAAGCTCAGATAGTGCAAGTGCCTATTTTGAAACCAACTGTGCAAAACCAGATTTCAGAAAAAGTTAGCATTGTTCAGATCATTTTGTAAATTTGGTTATATTGTACTTGCCACTTGAGGAGGAGACAGAATGTGATTGAGAGGTGTGGAATGAAGTGACTGGAAGCAGGGATGTGTGATCTGGCAACAGTGAAGGAAACCCTATATTTGCCTTTCAAATCTCACCTGACTTTCCTGGGTCTGTTTTATGTTTGTGTTATTGTGCACAGGACATCTTTCCAATGGGTTACTTGGCATGGATTTGGACTCTTTAACAATTTTTCTACATGTAAATGAATTCTCTCTTTGCTCTATTTTCTGTATGTTCTCTATAATGCTGTTCTACCATTCCAGTCTTTGATTCATCTCAATGAGTTTGTACTTTTTGAATAATTAAACGTATTGTCTTCATTCCTACTGCAGAGCTTGAAAATAGCATATTATTCTTCTCCACCCTTAATTCTCAGTGTTTTGGGTTTCTTGTTTTTGTTTGTTTTTTTGTTTGTTTGTTTACTTGGTTTTAGTGTTATTTTTTCTTGTTAGTGTGGGGGGTTTAATTTTATTTTTTTATTTTTATTGACATATGACTACCTTTACATAAAAGGTAGAAAGCATAAGCTGATGCTAGAGACTTGACCAATGTCAGAATAGCATGGTAAACATATTGTGATCTGACTAGAAGTTGGATGCCATTTGGGTTTATGTAGTGACTTGCTTGGTACATATTAAATGTGATCATCTATTTCTTTGTTTTTCTTCAGGCTTCCCCAGTGAATACTGATTCTTCTTGCCAATAGGTGGTGGAGAGATGAAGTTTGACTGCTGTTGAGAAATGCTGCTGTGCAGCAGTAGTGAGGTTTACTATACCCACTGTTTGTGATTTTTTTTTTTCTTAATTTCTGTCTACAAATTCTCATTGGCATCTTGGTCACGGAAGCTCAGCTTGCATGCACTGTTATGTGCCAATCTGTCCGCAGGGAGAATGTATTTTTAAATGGTACTGTGCTGTTTCCTTACTTGAAGTTCCCCTTATCCCCGTGATGGGATGTGACTTGGGAGAATCCTAGTTTTTGAAACTTCTAGTTTTATTATAGGCTTTGAGAGTAATTTGAAGAAAGCAGCTTGGTTTGTTGGTTGGGTTTACTGACTTTTGATTTGTTGGATTTTTATTTTTTTTTTCGCTTTGGTATTTTGTCATTTATTGAAGGATTCTTTACTTTTACTTTTATAACTTTACTTGTATAAGCTACTTTTGCTCTGGAAATAGCAATTTTAGTTTGGGGCCTTGACAGAAAATACTGGGAGCGAAATATTTGTCCTTTCAAGGTTATAATAAGTAAATACTCAGGAAATGTTTTTGCCCTCTGATGAAGGGCTGAGGGTTTGGTAGTGTGTGTATGTGTTTGTCATTTTTAGGTTTTTGGGGTTCCTGTGCAGGGGGAAGTTGAGGTGATTTCGGCTCTTGCTTTCAGCTTATTTCTCAGAGGCTAAAATGAATTTTGTTCTCCTTCAGATAAAAGTTCACATATGTCATCACTGGCTTTTTCTTCTGGACACATTCAGCAATGCTGCATGTTTCTGTTTTCTGTACTACATTTAAATATCATTTGCATGCAGTAGCAGGCTCTGAAGCAGTGGTGGTGTAATTGCCATGACAGGGTGAGAGACTTAATGGTTGTTTGAATAGTATCACATTTTAAAGAGAGTTTGTAGCCAGAACTGAAAACCTGAGTCAACACTTGTCTGGTAAGAAAATAACCTGACAGCTTCGTGTTACCTGAGCAAGTTAGCCAGGCTCATGGAAGTATGATGTGTTAAGAAATAATTTGCTTTTCTTCAATTAACACTGAGTTTATGAAAAGAAAGCAGTATTTACATAAATTCAAGCACAAAAAATGCAACTCTTTCTACATTCTTATGAATCTGCTTGTTAGGTCCCCAGGAGGAGGGTGGGACAGGCACCAAGGTCATGGCTGGTCTGCAGCATGCCCTCTGCCAGAGCATAACCTTCTAATGGCAGCATGGAAACTGGAATTTAAAAACACGCTGCCATCTTTGACAATGCCACCTACAGTAGCATTGCTGGGATGGATAACATGGTTTTCAATGCAGTTTTTGCAAGCACAGCCATGGCCTCCGAATACTTACTTGTCTGAAGCTGTTAGGTACCATAGCAATTGTGTTGTAATATGCAGCTCTTTAGTTAAGAGCTTACTCCGATGTGCCTGCAAGAGTCATCATCCAAAGGATGACTTCACTCTGGTCAGTGACCAAGGTTAGTGGGGGTGCAGAGGGTTGTGTCTCTCCCACACTCTTCCAAGGAACCTAATGAATAGATTTATAAGAATGTAGAACGGTTTCATTTTTGTGCTTAAAATTGTGGAACTAGTGCTTGCTTTCAGTAGAGCTGAATGTGTTTGAGAAACTGAGAGCTTGACTACCTAGAAGAAAGCAAGTTAAAGGACAGATGATAACTGAGCACCAGGAGTCAAGGCTAATTAGAAGCACAGATGGCTTTATGCATGTATAGCCTGTCTGAAACACCAGGAGACAAAACTGCCAGTGACTGTAAAAAGGCGAAGCAGGTTCTCACTGCTAAGCAGCATGGCCAACAGATACAGCCTTAGGATTGAAAACTGAGTTAATAATAGTCCAGGCATAAGAGGACCAAGCACAACATATTGAGCTATTCTGTTTCAGGACATGCCAAAGAGAGGACATGCTGGTGCCATCAGAGCAGGGCAGTATGAAGCCTGTGGAGCTGAGATTTGCTGGCTACAAATGCTCCTGTAAGAACTTACTAGAAACTAAAACCTGGGGTCTGTGACCATGACCGCATAGCAGCCTACTCTGCAAGAGTATTTAATGTATTACAGAATACATAATCCAGTGCTTTCTTTCAAAAAGAAAACTAAATCTGCCCTACATTCTCATTGCTGCTACTACTCACTATTCAGTTTGCGACACTTTTGGCTTTGATTGGAAAGTTAATTGGCTTTCAGTCTTTTCCTGCTAGTGATTCATTATCATTATTTTTTTGTCAACTTGCAGGCTATTTTGTTTACCTCTTGGCCTGTTTGACAGGTTGTTTTCCCAAGCACTGCTTCAGCTATTTCTGAAATCTGTTAATAGTGTGTAATACTGTAATCTGAGCTCTCTGATATTACTTGACAATTTCAGCCTCTCCACTTGGGTTCAAGTAACTGCACTTCAGTTTGGGGAAGGTGTGCACAGAAGCTCTCTGTCTTCACTTCTATGTGCTCTGAGAGTGATCAATGGCATCCTTGCACTGTATCTGCACTAAAAAGAGATTTTTCTGACTTGTATATCTACTTTTCATGCCCTTAGGCAAAACCCTTTCCAACAGCCCTGGAATAGCTAAAATCAACACTAATCAGCTTGTTTAGATAGAGCCAGTTGGTGTAAAATTGTCCCTGTCTGATCAATTTTCCCTTTCCTTCATGTCTACCAAAAGCATGTTAAAACGTCTTGCCTATTCACCTGTCAAGTTTGGAAGAGTTTCCAATTGGAGAAGTTAATCTTTGTTTTGTCATGTTTTAGCTGACCAGAATTTCCATAGATTCCCTGAGACTGGAGGTCTCTGGCAGCTAAAAATGTAGCCTACTTGAAATGTGGACCATGCAGCTGTCACTGTGGCTGTACAAGGCACTTTGTACCCATGCTGATTGCAGTCCCTGGAGGATTTGCACTGAGTCCTCATTTAACATAACAATTTTCTCTGATGCTATGACTCAGTCCCAAAGAAGGTATGATGGGGGTTTATTTGAGAGGGGCTTCCATGATACAGTGTGGAAAATCTGGCATGACTGTCAGACAGGGATGACTGACATGAAACACTTTTGGGTTTTTTTCCCCTCCTCCTTTCTCTCAGTGGTTGCTCATTATCATGGAGCTCCTCAACCTGCAAGTTTAATTCAATCTTTCTATGTTTCTTCAAGTGTCTGCCTCGTGCTATTTCATTTTTACCTTTGGCTGAAGCTGTCATTTTTTTTGTAAGGTGGAATCTTTCATGCCCGGGCCCCCAGTGCTTCCCTGTGAGTTTTCATGATGCTTGCACAAGTTCTCCTGTGTTCCAGGGAACACTCCCCCAGAAACTGGCAGTAGTTTAATTGCTGTTTAAGAAACCAACCAACCAAACCAACCAACCAAACAAAAAAACCCGCCCCCCAAAACCCCCAAACTATAGACAAAAAAAGAAAAACAACACACACACACACCCTCCTGGCCCCCTGCAAAACCAAACAAGGTTTTGCAATGTTTTTTACATCACTGTTCCTAATTATAGGAACTTTGATAACTTCAAAGTACTAACTCTGCATCATAGTATGTATATGGATAGCTTCTTGCCATATACTTAATTTTTTGAGATGTAAGTTATGCAGGTCTTTTACATCTGACAGTTCTGAACCATCTGTCTAGCAAGGTAGGACTTTAGTTTATGGTTGGGGGGTTTTAAATGTATCTTCAGAAAATACAGACAAGTTGAAGATCTGTAGGGAATGACATTAAATTTCAGATGATTAGATCAACTGTGCAAATTTTATTGCATGTAATCATTTTCATAGTCTTTATGTGGTACCAGATTTTAAAAGAGGACTTTTTTTTTTATCTGCTGTTTTGTCTAGAGGGAGGGGAGAAGAAAAAGACAGTGAAAATTAGAAGTTCATTGTCCTGTGGATATTTTTTGCATTAGAGACCACTATAGTGGGTATTATTCCTATCCTATCATGGATATTATTAAGGAAAAAGACTTCTATCTTGCCTATACCATCCGTTTTGGTTAGTGCATAGGTACCAATTTATCAGGCTACCAGCTGACTCTCTAGATTGTCAGTCAGTGAAGGGGCAGATAAAGGGGAACAGATCATCCTTTACTGTTAGTAAAGGAATTAGTCGCTTTCATCTCCCTCTGGAGTGTAACATCTCAAAGTTTTTTGTCAGCGATTTGTCATCTGATGCAGCTCTATCCTCTAAGTGGTAAAAATTGCTGGGAAAGCTCATTTAATGACAAGTTAAATGTTACATGGCTTACTGGAGATCGTATGTAATACAACATTTTATGGTCTGGCCGTGCAGTGCAGAGCTATTCTCCGTGTAGCACATGTTAAACATTAACTGCTGTTTGGATACAGAAGGTGGAGTGTGCTCTCTCTGGTTTCTATTGGGTGTGTGGCTGTTGAAGATAAACATACACTGGTAGTTAATGCCATAAAGCAAACACCCATGAGTGCAGTAATCATAGGGCATCAAATCCTTTTTTCCTAGATTTGTGAATTCTTCATGTTCTGCTGTTTCTCTTTTTATTGCTTTGGAGGGTTTTCTCCTCCCTCATTTAAGCAGAATCTGTTCAAATTTTGTTGTGCTTTGGTTTGACTTTGGTTAATAAGTGCTGATTTTACTCCATATGGGAAAATACGTTCTGGATTCTTTAGTTTATAGTAACTCTTGTACAAGTAAATATAATGGTTTCTTAGCAATGTACCATTTTAAGAGACAGTTTTATTCTCATCTGCTTTCAATAGAATGATGAACTTTGGTTAAGAATGTCTATTACCCACTTCTGCCCCTCCACAATAATGAAACAATATCTTACAATGATAAAGTTTTTATGCAGCTTGTTTTAATGGAGCTCTTAATACTGCTCCTGAAATTTGATAAGTGTGAATTTCTGTGCTTCTGCTTTATTAGTAAAAAAAAAACCACAAACCAACAAAACCTGAAATGACACAAACCCTAAAAATTCAAATTAAATTATATTTGCTACCTACACCCAAGCTTGGTTGATCTTCTTGGAAAAATAGAGATGTAGCACTTCATCTTGTCTGTTGCTGGAGAAGACAGATTTTAGACCACATAGAATCTGAACACGAGTTCTGCATGTTATGTTTGATGCTGCTTTTGTGCAGAAGGCCTGACAAAAGGAACTGAACACTTAAATCTGTGAATTATGGGATGAAGTGGAAATGTTAGAGCTCTGAAAAATAAAAATGGGGAAAAAAAATCCTTTAAAGGTATATGAGGGAGAGCAGTCACGAAAGTGGATCCAGATCAGTACTTCCTTGTATAAAGATGTGCTTTCAGTCTCTTACTCAGATTTATGGTTGTCTCTTGTATTTTTATTCCAAGTATTTTTGCCTAAGAACTTGAAAACTTCCATCCCCAAGAAACACAACAGGATTTACACGAAAAAGTGGTTGCTCCACCAAAGCAAACACTAGAGAACAAAAACTAGAAAACAAACCTACCTCCAAGCTTTGCTTTTCTAGTGTTGAAGAACTGGGTATCTAAATTCATGCCTTAACTTCAGAACAAGTACACAGGCCAATGCAACCTAGCTTTAAGACCAGCCAACTTTTCTACTGGACCCCATAGCCCATGGTTGGGGTGTTTTATTTCCATGCCTGTGTGTTTCAGATGGCATGCCAAGTAAGAATTACAGGGGGTTTTGGCCCTGTTTTTTCCCCCCATCTTTTAAGTGCTCTAAATGTGACTACAGTTAGCAAGATTCTTATCTCATTAATTTTCTTCACAGTGCTCTTCAAGTATTCTGGCTGTCCAGAATTTATTTTGCAGTGGTGGTATGGCGCTCCATGACTGCAGTTGATAGGTAGTAACAGCCAGCAAATTTCAGGCAGTGTGTTAAGCAAGTTTTTCCTGGACAATCTGGCTTCCTGGTGTATAAAATGTTGGCTCTGTGACTTAGGACACTTTCAGGACATAAGTCTTTCCTTTCTCTCATACACTTTTAGTTACAGTGAACTTTGAAAGTTTTCCTTGAGAGGGAAATCTGATGCTGTTGGAATAGCTGCAGACAGGAACAGCATGTCGCTCTATCTTTCCTGAGAGAAATAAAATGAAATGTCACAATTCTTCAGAATAAACAGAATTACTGTTTTGGTATTATTTTCCATTGTGCGTCTCCTCTCACCCATTTGATCTTAAAAAGAAACATACCCTAATTTGCACTGACCCATAAAAACCCTCACTTTCTTTTCTGTTACAGAAAAATGCAAAGGGACAGGAGTTGTTTGACCAGATCGTGTATCATTTGGACCTTGTGGAAACTGATTACTTTGGTCTACAATTCATGGACGCTTCCCAAGTTACAGTAAGTATAACTTCAGTTGATTTTTATGTTTTACAGTAGTTTGTGTTGCCTGTTACAGAAGTGTTACTGATGCAGTTTCATGGAGAGATGTAGGCATTGGGGGACATACTGCTGAAACAACTGAGACCACAGTTGGTTCTTGCACATAAAGCCAAATCCTCTAAATGAGTCTTGTGTCATTTTATATGATATGTGTGTGACTTGTTTGCACTTCACTAAAAAGGCAATACATGTGGGTAAAGAAAAACATACTTTAGTTGGCTCATGGTATTCAAAATAGGTTGAATCTCTTGCAAGCAAGGATGTCTTGTATCTACTATCTTTGCTGTTCTATGCGCTATGTTGCTCTGTAGGTATAGGTACATATGCAGTAGCAAAAAATTTTCTCTCTCTCCATTGTCTAATGACCTCCAGCATCTACAGGTAAAATAAATAATCCCCTCCAATATTTACAGATGCAAGTACATAGAAGATTGCAACCTTGTGGTTACACTGTAGTGGTATATATTTAATCTTTTCCTTTGTCTGTCCAGTTTATGTGAACAGGCAGTTTGACAACAACCTGTATTGTGGATAGAGAATATGCAGACTTGGAAAGTAAGTGTTAGTTTTTAGTGCTCTCTGGTTAGCACATAAATGTTTCTTCTATGAAGCAACAGAAGACATGTGCTCTGTGATATTAGAATAAAATAATGACAAAATGTAGCTGCAGTATTGACATCTTGGGAAATGCAGGTTCTAACTTCACCATCCCAGAATTCTCAGCTGTATTCTCGAGCAAGCTCAAGTCAATGTGATTAGGACAGATCAGTGTTTCAGCAAATGGACTACATTCTGTATTTTACCAATGACTTTAAGCAACAAACAAGAAACCTACCCAGGTATTATGATTACTTGATACTGGAAAAAGGGAATCTGTGGATTTGGGGAAAGTGGTATTAATCTATTTAAACATTATCCTGATGTCTCAGTTAATTTAAGGGTATGTATTTATCACTGGAATCTGATGTTTTGAATTAAGTATGTCCATAATGAGTTTGGGATTTTTAAGAAGTTTAGTGTGTGTGTTCCTCATAAAATTTATGTTAAATAAATTTTGTGTTCTTTTTTGATGGACCTAATTATAAGGACACAGCTAATAGAGCAGAGCCTGCTCTAAACACAAAAAACCCATTATATCATCACTGATTGTCAAATCATCTAACTGGAAACTTGATAGCTAGGAACAGTTACCTAGCAAGGAGTTCTGTAATGTTTTGAAAGAAGGGAAGCACAAAGGGAGAGTGAAATATCCTTTCTTAGCAAAAAAGGGGGCAGATCAAAAGCTAGAAATCTGCCTGAGGAAGCAGAGAACACTCTTTTTCTTGTATATTTGCACAACTGAAGGGCTTTTTTGAATGGTAATAAAGATGAAACAGAGATTTGAGCAGCTGTGATTTCTGTAGATAGCTCTATCCCTGGTGTTTGAGCAAAATATGCCTATATGTGCAAGTGTTTTAGCTTTGTTGGTATGCTATTTCTTTCTTTTATATTAGGGAGGCAAGTAAATGATGACATCTGCAGTTCCAAGAGGAATAAGGGGTATGAACATCTCCTGGGCTGGGGGTGGGGCTCCTTAAAAAGCCAATACTGGTTGCAGGGCTCTGGTGGTAGGGCTGTGGTTTCCTGTATTGAGAGGAGTGTCGAGGGCAGAGTTATTTACCTTCACTGAAGTGCAAGGCCAAAAGCTCTTACTTGCCTTTTTGCTTTTGTTTTTTTTTTGTTTTGTTTATACTGGCTCAAACTGGGCAGAGAGGAGAGCTTAGAGAGCTTCAAGGCACAAGCTTTCATCTAACCCAGCACTCAGTACAAAAAGGTTCCATGCATTAACAGCCTTCCTTGGTCTGTTTTGAACTTGTGACCAGCTCTTTTCATTTGCATAGCAATTAATGCATAGCCTGCATGGGCTTCTGCTTAGTGCCAGCCCAGCCAAACAGTAGCAACTGAGGGACTGGGAGATTAAAGTTGTGTAAACTCCTTGAGTCTCTAAGCCTTTGTCTTTAATACGTATTGTTAAGTGCTAAACATCTTTAAGCCACCATTATAAGTAAGGGAGCACAAAACAGTCTTTGAATAGTGGAGATTGCTTCTGTGTGCTCCAAGGCCAGCAGCTTTTGAGTGCACTGTTTCCTGAACTTCTGTAATTTTGCCAAAGAGTTGGGACAAGTGATGTTGCTAGCTGCGATTTAGAGAAGAAAACCATGATTAAAGTTTATCTGCTTTGAAAGAGAAAAAATGTATGGCTTTGAATAGCTTATTTTTAATAAAAAACCCCATAAAGCTGTGAAAAGCAAGATAGCAGTAGTGCAGAAAATACTGTAAAGCCTATTCAGTTGACTCTTCATTAGTTTGTATCTTGTGCTCTTTGAAGACATGCATGAATAGAATGATGTAGACAATCATCTATTAAATCATCTATTAGTGTATTCTAAAACAAAGCTTAGTGTACTGTTGTTTTCTGAGGTACTTGCTGTTAACTCAAGTAGAAATACTCTAACACAAGAAAATAATTTCTTGTTCAGCTAGCTGTTACAAAACTTCAACAACGATGTAGTGCTTGGGCGATTTAGGAGTGTCACTCTGATGTAGGAGGTTTCTGCAGTGGTTTACAGAAAATGTAAAGCTTATTGGGATTTTAGTTAATTTTACTAGTCTGCATGTTCTAGCAAAGCAGGAAGTCTTGAAAGCTTTAGTTGAGGTTGGGAAAAGCAGTAATACTATCTTGTGAGACCATCCTGTTGAAGTTCAGTTGCCATAAGGAAGTATATTGATCTTTGCAGAAACTGGTTATGTGAAACATATAGTATGGTTGGTTTAGGTACTTGATATTTATTGGTTACTGGTAGCTAATGCTTATTAATTTTCTGTTCAGAAGTGTCCTTTCTTTGTCTCTTATTCCAAATCATTGTAAGAAAAAGGATTTTTGGCGTTAAGAGCTCCTTGTGAGCTCCATAATTTAGAATTTTCTCAAAATATAGATGTCTCCATTTCTACAGTTGCATTCATTGTTCCACTGTTCTGTCTTGCAATAGCAAAACATGGATATCCTCCCAGCCCCCTCCTGTTTCTCCTCTTTTACAGGAATTCATAACAGGAGGATTGCCGTTATTGATTCACTTGGAATTTGCTTGTTTCCCTCATGATTGTCTCTATTCACAAGAGCAATTACAGAATAATTGAGGGGGAAGAAGTTTTACAATAAATCTTTGAATTTTTTATTTTTTTTTTTTTTTAAGTTTGTGCAAATAAGCTGCTGTAATCCCTGGGAATGCACGGAAGCAAAAGAATTAAAATGCCTCTTTCCTCACACGTGTCTTTTTAGTGATCCTCTAAGTCATTTAAGTCCTTTATGTCTGATCTCTAATGTCACAAAGGCCCCTTGCCTTAGAGAGTGTTTATGGAACAGCCTTTCCCAGCTGTGCTCTACAGCCAGTTGAGTCATTTTGAGGATGTGTATATGCACCAAATATATCTGGCATGTTAGGAAACACTGGATTTACAGCACGTGTACAGCAAGACTGTTGTGTGAGGACAACCTCTGCTTCCTGCAGGTGCCCATGGCTATGGGGGGGACCAGGGTTCTCTGGGGAGATGACAGCCAAGACCAACCTGCAGTGAATTGTTCTGGGAAATGGTGTTTTCGTCTGAATTTCTCAATATTGACCAATTTCTAAGTTGAGGTTTCGCTTCACTTGCTGCAAGAGGTGAGAAGCCAACGGAGGGAGGAGATGGAGAAGAGTGCATAGAAACTATATTGAAAGCAGTTGCAAGTACAAAAACAGAAGGGAAAAAAACATGGCAAGAACTGTGTTTCCCAGACAGGGACTAACCAGTAGCAATGTGTCAGGACCCACTGATCTGGACACCAAGATCCTGACCTCTGTGGAAGGTGGCCTTGTGACCAGGCTTTTCTGGGAGTATCAGGACAAAGGATTACAATAGTGCAGTGAGCAGGGGGTGAAACAAGCTGGACAATGAAGAATATTATGAGTGCCTTTGTTTCCTCTATACATCAAGACATTATATACATTCCTGGATGTTTCAGCAGGTATTGGGTCAGGGTCTTGTAGGGACTTGGTGCTTCATGACTGCTTCTGCTGCATCTATCTGAATTTTCTTTTAAAGGCTCATTGTGATTCATATCAGGTTTTTTCAGCTGCTTGGTTTTTATGTTACTGCTGTGACTTCTTAAAATATGAGGGATGTGGAAAAATGAGCAGTTTGAACCAGTCAATTAGCATCATAGTGTGATATCTGGCAGTCTTTTTCCTTACATACTTCTTAAAGCTCTAACAACAAACATTCACTAGGCAGAACAAAATAGGGACAAGCCTTATTTTTCAATACATTGAATGTGGGAAGAAGGGAGACTGGTAAATATTTTGATAATGCCAAATGTTTACTTTTCTGCTTCTGAATAAATTGTGAAATTCATCTGTGACTCAGTTTCCCATCCCTGAATCTCTTTTGTTTCTCTGGATAATGAGCACTTTGGGAATGCAGTTGTTGCAGGATGTGTGCCTTTGGATTATAGCTCAGAGCAACAAATACCAGTCACAGATGGAGTGTCCCAAGAGCTGTACAATATCCTGTAGCAGTCAATGCTTCTGTTTCTAATAGTGGCAGAGGTATGAATGCCAGTTCAGTAACTGAACAAAGGCAATGTGGCTGACTGTACAGTGGTGCAGAACACACATGAATGGAGCACTTCCAGCTGTGGCTGTCGAAGGCTATATTGCAGTCTACAAACACTTGGTAGGACACTTCAAAACAGTAAGAATTCCCTGAGCATCTCAGTTTTCAGTCTTCCAGTAGCAGTTGCTGTTTCAGAAAGGCTTAAAATCTTTGCTCTGACAAAGACTTGGGAAGCAGCTGTACAGGGCAGATAGTTATGATAATGTCTGTCAATGATGCTTCTGTGTCTCTTTCCTAAGAGCAAAGAAGTGAAGCCTCAGTCTATCCAGGACAGCAAACAGTTTTTGCTGGTTTCTTTTGTCTTTGTGCATGATTGGAGCATACATAAGCTGAAGTGGTTTTCTTAGTTGTCTTCCACAGATTTAGTCACGTTTGTTCCCCATTTGTTACAAATCCTTTCAGTTTATTTTAGAGTGTTTGCACATAGGCTTCAAAATTAAAGATAACTTGCTTTTAATTGCTAGAATTGGTCTGGAGTGGCATCAGCTTTCATTGTCTGTAGAGGAAATCCACTGAGAATGGTGATAAACAAGGCAAGTTTTTTTATATATTTTTTATGTAATTCTGTATTTCTCTCATGTAAGGTGTACAAAGCAAAATAATATTTGGTTGTCATATGTGTATGAATTACGATAGGGTAATGGTCTTTAAGATTGTCCATACAGCTCTCCATTATTTATGTGTAGTTTGTCTGGACTGCAGTTAAACCCCATCATGTGTCTGGATGCTTCTGAGATGGCTCTGTGCTGACTGAGGCTGGGACAGGATGGGCTTTCATGAATACCACATGATATGTGGTTGGAGGGCTCTGGAGTTAGCATCTATGCCCTTGTCTTCCCAAGATCACAAGCCAGAGCTTTCTTACCACAGCTCTATATGCCCACCTGCCCCTGGACAGCATTGCTTGCATGTCTCGCTGTTTCTAACTCACGGAAGGTGGCTGCCTTTCTTCACAAGGCAGGAGGGAACTTGGCGTGAGAGCTGCTTTCATGCCTGTATGACTGGTAACATGCAACAGTGTCAGCTGAAGGGGACTGCTGGAAGTGCAACTGGCCTGACTTGCTTAGGGCAGAGACAAGTTAGAAAGCTTCTACAACTTTGCACTTTGATCAGATTGATCCTCACTCCTCCAACGCTATTGATGTAGTGCTGTACCACTGTGCCTGGGCTCCGTTCAACAAGATGCTGACAGCAGTATTTGAAGAAGGTTTAAAACAAGCCTGACCCACTGAAATTGAAACTCCTGTAGTAAGATCCTGACAGTATTTGGTGAAAAGTTGGTCTCATCTGAGCACAAACACACTGTTCACCTCTTTAATCCCAGCTTGGTATTGTGATGTGAATGCTACTTGAGCAGAAGGTGCATTCCCTTGGTTTTGGTTTTGTTTTTTTTTTTTTTTTTTGGTACTTCAAGTCAGGTAGGTGAGATTGCAGAGCAGCATCCTGACAGATGCCTGTTGAGAGTTATGTCTAAATCCAAGCTCCTTTTCATAGCAGCTTCAGTTGTATTTGATTTCTCTAGACTTTGTTCATTCATGTTTGATACCTCAAGGACGGTGGCTTCACAGTCCTTCTGGGCACCTGTGCTTTATCTGAGCAGCCTCATAGTGATAGGCTTTTTGTCTAGCTGTGATTTTTCCTGGGTCTGATGCCACTTGTGGAATACCTCAGAGAAGCATGGGACTTCGTCTTCTCTGCAGCCTTTCAGAAGGCAGCTTAAGTCACCAGTTAGGTGAGCCTTCATTGTCAAGAAGAGATTAACTTTCTAGGAGGGGTCAGAAAAACTTAGACAAGTGTAGAGAACAATATTCTCATTGTTTTAAGTTGTGAACTCTTTGGTTTGTTTGGTTTTCTGTTACTATTATAATAATATTTAAAAGGTCACCTGCAGGAAAAAAAAGAGGAACTTTTGTGTTCCTTTTTAACTCTGTAGGTATAGAGAAGTCCCCAGATGGTGGTTTGGTGGGTAGAGTTTTTATTGACTTGTTTTTCAGTGATTCCTTTCTTCTATGTTATACATAAATTTTTAACCTCTCTGCTTTAGAAGGTCATGTGGGTATTGACAGTTTGGTGTAGAACTCAGATGCCCTGGAAACCAGAAAGTGAGAAGACAGTTGAAAGGATAATTGATTTTTTGTTTTAAAGGTGCCAGCTTTTGTTTAGCACACCTTTTCTGAATTTGAGTGTGGCTCTCCCTCTTGTACCTCCAGATATGGCATGAGAAAACATTTAAGGAATATTTTTCAGAGAACAAATAAAACTTCCATTAAAAATGGGTTTTCTCTTACTGATAATTAAATATATAAATAAGCATAAGGGAGAACAGTCTATTCAGAATGTTCTTCATGCGTTTTAAACTAGCAAAGAAAGCCAAGCAAAAAGGGTCAAATGCAATTTTATTCCTTTCCAGGTCACCTTTGAGGGCTGTATAAATCAAGACAAGGAGTTTTTGTTCTTTTAGGAAGCAAGTAGAGAGATGATGGAATTTGCAAAGCTCAGGTGTGTGATGGGTTTGTGTCGACCTGGGGTAATCATCCTCAGTCTTCATTTGGCACTCACTGTGGTTCTTACATAGCAGCTGTGGTTTATCCACTGTATCTTGACATACATCTTTCCCTTGCTGCCTGTCTATTCTGAGAAAATAGTGGCCGCTACCACTTAGGAAGTGATGAGGTACTTATTTTTATCTCTTCACTTAGATCAAGTAAGTGATCAACAGGAGAGCAGGATGAGATAAAGATGTGCTTCCAGTATTTTAAGAAATCTGTTTTATATGGTGTTTCTTTCACGTGCAATTGATTGGGGCATGTTTTCAACACATGAATCCCAATCAGTGGCTACTGTGTTACATCAATCAATACCATTGGAAACATTATTCATATGGTAGAGCAAAGAAATGTTACTGAGTTTACAGAGAAGTAAATGGAAGCTAATCCAGCATTTGACCTTCCATTTACCTGACAGAATTAAAGGAGTAAGCTGAGTGATCTCTACAGCTTTCTGAGGATGGGAAATGGAGAGGGAGGCACTGAGCTCTTCTCCCTGGTACCCAGCAATGGGACATGTGGGAATGGTTCAAAGGTGCACCGGGGGAGGTTTGGACTGGATGTCAGAAAGCATTTCTTTACCAAGAGGATTGTCAAACAGTGAAACAGGCTTCTTAGAGAGGTGGTTGTTGTCCCAAGTCTGTCAGTGTTTAAGAGACAGTTGGACAATGGCCTTAATAACATAGTCACACAGGTGGATTAAATGGTCACTATAGGTCCCTTCCAACTGAACTCCTTGTTCTGTTCTACAGTTATCATAGTTGTGATTACCTTCAGTTTGACCAGGTTTGAGGGTTTTTCTCCCCTTAGTGTGGGCTAAGTAGCTTAGGCACTGTCTTCCTATTGTAATACAGTCTTAAAGCAATTAATCCCTTTCTTCCTCCTTGTTCTGCACTGATACTTCCAAATAAAAACTGAATATGGGGAATATGGTATTGTATAGTTGAAGTGAGTGTGGTCAGTCTTGGCCTTATGCTGTGAGATCCACAGATAAGTTTCTTTGAGTCCAGATCCTGAAATCATGTACACTTGTTTAGCCACAGTACAAGATAGGCAGAGTTAAAGTCTTAGGTGCTGAGAGAGCAAAGGTGTCCTCTGGTTTTATTCAGCTTCCTAGTGAGACTTCAGAATTCATTGCTTTTCATTTCCCTGTTATTGAATCAACAAGCAGTATGTAGCCGAGCCCAAACCTATTTTTACCTTTAACTAGAGTGCTATGAATTTTTTCAGCTCGGAGGGGCATTTGGAAAGCTGGTATGATATACAGACCTCTGATATTTGAGGCAAAGGAGTGTTCAAGTTCTGGCTGATTTTCACAGATATCACACAAAAATATATGATTTTGAAATTGGTATTGGTTCACGAGGCCTGGGAACTGTGCCAATAATACTGCCAGTCCATGTTTTGCCTCTGTATTTGTATTTTGTGATCTGTGGTGGAGCATCACACACAGCCATGATGTGCAGTCTGGGATGGGGGTAAAACAGCAGCTCAGTCTTGCTTCTGAAGAGAGATGAGTTTAATGCTTGCTGTTTTTTATCTCCTGCAGCAGTCTGCCTCTGGATGCTTGGGTACAGAGAGTGATGATAGTTTCCTGTCTAGGCTGTACTCTCATTTAATGGTCTGTGCAAGTAGTTCCCGAAGTCTTGTTAGGTATTTTTAAACCCTATTTGAAGTACACTTGAAGATAATCATTTTGAAACTTGCTCTTATTTGAGTTTTAATACACTTAGAACACTACATTTCAAGAATGGGAGTATCAGCTGTTATTTAATTGGAAATTATTTTAGTTCAGGTAGTGCAGTGCTTGTTCTAGAATATGGTACTAACAGGAGTCACAGATGAAATGTTATTGGAGGATTTTTTGCCTGTATTTTAGATGTTATTTATGTTTGGTTTTATTTAACATAAAGCTAAACTTTTAAGAGAATCAGTGTGTTTGTCTTTGAGTGGTTTATCTTTAGCCAAAATAAGTGTTGAGCAGAAAGACATTTTGGTAGCTAGGTATTTGAAGAATAAAAATTTAATCTGGCCTGAAGGTGTGAAAGTAACAGCCTTATATAATTTCCTTATATATAATTATAAATAAAATCAAAGCTTCAGTGTTACTATTTTTCCTTATCAAAAATTTCATATTTCACAAAGCTGTAGTTTTTCATAAGGGAACAAAGTAAAGACGGAGTAAATTACTTGCAAGTCTTAGGAATGTATTTGTATGAGCTGATGTAATGTTTTGTTTCCATTCTGGTAAAGATTTCTCAGATTGTAAGGATGGATTCCTTGGCAGCTTTACCTAAGGGAGTCTTACAAGTCTCCTGTAAATAAAATCACCTTCAGAATAATGGCTCCATTTCTCTTTCTTTTTCTACCTCTTTTGTGAGATTTATTTTCCTTGAGAGTCATAAGTTGTCAAACTTATGATCTACACACTTCTATACCTGTGATAAATAAATTTTTGCCTTGGTTTAGGACATACTTAGAAAATAAATACCAGCATTACTGTCCAACAAATAATTTTTCACATTTACTTAGTCATGATAGCATGGTGTAAGTGAAATGGTTAGTAGTCATTCAGAGATTATCTTTTTCCTGAAAGCATGAATTATTTAATAGGAAAGAAGGAAGAGGAGTTGTTTTTTTCCTAAGGTTTTTTTTTTCATATTTTAAAATTATAAACTAGGTACTAAATATTTAAAGATAGAAAAACATTTATTTCAAGGAAATCCAAAATTCTTTTATCACCTTGTGTGACACAAGCATTTAGATGGAGTTGCTTCAAATCAGATTGCAGCCTTATGTAGGACATCGCACAGACTTCCCTGGAAGTACGGATGAATGTATAAATTGAGCTTTCCCATGTGGAAGAAGGAAAGTTGCTAAATGTGTCAAAAACCACTTTCACAAATGTGCAGAAGTTTAGAAAATAAATACGGCAATATTTCCTTTTAGGAGATTTTTATCTGTTAAATTCTATTGTAATTAGTTTATTGAGTCAACAAAATCTTGAAATGGAACTGCTTTTAAATGTGGATTTTCTTTTTTTAGCACTGGTTGGACCATTCAAAGTTCATTAAGAAGCAAATAAAAAGTAAGTACTATGTCTCTGCCTGTTTATTTTGTTACTTCCTAAAGAATTTGAATGTAGAGTATTTGAACATGAATGGCAATGTCTAAATATGCCCTTTAATGGAATAAATGTCTTAGGAAATGGTTTTCATTTAATGGATAATTGGCTGACTATATGATGTCTAAATGCAAAAGTACTTATTAAGCAGTAGCCCTTGTTAAGCACGTGCTGTTTGTCTGAGGCAGGGGAGGTTGCCAGGTAATTTCAGTCTGATCTGTGAAATCAGGTTGCCTGGACACAGATTGCAGTTTATGTCACTGCTTTGGAACCAGAACAGATTTTCTGCCTTTTTTTTTTCAGACAGTGGAAAATATTTCATCGTGTAATGCTTAACGTGGTTATTTTTTTTATTATTATTATTTTTTATATTATAAATAAAACTAGGAGAAATACCTGCTGTTTTGTCAAATGTAATTTTGAAATAGCTACTGTTTCATCAAGGGTGGGTTTGGATGGAGAGGTTGCGTTTGGCCACGGAGTTTTCTATGGAAAATGGCTGAGGCAGGAAAGGAGCTCCTGGATCCCTGATAATCTGATTGCAGGATTGGGTACAGTCCAGCATCGACATTGATGGGTTTTGTTTCTATACTGCAGTTGGCAACAGTGATAGGCCAACTGAAACCATCTCCTCTGTGAGATTAAAATACAGCATTTTTCAAGGAAATTGTTGTCCCCCTTGCAGGACCTCACAAAGATGGATGTTGATTGCCTTTCTTTTTGATAGTATACGAATATCTAGAAGATTTTAAATTGTGAGGTTCTTCAACATCCTTTCAGATAGTTTTCTGTCACCCCGTGGTGTGTGGGTGTCAGCATACTAGAATACATGATCAAGATACCTGCTATGGGTAGGGTTTTGATGGCTGGTTTTCTCTCACTCTTTCATCACATCACCGACTGCTTTACCTTAAGTGACTAAAAGATTTGCACCTGTGCTTTCTGTGATAGCTTTGTCCTTTTCTAGTGGAAAATCAATGATTCTCTTAACACCTTCAACCAGTTTAGTTGCATGATTCTCTCTGTTTAATCTGTGAAGGGCCTTTCTAAAAAAAAGAACTTGGCCAGTCCTGGCTCTGAAGAATGCTGAAGAGGGAAGCAATTTGTTGGGTGTTGTAGAGGTCTGTCTCACAACAGGATACTTTTCTTTACCTTGCAATCAGCAGATGCTTTATGAAGAGTTCCTCTTTCATGATGGATGTTTCTCACTGCTCTTTTTTCCAAGTCATTATCTCATCTATGCAGACCTTACCAGTGGTGCCTGTGAGTGCAGGGTACTATAACCTGTCTTCTCAGAGCTATCCTTGGAGACAGAATCAAAACTCTAATTATTTGAATTTTAGCTGCATGTCGTTTAGTAGAAGGATCATTAATAGGCACATACTGTGTTGATATGGTGTTAAAGAAGACCTTACTAAAGTGTGAAAAACTCGTTTTTTCCAGAAATTACTATATCATCAGGGAGTGAGTTTGGAACATGAGGCTAAGACAGATAAGAATGCATTGGTCACAGTCTCACACTAGCTGGGTAACTATTATCTGTGTTACATAGAAAGTCAGATATAGAATTCACCTTCTGACATGAGAGAACACAATTTTTGCAACTTCACTTGATGGAATTTGTTAGGTTTCTGTGCTCATGGGTGCCTTCCAGAGTCCTCTTCAACACTTTTCACCTCATTTGTCCTACCTTTTGTGTGTTTAAATTGATGCTGATCTTTTGGTAGGGGTTTTTCTTGAAGTAGTGTTTTTTTCCTGGTAACAAGGAGTATTACCTTCTCCTTCCCTCTTCCTTCCATCTCCCCAGCAACAGGCAGTGTACCTGGAACTTGCTGTCATTCACAGCATGCTGTGGGACACAACAAACTGGACAAAAATGTGTTTGCCAAATGGACTATTGCTTGATCAATTTGAATTAATGAGTATCATAAAGTATGGTAATAGTATAATTTTTTTACTGCACGCATTTTTTAAAATTAAAACACAAGAAATATTTCCTTCTTTGAAGAATTTGAAAAATATAATTAGTTTGGGGGCTCTTGGGTGGTTCTCGGGGGTTCTTCTACATTAGCAGAGCTGCACCAAGAGTAAACCTTTTTCCCTGTTTGAAATCTCTGCATGTACAGTTGGACCTCCATACACGTTGCATTTTCGAATCAAGTACTATTCATCAGAACCGAACAACCTTCACGAAGAGTTTACAAGGTAGGAACTTCGAGTGGTTAACTGGGTGACTGGCAGAGTGGTAAATAAAACATCTAAAGTACATGGGAGTGCCATGAGCAGGTGATCTGAGCTTGCTTGCTAAGAGTGGTCATTTTGTCTGCATTGTTAGGTGTTGTCCTCCTGTCAGAGAAATGTAATAATTTTTATTTGCTTCCAGAAAGCATTCAGAGGCCTCTCCAAGAGTTTTAGTGTCTAGGAGATGTGTTTTGGTGCTTGGAGTTGGCAAAGAAAAGCAACACTGGGTGGGGAGAGATGCAGCTGGGAGACAGCTGCTCGATACCTGCCATACCTCTGAGAGGATTTTCCATGATGTCCTGCTAAAATGCCAGTTCCCTGCTTTGTCCCTCTTGCTCTGAAATTTGGAGGTGGTTTCATGATGGTACAAAGGCCACAGAACTGTGGCAAAAGACTACTTGAGTTCTTCGTTACCATTTGATTGAATCTCTTCTGTTTCCCTATGATTCTCTGGAGCAAAAGGTATATAGCCTGCATTGTATAAAGTCACCTTAAGATTATCTGCAAGTCTTCTGTTTCAGTCTGGTGGGCTGTTTTCTGTGAGGTTTATACCTTGCTGGGTTAATAGCACCTTGGTCTGATTTAGGCGATATTATGGAAACTGGGAAAGGAGCAGCTTGAGAAAAGGGTTTACTTATCTTTTCTATCTGCTTACTTTGTGTCTTCTTTGTATAATCATCATCTATCTTAATGTTATTTTATCTTTTCCTTTGTTCTGTTTCTCACCGTAGGGCACTTTCTATGCTTTCTAATATGCTTGGCAACAATCAGTGTACTCACAATCAGCCTAAGGTGCTTAAAGAGGCTTGACTGTTGTAGTTCACATGCATGTGATGTTTACATTAAACTTATGCCTGCAGGTGTATAATTACTGTCACCTTTGCTATCTGCAATGTTGACCATGTTCTTTTTCACTGCCTGAGACAAGATTAAAGCCCTAATTGTCACCACCTTATGATATAGACAGAGTTTTTAATATCCATTATCAATTTAATGTAGCAGTGTTCATTCAATAAAAGCGCATATTCCTATACAATGTATAATTAACTTTTAGAAATCTCTGCCACTTATGTAACTGAGTATAAGATCTTAAAAGAATCAGAAAACGTGGATGATTTTTGGATGTCCCTAAAGAGAAAATACAGTTAAATTAGTAGGAGTAATGTATGTTTCCTGGAAATTGATGTAAGTCTTCATACATCCAAGTGCATGTCTGACAAGTATTACATTTTCCCTGTGGTCAAATTATTCCATTACTGTCTACCACAAGATTTCTTGCTTAATTCTCTGAAGCATATGATCCTAGTCACTGTGAGATTGGGTTTCTGAGCTATGTGATCATTGCTGTGATCGAGTAAGACATTTTGTCTGAAAGTATTAACTTCTGATGCTTTGTGATCTAATTATTGCTGAAAGGTGACATTTCAGAAGACTACTTTAATTAGAAAAGCATGTTAGTCAGCTAAATATTCAGTGTCGTGAACAATTTTTTAAATTATAACCTTGACAGAAGACCGCTGTAAAACTGTATAGGAAAAATGAAAATAGGCTGGAAATTGATTTTACAGTGAAAAAATAGGAACATTTTTCTTTTTTTTGTTGGGGAAAGTTATTTTGAATTTAAGAATTTTTTAATCCTTAAATTTTTAAATTTTTTTTTTTTTTTTAAAGAATCTGTATACTGGCTGCATCGTATTTTCCATGTAGCATATTGAGTAAAAGGTGAAGATTAATAACTCTATATGCAAAATTATTCCAAGTGGAAATTAAATGGGAGTGAGAGGTGGAAAAAAATCATCATTAACAGTAACTATGAGCTTGCCTGCTGGGGGAGGGGGGCATTTGAAATTCCTTCTGGAGATCTGCGTTCTAGTAGACTTCACTTTCTAGTGAAACTATAGGCACTTAGTTTCTATAGAGACTATATAATTAGTACAGTAATGGGAACGGTTGAAACCCTTCACCCATTATGTCTTTTTTCAGTTTAAAAACAGACTTGAAATCCAGAGTGCTTTGGAAGACATCTTCTGTCACTTTGATGCAACCTGATTAGTTAGTTAGACAAACAATAGAGGAACGTGTCTATATATGTGTGTTAGGGAGAATTTTCTAAGGTATTTTGCTGATTTGAAGTAGCAACAATTGAGAAGCTGATGCTTGTCAGCCTGCACGTAGGAAAGGAGCAAGAATAACTAAGCCACACCAACTAGAACCCGGCTGCAGTACTGCACAGGCCAGCTGACACTGATAAAGGCACTACCCAGATTTTTCTAGCAAATTTAGAAGAGTTCATGGGATTGTGAATCATCAAGGAGATCAATAAGTACAGGAACTATACGTGTCTACCATTAATCTATGCATGCAAACATCCAGGTTTGATGGGCAAGTCAGGTATTAGCCAAGTATGTGAATCAGAGAATGTGGCACAGAGCTAATGTGGATAAATCTGATTCTGCTGTAGTGTATAATGAGAAATCCTAATCTTCCTGTTCATTTCTGTTTCCCTGTCTGTTCTGACTGTTCATCCTTCATCATGTTCACTGCACCTCCCCTGTGATGAAAAACACTTTGTCTTTCCAACATCCTTTGCAAAGATAGGAGAGGTTTATGTTTGCATTACTGGGCTGACTCTCAGTAGTACTTCATGCTTTTTTCCTCTTGAGTCACTCATCTTTGCATGGCTCACCCCACAATGTCCAGAGCACTGCAGAGCCTGCCTGTGCCTTCCTGTCCTCTACAGACCTCCTGCATGACCCAGGGCATTTGTACGTGCCTCAAAGCCCAGTTCTGAGTGGCACTGAGACATGAAGCATGCCTAGGACTGAAGATTAGCAACAGCTTAAAATACTGCAGAGGTTTGAAGCCATAAATTCCTACTTGGCCTACTAAATAAATGTGCGGGCACTGTGGAATTCAGGTTTCTTTTATTCAGAACTTTTCTGCTATTTTTAGTGACATTTCTCTCTGAACTTTGCCTTTTGCCCAATTTGGACTTTTTCCATGTTCTGTGTTTATGTTTGAGAAGGCATCCCTGAAGCCTACATTTCTTTATCTGTGTTTTGTTTCTAGATCCTGTAGTTCAATTCTTGCTTGAATTGGGCAAGACCCCACTTTAGGAGAGCATTGGACTGTCAGTAATGTTTAGGTTGCTGTGGTGTATGCGCAGATAGATTACATCCCTAAACAGCAAGGCTTTGGACAATGTCCTGAACACAGCCAGGCGGTGAAAAATGTTCTCTTTGATTTTAGTGAAAGCTGTGGGATCTTTAAAGGTTAGAGGGTGTATCTGAGTGATCCCAAGACCCTTTTTTTTTTAAGAGCAAGTTAATGGAAATGTTGTTACTTAATGAATTAGGATATTTTTCCAGCCATTGGAGCTAGAAAGATGCCATTATAAATACTTTTGACTTTCTGAATTTTTATTTGTCAGGTACCTGTTTGTATTACAGCTCCGGCAAGACATTCTTTCAGGGAAGTAAGTACCTTTTTACTCTTGCAGCTCTAACTTAAAGAATTTGTATTAGTTAACTTGTTAGTGATTTAAAATGCTACTTTAACTGTGTGGTCTTTTTAATTCTTCATGGTATTTATGCACAGATTATGAACATGATTTACAGTTCCACATGCATATTTTTTTCTTTAAAATACAGACACAAGGGACTTTGTGTGTATCATGACAATATAATTGACAAATGGAATTGGTAAAGATTTTGATGAATTGACCAGGTGATGGAAATGTGTAAAGAGAAAAAAGATTGTCCTGATTTTTATGACTTTAAATTGTAACATGGACTTGCTATATTTTTCCAGTATGGTAGGTAAAATAGAGGAGAAAGAAGTTGAAGTGCAACACTTCCTGTTCAGGTCAACTCTGCAAAAAATTCTGAGTGTTTACTGTCTTACCCTGGCCAATAAATTCACACATGCTCTTTTTTTTTTCCAATTACAGAAACAAAAAAAATCTCAAAACCATATGTTCTACAATACAGTGTTGAAGTAAAAATGGTTCTTCGGTCAATTTAATGTTGTCTCTATTAGTTCAAGCTTGTTTTATGGTGAAGTGTAGCATGTATTTAATGCTAATTAGAATCTACCAACTTAGGAAATAATTGTACACAAGTAAAAATTAATTGTAGATTTTTCATATCATTAGTAGTATATACAAGTCAATGTTTCCATTTCTTGTATCAGGCTGCTTTTTAGCTTTATTGCAAGAGGAATTCACTGACAAGAGGCATGATTTTTACAGTTTGGGTTTTTTTTGTTTTTAAGACTGAAATGCCCGTATGAAACTGCTGTTGAACTAGCAGCTCTGTGTCTTCAAGGTATGCAATCTTTCACAAGTGGTTTGTCTTCATGTATTAAAAAACTCACCTACTGGTTTCTTTTCCTTTGTCGCTAATGCTTTCTCACTGATCATATATAAATGTTCTTGCTTTTTCTGGGGAGAGGAATTTTAGGGAGATATTTTCTTGATTTGCCTCCATTCGTAACTTCTGAGCTATATTAGCCAACATCAGCACACTTGCTAAGGAGAAGGAGCTTCTAAGGCATGGCTAGACAAACAGTTCATAGAAACCAAGGGCTGACCAGGAAAGAAGGACCTCAAGTAGTTCCCAGTGAGGGAGAAGCTGTGGTGTCACACAGTGCTATTACTTAAGCTTGAAGAGCCAGCTGGCCCTTCAGCACACACTTGGTGGCAGGTGTGTCCCTGTGAACTTGGGCTTCCTGTGACCTTGGACAGTGCTTGGGAGAGGAATGCTCCACAGTGTGTAACACAGGAGATGGTTACAGGGCAGGAGGTGGCAGGTACTGGAGGGGAGAGAATTATATGGTAAGGTAAAAACTAAGATTACTTCTATGTCAGGAGCAAGGAATAAAAAAAATTCTAGGGCACCAGGTTTCATTAGTTTATTGTAGGAAAATGTTTGGGTTTTTTTAGTTGTCACAAACATGTTAATACAAATATTCATTCCAGGTCAGGCAGTTTGTTTTGCAAATGGGAAGGAAACTCGTGTAATGGAGCTCAAATCAAATTCATTTTTTTCTAAAGGAAAGTGCGGTGAGCTGGACCATTCTAAGCATATCAGCAGCAACATGAAGTGAGATGAAAAATTCTCTTCCTGTTTTGCTGCTGGTTGGGCCATGGCATATGGAGAGTTTCGGCAGAATCTCTTAGTTTAATACAGCAGTGGAGATAACGCAGTGATTCTAGATGGACTTCACAGGCAAACCTGGGAATTCAGTTCCAAACAGCAACAGGTGTAAATCTGAAGGCAATGAATTATTTTGCTGCACCCACGTGCCACAGCTGTGATTGCTAGGTGTACAAAGAACTGCTGCAGGCAAGCTCCATTTGTCTTTTTGAGGTGGAGGTAATATGGAGCCCATAGTGATTTGTTGGTTCCATTTTCATGGATAAAAACACTGGTAGCCTCACCCGTGGTCTAAGCAAGGAGAATCAAGCAAACAATAATAGGTTGATGCCTCCACATTTTGGGTAGTGACTGACACCTGTGATTACTGTATAAACATAATGCAATAGTTGTTTGATCATGTTTATGATGTCTCCAGCTAGGTACCAAAACTAATACTCCTTGACACTGTGGGAACACGCCTTTATACTTTTTTGCTGCCTTTTTTTCAGTTTCAGTTTTCCACCATTTTGGCATCGTCGCAATAAGTTTTTCCAAAACTGTTTCATTATTGCAACTAATTAATTAGCTCTGCTGACATATGCAATAATTAGAATTTTTGTTGTAAAATTTGCTACATTTTATTGACATGGGAATTAATCAAGCAGAAAAGTATAAATGAACATCAATTATTCCCTCCTCAGCAGGTTACATTTACCCTGTAAAATCCAGTCTTGCTCCTTAGTGTGGCTTTCCTAAGAGCAAAGAAAAAGCTATAAATGGCTATTTAGGCATTAGTACTCTAAGCCCTCTGAAACTCTTTTCACAGATCAGCTTTAAACCCCATGCCTTTTTTTTTTAAAAAAAAAAAAAAAAGGAAATTTTTCTGTTACAGTAATTCTTTGTTTCAAATAGCAGTTTCCAAGGTTGGTGTTTCCTGTAGAGCATCTTTCTAACATAAAATGTTGGTTTGTTGCCAGTCCTGTGAAACAATTTCTGTAGCAAAAGAAACATTGATATTCAGTATGGGGTAACTTCTGAAGTGGATACATAATCATAATCTTCACTCAGGGATTGTCACTGTTACAATAAGTTTTTTAGTTCCTCATTACTCCTGGGTAGCTTTAGTGTCTAACCAGATGTACTTTTGAAACTGCTAATTAAAGGGAAAAGAAAAACACTTTCTCAGATGTCCAGTTTTCAGTTCTAGTCATAAGACATCTTCATGGGATACTGCAGACTTTTTTTTCCTTCTGTATAAATGATTAAGTAATATATTTACAAATAAACGTATTTCTGCAGTTTTTAAAAACTTTCTTGGAAACTTCCTTTTAAAAATGTTCTCCAGTTTATGCAGTCATTTGTTGAAGAACACACATAATGTATATAAATGTGTTACGTAACACATGCCCTACCTCTCCACACCTTCTCCCAATCCTCCAAATTAAAAAAGCAACAAAGGACATGCCAAAGCATGATACTTTGTCATAAAACCATAATTGAAAACATGGGTCTTCTGCTGTGCCCTTCTGTTGCAAAATATGGGTGTTGCTGAGCCATTCAAGGGATGTAGTTCCACCAGAGTTGTAATAGCTTCCTAATACAGAGCCTGCGACTACCCTGTGCAGGGAGCTGGCAAGACTGACTTACTCAGATACCTATTTATTAGAGATCAAAAAGGTTACATAGTTTGGTCACTGACACCAACTAAACAGTGAGTGCAGCTAGTGAGAAACAAGGGTGACATTTTCTTTTACCTAATGCTACTTCCTTAACTTCTCTAGTATCTTTTGTCCTTCAAGCTCATGATTCCTCTCATCCTTACACGTCCCCTTTATGGCACAGTCAGCCTTCATTCCCACCCCCTCTCTCAGTTAACTAGTAGAGAAATATCCTGTGTTTTTCCTACATGGTTGTCAACACATCAGACTTGAGATTCTTACTTTTTTTTTTTGTCATTGAAGTCCTTCTTGCTAAGGTGTTTGCTGTGGCTCCCTTTTATATATTGGAGACTGGACTGCCAGTAATTCTTATCAATACCTCTGTTAAATAGGCTTCCAACTTTGATGGAACAGCCACAGAGCTGAGGTACCTAGTAAAGAAAAAGACATATAGATAAGATTACTGTAACTCACAGTTGAGAGAAAAAAAAATGTGTGTGAGGCAGTAATTAGAAATGAAGTTCAATGAACTTGATTTGTTTAATATCCTCAGTACTGCAAAATATTTGAGCAAAGCTCAAGTTCTCAAAACTACCTAGTAGGTGGTATGAGCCAACAGATTGCATTTTGTGTGTAACGTCCTATATACTATGGGATCCTGCTGCATATTTTTGAAGTCTGAGTGGGAATTACATTTTTGCAACTGTTAAGTATAGAAGTGCCCTAAAGCAATAAAACTGTTTTCTTCAGGGGATTTAGTTTCCCTCTATGCCTGAATTTTAACTTTTATTTCGGTAGTAATACCAAAATACTACTACTACCACCAAAATACCCTTAGTATTGGTAGTAATTGTAGTAAGCTGTTAGGAAACAATGACTAACAATGGCCTGGTTGGGAATCACATCATATGTCAGGTGACACATGATACTGCTGAACAATGTGCTTTCCACTGGTGTTTGCCACACAGTCCCAAGGCAGTGGTGCTACAGCCTCTGTATAACTGAGAGGCTCCAGGAGCAAATCATGTCACAGACACAAGACAGTCACTGAAATGCTCAGCACTTGCATTTCCTGCTGAGCTCAGTGGAGCTGGCAAGTGTTCTGCTCCTAGAAAAGAAAATACCAAGGCCTAGGCATATAAGTAGAAAGTGTCACCTCAATTATGTTGTTTTGACATTTCTTTCCTTAAAAATTTCTTAGTCTGAATATTACATCACCACTGTGGTTTAAAAAAAAACAGACCAACACACAACTTTATCACTGGTTTCGGGAGACTAAGTATTCCCTTCATGTTTTGACATGAATAGTAGCATAACAAAGCATGCAACAAAATGGGAAGTGTTTTGGAATGAAAAGTATGCAATGGGAGGAAGTAACACTGGTGTCTTGATGATTGTTTTTGATAGAAACTTTATTTTCTTTAAATGCTTTAAAATCCACAGAAGTAGCTTCAGTTAAGTTGGTTCATTTTTAGGAATCTGGAATGTCAGAATTCTGTACCATAACCTTACACTGCTCCTGCAAATGCATTTATCTGACTTCTGCTGTAAAATCTGGTTTGAATTTACTGGAGCCAAGAGGGGAGGATGGGATGTTTACTTAAAGCATTGGTACAAATGCATTCTTCTACAACATACTTAGAAACTTGCAAACTATCCTTGTCTTTGTAGAGATAATGGAATTTCTGGTCATCCTAAGATTTTTATATTTTAATTTCTTGATTGATTTCAGCTGAGCTGGGAGAGTGTGAGCACCCTGAGCACACACCAGAGCTTGTGTCTGAATTCAGGTTTGCACCAAACCAGACTGAAGCAATGGAATTTGACATTTTTCAGAAATGGAAAGAGTGCAGGTAGAGTACCTGTGTGGGAGTGGGGTCTCTAGCAATAGGCTTTCCTCTCTTCCCAAGTCAAATCCCTTCAACAGGCACAAAACAATGATTATGTTTGTCAGTCGAGAAGTTTTGTAAAAAGGCTTTGAGCCTTCTCCTCTAGAAATGGCAAGTGATAATTTAGGGAAGATTGCTGGAGTGAATTTTAATTTTTTTTCTTCTATTATTAGTTTTTGTTTAGATTATTTTGTAATAATTTAAGGAGTTGGATGTTTTTCCTGTTTGTACTGGAAATAAATCTTCTTTCTCTTTCTCTCCTTTCACACATGCAAACATAAAGTTTTGTGTTCAGTGTTGTAGCAAACTCATTTTCCTGTCTTTTGTTAATACATATAGCACGTTTCAGTGATGAACTTTCATCCATATTGGCAATTTCAGACCTTTCTCCATTTTCGTCCCTCTGATTTATTTTCATTTGGAGGGAAGAGGGTAAAAACATAAGCTTAGCTTGAAACACCATTTAGTATCATTAAGATTAAGGGCCCAAAGAAAAGTGTTAGGGGAATGAGTTTTAAAGCATTTAAAGTGGACAATAACTTTTTACCATGAAGTATAAATTTTATGTTCATAGGGGAAAGAGCCCGGCGCAGGCTGAATTGTGCTACTTGAACAAAGCTAAATGGCTAGAAATGTATGGTGTAGATATGCATGTAGTTAAGGTAAGATCCCTGTGATCTTTTATCAGTATGGGGTCCCTGCCCTGGTGTGGGTCAGTCCCTGAGGGGTGTTCTTGTTATGGTGTGGGTGCCTCAGAAATAGTTCCCACCTGCAGTGCTCCTCCAAGAGTGCTTCTCCAGCCATGCCCCCAGAGTGTCCCTTTCCACCTATGTTTTCCTATGTCCCCCAATTTCTTCCTGTTATATCTTCTTCCCCTGGCAGGCACTGCCTGCTCTTAAGCACAGGTGAGCTGAGGTGTGGGCTCCCCTGGCTCCAGTGTTGGTGCAGGTCCCTCTCCATGGGCCATGGGGCAGCACAAGGGCTCCTCCCACACAGGGCACCCCGCAGCATCCTGGTGCTAACACATGACAGTTTGCACCCAATGCAGGTGCATATTCTTGTGCTCTGTAATGTTAAAAATTATGCAAACCTTACAGTTTAGTTTAAGAGCTATGGATTTGGTGATACTACTGTAGTAACATTTACACTGCTAGTGGCATATAGATAATTTATTCTGTACTTGCTTGCAGGGAAGAGATGGTTGTGAATATGCTCTTGGACTGACACCAACAGGCATATTGATCTTTGAAGGAGCCAACAAAATAGGCTTATTCTTTTGGTAATCTGTTTTTGTGTTACATTCTTTTATGTTAAAATGATGAAATCTTTCTCCTTTATATAATTGGATCTTGACTGTATTTTGTAATTTAGGTTGAATCTACAAGGTTTAAAATGTGAAGGTGAAATTTGCAGGTAGATTGGCCTGATTAGAAGTACTACTCTCAAATGTGAAATAGTTGTTGAAATAAAATTCCTTTAATATTCTTTTAATCTTGTTTTTTTTACTTCTTGTGCTTAGGCCTAAAATCACAAAAATGGACTTTAAAAAGAGCAAACTAACGCTTGTGGTTGTAGAAGATGATGAACAGGTAACTTTTTTCCCTTACTTGGCCTGATCCAACAAAGTGTGGTGTGTGCTCAGGCTGGTAAGAACACAAGGGAGGCTCAGCACACTGTTGGCCCAGGCTATATTTTTCCTACCAAGGACAATAACTAATATCATGCATGCCAACTTCCAAAGCTTTTGTTTCTGCATTTAGGGCAGAGAGCAAGAGCACACATTTGTTTTCCGGTTAGACAGTGCCAAAACGTGCAAACATTTGTGGAAGTGTGCAGTGGAGCACCATGCTTTCTTCAGATTGCGAGCCCCAGCAAATAGTAAATCTAGTAGATCCGACTTCATAAGGCTGGGATCACGCTTCAGATTCAGGTATTTAGAGAAGTAATAGCAATATATTTATAAAAGGAGCAAATACAGCACCCAGCAAAAGGCAGTAGTTTACTTTGTTTATTTCTGTATTTTAAGTGGGCGGACAGAATATCAAGCAACACATGGGACAAGGTTACGCAGAACTAGCACATTTGAAAGGAGGCCCAGCAAGCGATACCCTTCTCGAAGGCATACAACATTTAAGGGTAAGTGTTTTTACAGGTGTTCACTGAATCAATCATGCAGGTTACTGTTAACTCATATAAATGTGCTATTACAATAACGATGTCTGTACCACAGTATAAAAAGAACAGTATGTCAGATCACCTAAAAAAATCAGAGTGTACGCGGGCTTTTTTTCCTCCAAAGTCAGAGTTCCTTGTTTCCATCTTCTGGTTTTAACGTCTGCCTACACTTAATTCTTCCACCCTCATCTAAGGAGAACCTATGGTTTCTTTTGTTACTCCACTGAGGAGGAAAGAAAAATTGCAGCAAACCCAAAAAGGGAAAGCATATAGTGTTTTCTTTGAAGAATTGCATGTGTCATGTGGAGTGGAGCAGGGTCCAAAAGCCTCACTGACTTGCTTACTTAGCCAGACAATTTTAGGGTTATTGAGCAGTCTCATTATGCAGTTGTTGCTGCTTTCCTGACTGTAATGGCATGTAATGACACCTATCCAGACTCTGACCTTAACTAGCTTGCCCTGGGAGTTATGCTGAGATAAACTGAACGTGAATGGGATTGATTTGCCACGTGGTTTTGTAATTTATCCTTAGAAACTTAAGCTGAGATTTTGGTTCCTTATAGGAAAACCTAGGAAGGAGCACTGCACAAAACCCACCTCTAATTTCTGTATTACTTGAGCCTGAAGGTTTAGTTGCTGTATAGAGCAGGGTGAGCTGATACTCCCTTAGAATGTCTAGGCACTCCTTTGCATTCCCAGAATATGAACCACAGTTCCATGAACGTTCCTTGTGGTATTATGGGAACATTTTTGTTTCTCATGGACAGTGTGAAGGGGGAAAGGGTAATAACAAGCATGCATGCTTTCTAGAGGCTGTAACTCTGTTACAGCTGTGCTTCCTTAGCACATGTAAGGAGTTTTCTTTAATGGAAATCCAAATTTATTAAATTTGTGAGGTGCTGTTACGTGATACATGAGAGTCAACTATATAGTGTGGGTGATTTCATAAGTGGAAGAATGGATTCTTTTAATTTTGTTATTACAATAACAGGATCTGTTAGACCTGCAGGTCGTCCCTTCTGTCTCAGTGTTTCTGTATTTATGTCTGTGAGACAGAGGGAGCAGAGACAAAGTGTGGCTTATTCTGTTATATTCTCTATGTATTGCAGCTGGTATGAACTTGTGTCATACCCAGATGATCTCCCTTCAGAGAACTCAACAGCACGTTTGTTAAGTTAATGCAAGAACTCCCTTTAGCTTGTTGTCTTTCATGCATCTCCTGGCCATTAAGACCTGTATGTTGCTGCAGCCCACAAGGGTTCGACTCTGTCCTAGCTCAGTCTCTTTGAGGCTTCTGCAGTGTCTCACTAACTTTGTTACCCACTTTCTGCATTCAGCAGACACTTGGGTTTTCAGCTGTATCACTGAGCAGTTTTTCAGTTCTCTTGTATGTCATGAAAAAGAGATGATATGTGCCAGTGACTCTGCTACCTTCTTCACTGTTCTTTCCAGCCTGTCTGAAAAACAAGCCAAGACTGTGTGGCTCAAGATTACTCAGTACCTTCCCAGATTCCCAACTGATGGGCTGTTTTGGATACCATTTTCCCCTATAATAAGATACCAGCCTTTAACAGCCTTGCAAATACTCTGGTTTCTATAATATAAGGAGAATTTCTGCAAGGGTTAGTTTTTGATTTCCAGGGGAATCAATGGTGCTGACATGATAACTGACATAGTGGAAAAAAGTAGTATTCTGGCTGTGCAGAACATGTTCTGCCAAAAGTCCTTTTGCTTGCCTGCTGTCATCTCTGAAGGGCTTTGACCCTTGCAGGACCAGAGGGTGGTTTGTGTCTGCCTCATTCCTTGGGATCTTGTACAGGAATACTAGAAAGCACAGGGCTGCACTTGCAAATCAGACACTTTTGTGCAAATACGAGGATTCACGTAAGCCATAGTGTAACACCCCAATCACAAGAACTGCAAAATTACTGATATTTCACTTGTCTTAAGGTTTTATGTTTGTTTCTTTTTAAGCAAACAATCCTGTGAAAGCAGCACCACTGTGGTAAGTGACTGCTCGAGTTCTCTTTACCTCTCATTTGCTGTTTTCAGGCTAAAAAGATTCTGAAGATGATTTCTTCATTAGGATCTGTAGAAACAAATTCTCTGGTGTGGCATGAATTGCTTTGGCATGTCTCATTAGCAGCACCAGATTCTTTTGGGGGACTGCCTGTGAGACTTTAAGTGCTTCCATTATTTAATCTGTTTCTTCTAGTTTTCATGTGTGAGATCAGACTAAAGTAAAACATATTTCCTTTTTTCTCGTTGGTATTGTGTTCGCTTATCAAGCATTATTTGTTCCTGTTTCTTAAATGTAAAGTGAAGAAAAAATATTTATACCTCTCTTTCACACACTAACTTCTGCAGTGTGTATCTTGAATAAAATATTGATGTCCTTAAGAATATGAATTTTACTTCACTGTAATACTTTCCTGAAGATTAGAACCTTGAACTATAAAAAGTTGTGGCATAGATGTACTTTTTACATAAAAGCTAATTTTTTTCTCCTTTAGTGCTAAAAATACTCCCGAAGTTCATAACTACCAGGTAAGAGCATAACAACTGTAGAGGAAAATGTTGTCTTTTTCATATTTAGTGGTAAATATTTTGCTCTTCTTAATTAGTTTTGCTGTTTTGCTTCCCTTTCCTTACTCTGTGGGGAGATTTTCTGAGGTGACTGAGAAACAGACAGCATCACATTTGAGTTAAGGGGAAAGTGGGGGGACTCCTCTCTTTCTTCCTCTGTGTTCTTGGATGCTCTGCAAGCTGAGTGTGCTCCATTTGCCACCCTCTTTCCCTTCCCTTCCCTTTCCTTTTTGTGACAGTTAAAGCCTTCGAGAGTGTGAATATAATATGATGGGCCCCAGGAGACTGCTCTGTGAGCAAGCTTTTGTCTAGAGCAGCCTCTCACAGTGGATGATCTGTGACAATTTCGAAGTTGCAGTTATGTCCCTCATACGGAGAGGGAGTTCATTGCTGGTCAAATGTTTGTTGGGGGTTTTTTATACATTTTGGGGAAAACCTCACCTGGTTTTCATCTGTGGTACTGGCAGTCAGTGATACTGAGAAGGAAAGCTGTGCTTTCTTCCAAACAGTGGAAGAACAATGAAACAAAATCACTAGTGAGGTCTTAACACTTTTTTATTAAAGACCTCACTAGTGATTTTGTTTCATTGTTCTTCCTTGAGGTCTTGAGGAAATGAGTGGCAAATGCTGTCAGCAAAGATAGGTGACCTTCTGAAGGCTGCTGTTATAGCAGTAACCTTTCTTACTCTCCACCTTTGATTAAAGCTGACATTTTTTTGATGCGCTTTCTACAAGAAGCGTTAGATGTGCCAGGTGGTCTGTCAGACAAGCAATTTTCTTTGCATTTTCCCATGAGTTGTCCTAATGAGCAAGCTCATCACTAAGAGGCTTCATCTAAGTTCTTAATGACATGGGAGAAGGTCTGAAAGTAGAGTTTCTAGGGCTCAACAGGAGTATGTTCATGGCTCCAGGAAAAGAAAACATCAAAGTTAATAGGGAGTTTTTATATGATTTCATTAACAGGTTCAATGTTTTCACTTGCAGCCACAGTATCATCCTAATATACATCCTGCTCAGCCACACTGGCATCCACATACACCTGTGAATGTAAGGTAAGCAATCCTGACTTTGTGAAAAAGATGATTACTTCTTTCTTTATCTTAATCAGTATGGATTTTTGGTGCTGTATTGGACAATTCTTTGCACATGAAAAGCAAACAGAAGGTAGAAGTATGGGATGTAGAGACAGTATTAAGTAACTTCTGTTTAGGCTTTGCTTTGAAATGACCTAATCTCCTTGATAGATTTTTTTTCTGGCTGATTTTTAATTCAGAATTTGAAATACAATTTCAGTGGTTTCCTGTAGGGACTATGTTGGATAGGAAGTAGCTTCAACAAAACTAGTTGCAAATTAATCAGTAAATATTTATTTGTATTTAATTTACTGAGACAAGTAAAAAACTCATTTTAGTGTAAACTTAAGTTATGAATAAACAGATTTTTTCAGTGCAGCACTGTTTTAATCTTTTGCAGAAATGTATATTGAAAAATAACAAGGACATGGAACAATTTATTATGGACTTTACAGATAATTAGTGAAATTATAACATTGAGTCTTTGAGAACTATTTCACAAAAATATTCCTGTATGTGCTATTGTGCTGTCTTCTCACATACTTTTTTTATCTTGTAGCTAGTAAGGAGAGACATTGAGTGAAAAGAAATTTTGGAAGAAATTCAGTTCAATTAAAACCAGCTTGGAGGAATGCACACTGGAGGCATGCACCTGCTGGTGGATACCTCTATGTGTGTACACGTGATAAAAATCAGCTGCCCTTTTAGCCTAATAAAATGTAACCTTTTTAGGTGACTCAGTTTTTAGACAAATAATTACTCTCTTCACTGAAAAATACCGATACCTTAATCTTTGTTCCTACTCATCTAACATTTATATTCTTACACCAGAATAGGTAGACTTTGTTTTTTTAGTGTGGGCAGGCTCTGGAGGTGAGGCTGAGCTTAAAATAAATGAAAACACAGTTTGGTCTGAGTTTGAGTCTGAGAATGCTGGAGAAAGGCAAGTAGTTTATTAGAAATACTTACTAGGCAGAGAAGCAGACGTAGGCATTGTCATCTCAAAATTCCTAGCACAGAGTAGTAAAGCAGATGTTAAATTCATGCCAGAAACAGAAGACCTGAAGTTGGATAATTAACTTTGCCGGTACTTCAGGTTCAGGAGTCATCCTGATTTTAGGGTTTACTTATCCATTTTCTTATACATTATTTAAAATGTACCGTTTCACATAACAGAAGAGTGGTTGCCAAGACAGTTTAATGATTTTATAAATCATTTGAGGTTTTGCTGAGTTTTTCTGAAGATTTCATCACTTATGATCCTAGTCTGTGACATTTTAATGCCAAATAGTTCGCTCTGGAGCAGAGTGATATTGAAATAAGCACAATAATGTATTGTAGTGTGTGTAGACAATCTTCCCCTTCAGCCCCTTCGCTGCCTCGGCAAAGACTAAGGTCAGTGAAATATGAGCAATGGCTCTTTTTATAGCAAGGCTTGTAAAGGTGAAGAAAAAAATCAAAAAAACATACTAAAAGCTCGGTCATGCTAGTTCAGTAGAAAAAGAATTTTCGTCCCTGTCAGGTAGAAACATTTAAATGTGTAGTTAAAGTGAAAGCTTCAACTTGCTCTAACTTGGAGTCAAAGTGAAAGAATGGGGCGTTTAACATCTTGAATAGCTTCATTTGGAAAGGATTAATCCATTTGACTGTGAACTTGAGATCAAGCTACAGGTACATAAATTTTGTTCTGCTGGGCATGAAAGTGTAGAATTGGCAGGAACTGAAATGAAATGACCTGTGCAGTATGTGCCATATGTGGAGGTTTTGTTGAATAATTTGTTAAGCAGTATGTGGAATTGTGTCTCAGTAAAATTCTTTGAGTGAAATGACTTGTTTGCAGTTAGCTTAATGTTTAGATGTCATTATATAACTTTAGAATATCTCCAAGAAAGCTAAAGTCTAAACCTTGCCTGTCTTTCTGTTACTATAAAAAACAGTTACCAGAATCATAGAATGGTTTAGGTTGTAAGGGACCTTAAAGATCATCTAGTTTCAACCCCATGCCATAGGCAGGGACACCTTTCACTAGATCATGTGGTCCAAAGCCCCATCCAACCTGGCCATGAACACTTCCAGGGATGGGACATCCACAGCTTCTCTGGGCAACCTGTTTCAGTGCCTCACCATCCTCACAGAAAAGAATTTTTTTCTGTATATATAATAATTGCAATGTCAATTTTGTAATAGGACAATCTTAAATATAGTGGGTTTCTACTTAATGTTCAAAATTTGTTTATGTATTTCCTTTTCCTCCACAATGATTCAGGAGACAGAGTAGAAGTGGTTGAAGTTAATATTTTAAGCAGCAGTAAGTAATAAACAAATAAGGAAAAAAATATTTTCCCTTGTAGTAGTTTTGCAAGTTTCAGTACAGTCTCAGAAATACCTGTACTAACTACAGATGAGAGGTGTTCATCTTAAGAAAGTGGGCTTAAGTCACTTATAGACTGTTTCAGTGTAATTAACTCCATCAGTGCCAAAGGAATGCCAATAACTATGGAAGAACAATTTTCATTCATAATAGGATAGTCTTTCTTAACTTTTTGGGCCTTAAGGGCATATTTTCATGAATGTGTGATACGTTTTATTTTACTGGTTTTTTTGTGCATATTTAGTTTTCCTATAGGCTTCTCTTCCCTTCCCACCATCCCTCTGGGATTCAGGAGCATTGATGTACTACACTTGTCTACAACATTGAAAACAGAGAGGGTTTTTAATGATTGAGCTCTGACTGAAAGCCTTTTAAAATCAGCTAAAAGATTCCCAGTTGTTTCAGTGGGTTCTGTATCAGATCTCTAGGTCCGTTACCATTTCCTTCCCTTACCCATGCTGCCAGCCATTCCGTGTGTATGCTTAGCACTTGCTGGATGAGCTCATGTTACTGTGTAGCACTCCTAAGTTTACTGCCGTTTCTCACTAACCAATAACTGTGCAAATGGTACAGGCCACCCTATCATGATGACAGGCCATATTGGAAACCCCCCTCAAGTGGAGAGGACAGCAATTTACGGTATATCCAGGAACAGAACCAGAAGAATTTAGGAGGAGTCCAAAGCATGGTGTACCAAGATAAACTCATGACGACTCTCTGAAAAACAGCCATCTTCATTTCACCTGCCATCTTAGACGATCATTGCATTCCATGGTCCTTGTCTGTCTGCAGTACGTGTAAAGTGTATTGTGCATAAAGTGTGTGTCTTTGTATGTACATCCATCCTTGTTTAGTGTTCATGGACATTTTTGGGAAAAGTGTTTTCCATATCTTTGTTTTAAAAAAAAAAAAATTCTCAAAAAACCTTTTGTGAGTTCTGGTAAGAATTTTCAGTGCCCCAAGACCAGAAATATTTCTGGAGGTTGACATTCCCCTATTTTTCAATCTGTGACCCTCTGCCTGCTGTTGACGATCAGCCATTTGTGCCTTAGTTCTTTTTATGATCTGATTTGTTTTGAGTCAAATTAATAGATGAAGTCTGAGAACCTTGATTTTAGTTGACATACAAATAGAAGAATGGAGGGAGAAAAAAACAGAATTCACACTGGGAATCAAAATGGCTTATGGGCCACCAACAAAGGGAGGCTGCTGAGGTAATTATAGGTTTGGATTTCATTCCTTTTTAATTTTTGTGTTCTGCAGAAAAAATAGAGGTGCTTACCTAATTTTGAAAACAAGTATAGGGAAAGAACACTGTAATAAATTTCATGGAGTATATGTATTTCTTTTTTTTTTTTTTTTTTTTTTACTTACTGATTATATTGATAGCATTCCCCAAAAACCATACCTGCTGCTATAAAGGCAAGAATGTTAAAAATTAATCCTTGCTAAAAGGGTGCTGCCGTTGTCTTATTTTTAATGTGACTGTGGAAGTGAGCTATACAGTCACATGAAACTACCTACTAAGAACCTTTTTCTGAGTGGATTCAAACACACAGCACATAATTGGTAGATGAAGACAATCCAGTGAAATAGCTCTATTTTTTTAAAGTTCGGTGTTTGCAAAGTTGAATGTATATTTTACAAACCTAGGACTTTGCATAGAACTGGCTGGTATTTTGATCACTTGCTGATTTTTTTGTTTCGTTTAAAGTGGAAATCACAGTGCCATCTTCACTCGTGCATTTGTTTTAATTAGGCCTTACATCTGTGGTCTCTGAAGTTGTTGGAACGAATGACTCTTCATTTGAGATGTTTTTAAAATGAAGTAGTGTTTAACTTGATTTTGATAAATACACGTTTATAAATGGCTATAACCATGAATTTTTTCAGAGCAGATTTGATAGTTTATAAGTTTTTGTGAAATATATTTGTTTACAAATGCTGTCTTTTAATATTTGTTTTGATCTTTCCTGTATGTGCTAAGTACAAATAAAAAATGTCAATCTTGTTGTTCTAATTATGATGCATTATTTATTTTTGAAAGATTTGGAGGGAGGGTGAATGGAGATGATATAACTTATGCTTGTACCTGTCTTGCCCTGTAGTCACTAATGCTGTGGTGGATTAATGTTTTAAGTCTGGAGAGGAGGGCAAAACAATAAAGCAGCTGTATGCTGAGATGTGAAAATGCCAGAGTAAGCCTAAGGTGTGCATTCACAGAGGCTGACTTAGGTTTCCCCAGACTAGTCTTCCTCTATTTCAGCAGCATTTTGTTTGAGAATGGAAGAGAGAGAAACTTTGTTGGAACCACTGAAACAAAAGCCTAGTGTAGCTTCTGCTCTAAAAATGCTCTGGAGGAGGGTTTTTTGAATATTCACATTAAAGTGGAGCATTGGTGCTTTGTGATTTGTACACCTGACTTCATAATACAGTCTCATTCTTGACATATAACTTCATCATTAGCTTCTGTGTGGTTTGTTGTCAGTGTTCTTTCTTGTTACATGTTGTTGTCTGTGGGTTGGTTTGTTGCTGAAAGTGCACTGAAGGAGGGATCTATTCCCTGACAGATTGCAAGAAAAGACAACACAAGGCCTAACCAGCACTTAAGTGCCAAAATGCTTCATGCAGGATGTCTGCACGTTGGTGAAGAACAACCTGTGGGACTTGTGTGTTCTGCATTTTGTGTGTGTCACCTCAAGGGAAGCGCTTGTCATTCCACTTCTCTGGAGAAAGATCTCACACCCTGCACTGCCCTTTCACTTTTTTGTCTCACATCCTCCTTGCTGTCTGCTGAAATCTGTACCTGCCAAGTCACTGAATGATCAGCTGAATAAGAAGAGATCAATTTCTCTGCCCTTCTTTGCTCTAGTCTTAGTTGACTTCTTGTAGGAAATGGGCTGGGATGTGGTTGGGAAGAGGGAGCATACTTACCTGTTTCCACTCTAATGCCAGCATTACTCGGACCTGTGCAGCTTGTGTCACCTGAACAAAGGTGGATATGGGTAGTATCTGCCTGAATAGGGCAGTATAAAAGAGTTCCTTTAAATTTTAATTCACATTGGGGTTTTTTCCCCAAAAATTAGCACACTCGTAACTTGCAACATATTGGTTTTAACAAGCAGTGCAGGCTTTATGACACTAGTATTACATTTTTATGTTTGAAGCAAAACAAAACACTTCATCTGAAAACCAGATTACATGTGGAGAGGGGAGAGAGTAGAAAGGTGGAAAATGTTTGGTAAAGTCAGCTGTTAAATGTTTTGTTTAAATTATTGGGTAAACTCTGTGAATATAAATCAATACCACATCTTAAATTCGTGCTGCTGCAGGAGGCCACATGTTGTTTATAGGCACAAACTCAATACAGGGACTTGATGCCCCTGGTATGTGAGTGTTTATACACTGTGTTGAACTGTTTTAACTAGGAGTTTCTCATGCAGAAATGCTACACAATTTTTACCGAAGAGCATGTTATACACTCATTCTAAGTCAATACATTTTAAATGTGTACTGAATGTACAGGGACTTTTTTTCTTACAAAAGCCTTGTGAATTGCCTGAAGGAGGTACCACCTTCTGAATCCAAATGAAGTGTGTTCTCAGGGGTACCCATTGAACTGCATGCACAAACTTTCTCCACCCTGTTCTGAAGTGTGTTCATTGTGCAAGTCTGAAACCACCTTTTTACAAGTCCAGCATACACTTGGAAATTTCTGCAATCTGAATAAACACTATCCTTGCGTCAGCCTGGGGGGATGGAGGGCAAGTGTGAGTACAGTGGCAGGCATCTGAACTCCAGCACGTAATCACTTCTGTTCTTTTATGTGCTGGAGAATTAATTGATACATCCAGGCTGAGGGTATCTTCTGATGTTCTCTCTGCAGACCTTCTTCCTGCATTTAATAAAGCTGGAAACCAGTTCTTCCCTAGCAAGTCTAGGAGAGACCTTAGGCTGGCTCTCCACTCTGTGTATTTGTATTTGGAAGGGCCTTACTTTTGTTCTATAATAACTCTGTCATTCTACATCCTGTCCCCCAGGAACTGGTGGGAGAATCGAAAAGCTGGTGACAACACATCTGTAACAGGCTGAAATACATCACTCTTCAACCGCAGCCAGGCACTGGCATGCAAACTAATGACTAATACAGAATACCAGAATATGATACTGAAATACAATACTGAAAGTGTTGTCACTTTCAGTACGTTGTTCTAGTGTGGGCTTTTTCTTTGAACTTTCATTTTCAGATATTTTTCTCTAGCTGATATGAGTCACAGACAAAGTGAACAAAAGGATCAGGTTTTATAATGCATTTGTAAAGCTGGCAGTCAGGGGTTTGCACCTTTAAGGAAAAGAACGAGTCCTTCCAGACCCTTTTATCAGTGAACCCACATGCAAACTGACCAAGAGGAGAATTGTTTTCTCACACTGTGGATGGGAACAAAGCATATATTGTGGCTTTGTGATGTAAAATGTCTTTTTCTATTCCTTCTGGATGAGCGTTGCTGAAGATGTCTCTTCAGCCTGCAAGAGAAAGAGTGTCAGAGCTTGCAAGTAATTTTGAAAATGGAACTTCAAGTGCTGGCAAGGAATGAGCTGGGGTGCATTCAAGACAGCAGGGGAAAAATGAAACTGAGTATTGCTTGCTTCTGAGGCATCAAAGCTGGTGAGATGGAGTTCTCTGAGGGGGAGGAGGAAGACAGTTCGACACCGTAATCATCTGTTTTCAGAGCAGGAATCGTTTGTGCATCAAGCGGGCAGGCTGCTACTACCTACTTTGGAGGAGAGAAGTTTCAATGCACATCCATCTAACCTGACACACCAGATCTCTGCAAGGACTGTTGGTGATGAGTGGTTTTCCTCTTACCCTGCAAAGGAGAACCAAGGAAAACAGACTTGTAGGGGGAATGTTGTCATTACAGCATTGCTAATGGTAGCCAAAGAGACCAGCTGACATTAGTAGACATAAATTAGGATCTCTATTTTAAAAATTTATTTGATTTTTAATTGACCTCAGACTTTGTGTATTGTGTTCTGAAAAGGGACAGATCCACCAGGACCTGGGCTTCTTTCTTTATGACTGTGCTAGCTGTGCAACTTCTTTGAGAGCCAGCTTGAACCAGCACTCTGCAGCCTAACCAAAGGTGCTACATTGTGAGGCTGGAGATTTTGAACTGTTTCAGAATACATACTTTTTCTATAATACAGTCAAACTGCAAATGCTTGGAAAACCATAGTGCTCTTATGCTGCTCTCAAGCTTTAGTGTCAAAGAGCTACAGGAAAATCAGTCCTCCTTGCTCAGCAGACACTGGGCACATTGGAAGATACAGCTTTTGGACAAAACAGTCCTAGTCAAGTTAGATAAGAAAAAACATGTAAAGAGATGGGCCACACTTTTCTATCTTCCTCCAGCAGTACATTGCAAAGTAATGTGTGGTAGTGATGTGGCTTCCCTCATTTTCCACCTACTGTTGTACCTTGAAGTGACTGGCCAGGATCTCCCTTTCAGACTGTATGTGCTGTTGCCTCTGTTGCCACCGCATCACAAAAAAACCCCAGAAAACAACAAGATAAAAACTTGATTCAGTTGGAGTTCTTGCCTTGTTATGAGTAATTTCCAGTAATAAAGCTTCTGCAGATTAAATGCTGCTCTCACGTACTTACTATGACTCTTTCATGACTGTACTTTAAAGGAGAACAGCTTCTTTTCAGTTGGTTTCATGAGTGTTAATCTGAATTTAATTGTAAAGTTCACATGTCAAGCCTCTCTCTGCACTGTCGCCTGCAGATATTAGTAGGTTGCTACAGAAAATACAAGGATGTCTGTAATCACTTGCATATTGCTTTTAATTTCTACATTTAACAGGAAGAAGAGATGCATTTTTTTTTTTAAATGCTATCTCCCATTCAACTTTCCTAAAGATGGTGTGTTTTTTTATTCCTTAGGTTAGAATCTTGGCAGACTTTGCACACAGATTGATGGAGATAAGAAGTTCCACCAGCCTGATATCCTAGACCCAATGTTGCTTCTTTGTTTTTTTGTTTGTTTTTTTTTCTGAAATAATGGCTTTCTCTTGACTGAGAAAATACTTTTTGGTTTGGTGGATCTTGTCTTCCGTGGTCTGTTGCCTGTATCTCTTCAGAAGAAATCTAGTTTGTCTCTAGCAGAAGCAGCATTCATGATGACTTCCTTAGTCATCATTCCTTCTGAGAACTGAGGAATCTGTCAGTGCAGAATTAAGATAAATGTTGAGTTAAGGCTACTGGGGAACCAAGGGAAATGCCTCTAGCTTCTGTTTTCAAATTGCCACCACAATTGCGTTTCCACTTTTGAATATACTGTCCTTTAAGTTATGTGCTTGTTTTTTTATTCTTTTCCATTTTCATCTTGCTCTTTCTTTTCATTTTCCCTTTCCCCTTCCTTCTCGTATGACCTTTATCTTAAACTAGCAAATAGCAAAAATGTGCAGCTTATCATACCAAGATGAAGACGTAAAACTGATACACAAGAACAGATGTGTCATACAGGAACAGTTTGGAAAACCTGGCTTACCAATGTCTTATTTTGATGGATTATATAAAACAGTATTTCTCTTTTTTTTTTTTTAAACTGAGGAACTGAAAAACATCTTTTACTTTCTGAATCACAAAGAAATTGAAAGAAGTAGCCGCACCTAGTTAGTGGTAGCAAGTATACTGATCTAATACAATTGAACTCCAGAAATGAAGTTAATTATTTATGTTACTTTTCCCCTCCCTCAACCCATAGCACTCTGTGGTGGAGTTATAATCACAGTGGTTTGCCTGCCATTACTAATTTCTGTAATTTTGTGATCCTTGGAGAAGTAGAAATAGAAAGCATTATTACATCTCTCGTGCTCTCTAAATTGTATAATTATATAGTAATGAACTCAGTACCTAAACAGATGACAAGGTAGCTGTGTTTCTTTTCATCTCCAGCGGCCAAAGCCCTGAATATTAAGGCCTTGCTGCAGGCAGCAGGGCCACCGCCACTCTGAGCCGAGTCTTTCGCATCAGTAAGAGTGTAGGAGTCAGACAAGAAGGAAGAGCTCAGGAAAAAAAAAGTGGGTCAGGGAAGCAAAAAGCTCAAATAGATGGTTTAGGAGATACAGAATTTTACAGTGGAATGTGCAACGGGAGGAACTAGAAAATGGAAAACAGTGAAGTCTGCTAGAAACTCTGGGAAAAGGGAGGAGGAATGAAAGAGGCAAGGGAGCTTTGAGATTTCAGCATCTGTGTCTTCAGCACCTGAGGCTCACTGAATCAGTAAGCAAGGCTGATTTGAAGCAAACTTCAAGGAACTTGAGTGTAAAACTGAATGCTGCTTCTGTAGCAAAATTTTGAGCCCAGGAGGCCTTTGTTTGTTATCTTTCAGATTCAAGGGTTGTATTTAATGTGTGCGTCTCATTGTCAATTCCTGAATTTAGAAATTTAAAAAAAAAAAAAAAAAACAACAAAAAACTGTGAAAATGGCTTTTAAGATGAAACAAACAGCTTCTTGCTGTAACTCAGATGACTTACCCAAGTATTGTAGTGAGAACTTGCCCAGAGATTGGGCAGGTTGCAAGTTTGTAAATAAGAAAGCCCTTGCTGTGCTGAGTGATTGATTTTGTGTTACTTACCTGCTAATGCTGTCTTCTTAGAAGCTAAGTGAAAAATTCTGTTCTGTCTTCATAAGAGCTTTTGCTTGCTGCACACTTTACCTGTTTATTGGCTTTACTGGTAATGTGTTAAAAGGGCAAAAATCTATAGCCTAATCTGAAGTCATTTATGTGGCAGCAGAGTCAGGTTTGTTCTTGCTGGACTTTAAAATTATGGGAAATTGTTGAAAATTCAGAAGACAGCATATTTTTTATTAAAGCATTAGCAGCATTCAGAATTTGAATCATTTAGAAGCATGAAACTTAGACAGTTTGATTACTTTCTTTCAAAACAAGTTTTTTCCAAGGAATTTCAGCTTTGTAAGGACAGAAGAGGGAGATTTTGTAAGATTGGAATATATTGTTAGGCCAAATCCAGTGGATTGGCTTCAAGGCTAAAGTGATTACACCTTTTTAATCTACTAGATGTGAGCCTGCTGTGGTTCCTGGTTTCGGAACCCAGCCTGTAGAGATGCTGAGCATGCATTCCAGAGGTGAAAGTGCACAAAGAGCAGCCACGCTGAGCAGAAGAGGTGAAGAGCAGTGCCCTTACCAACATGTGTATCCAAAAACAGCAGCTCACAAACATGAGGCAGCACAGAGAGCTCCATCCTCTATGCATACACCCTCACAGAAAATGGGACTACAGTTAAGAAGATGTTCTAGACTGTAGTGATTGGAACTTGGCCAGCCAAGCTTACTGACCTGCAGCCTGCTTACATATGGCTGGTCACTTATCTTACCCTTCTCTTATTCTTCCCTGATGCACATGAATCCTCCTGTTTCCTTTCCTTGCCTTCTCTCACTTGCCCCTTCTTTTTTCCTGCATTGCTCCTGGTTTTGCCAAGTCCATACTCAAATTTCCTGAGACTACGTAGGTAGTTTTGACCTTACATGGAACTTACATGACCTTACATATGGTTTTCTGGACAGTGTTGGCCTTTCAAGGCTGTTCTCACAAAAGAGTTCATGATATTGCCGTTAAGAGCTTTGTAATGTTTGGCCATTTCCCATGTAGCCCTACCATAACTACCCATGAAATCCAGCAATCCTTCATGACACTCTGTAGCATTTGTTAGCTGCTAGCACTTTCATCTTTATGTCCAGCAGCTTCTTCTGTCGCATTCCATGGTTTCTCATGTTCTCCTGTTAGCTAAGCCTTGGGCCTGTGCCTGCTTCTCTCTCTGCAACCTTTGGCACCAATGGAATACTGAGGACAGTAGAGATGATGTGCTTAGCTCACAGGACATGAGTCATTTAATGGGTTAAGTGGTGGGAAAAGCTGTAGCATGGATAGTAATCCAAAATCAGTTACAAGCTGCCTCAGAGACCTCAGTTCCTTGCTTGGTTTTGTTCCTATTCTAACCTGAGTTAGCTTCCTTGAATTAGCCACCCTGAATTCTTTTATTTCCCAAGGACAGGCATACATTGTATGCCTCTGTCTGAAAGGGGAAGGCAGCACTGACTTGGGGGAGGATCTCTTCTGTCTTAGAAAATTTTATATCTGCTTTTCAGAGTTTTTTTCATCTACAAGGACATCTGAGACAAAGAATTTTTTATGACAGGTGATCAAATATCATTAACTGTTGTTAATTAAAACCATTTGTAAATGAAGAAAAGCAAGTTTAGTTCCCCAGTGGGCCTATTTTGCATGATAGTTTTGCAAGACAGTATTTTTTTAATGATCTTTATGTAGATAAGGTGAAATCTGTGAGGACAATGGCTTTATTGAGTCAAGATCTGTTTCTTGGTATTTTATTAGAACATGCTTTGCTGCAGGCTTTATTCTTCTTGTGGAAAATTTCAGATTACTCTTGCTTCAAAACTCAGATCAGGATCTTTTAGTACAGGAAGCTGCCGTATATACTTTTATCTCCTACAGGAGAAATCCTCTCTGCTTCATTGTAATTTCTTAATATAATTTTTCCCCATCACCTTTCTCTTACCTTTCAAAGTTGTCTGGGAGAAGGCTGCTGGCTGCCTGCTCTGCCTTCTGAGGTGTGGTTGGGAATTGGATGGAAACTGCTGATCATGCCTAGCAGCAGGGGGAGAAATCTGTAACACAATTTTCCATGCCTTTCCTAAAGGAAGAAAATGGGCCAGCTGTGTCATCCTGGTTTCAGAGCAGAGCAGTGAAGTGTAACTTCACTGTTAGCTTTAGTTATACTTCTCACAGTTTAGGAAGCCGGTTCTGACCAGCAAAGAGATCTTGGATACATGGTGCAGGAAAGAAAAACAACATAGGTTTGGTTTTAGTGATCCCAGTTCTTTACTTATGAATACTCATTGCTTCTGTATGTCCCAGTCCTTGGCTGCAAAAGTGAAATTTCATCCTCTTTCCTTTATAAGCAGTCCTCGTGCTATGGTCTGTGTTCCTTTCTCATGTAATACTGGGTCAGGCCTTTTGCTTCAGTCCAATAGGTCTTGCTATTAACTGATACACATACTGTCATCTTCCTATCCCCTCATTTCATTCCTCTCCACAGGGACATTTTCAGAGTATGCAAAATTCATTGTGTCTCTGTGCCACTTGTCATGCTTTAGCAACACTGCGGATATGTGAGGTTCTAAACATGATTAAACAAGTTTGGCTAAAAATTCAGTGTGGTTTGATTGGGATTTTTTTAACTTCTTCTGAAACATGGACAGGGCATAAATCCAAAGTTCCTTCCACTCACCTCTCCTCCATCCATCCTCAGCAACAGGAGAATCCAACCCCAAAAATGATTATTTGGCTTAGCATGGTTGTAAAGGTCTCATCCCCTCAGCTGGCACACTGAAGTTTCACATGGAATGGCTGCATGCACATACATGTTAACAGACACTGTAACACTTCCACTGACTACCATTTGGGAGGGTATCTAAAGCCTATCTTGATGTTGGAGGTACAGATGGGTGATACATCTCCCAGTGCATTCAGTACCAACCGAGCAGTGTGGATTTTTGCTGCTGAAACCTGCATAAATCACCATCAAGCTTGTTCTGAAGTACAAAGGGGGCAGGATCGAGAGGGGTTGTGAACATGTTTGTGTGACATTTGAGGATTTTTAAATATTGAAAGATTGCAGTGGTTTGTTGCAGGAGGAATGCTCAAAGCAAATAGAGGTGGGTGTGGTAATTCTTGAAGGCTATTTATCACAACCAGATCTAAAAGCCTGAGATTTTTTAAACTGCTGTTCAGCTATAGTTAGGGAAGGTCTAAACTCCTGAAGAAGTCATTTGAGAGGCACAATAGTTTGAGCCTGCTTTCTGCCATTGCCAGCCTCCCCAAAAATGGGGAGAGAAGCAAGCCCCGCTGTTTGACTCCAAGTGTAACTTCAGACAGGTGGGAGATGCCTAGAGGAAGAGTGGGGAGAAAGGGGAAATGGGCAGAGTGCAGGAGTAAGCCAGGTGAAAGATGGTTTTGCATGGCCATGCAGTTGCATTCCATGGCACTACGAGGATGGCAGCTGACAGGATGGCATAGAAGGGCAATTTTTTTTAAAAAAATCCCTTGTCACTCATCGTTTGCATCAATATTGGAGTCCTCTCATACTGGCTTGCCATGGGTGAGAGAAAAGTCCTGAACAGGTATTGATCTTGGCACATCAGAAAGATTAGGGCACAGCTTGGAATGACGGTGTGTTTGTGCTGTTGGGTAGGAGTAACTTGCTTCACAGCTGAGATTGTGGGGCTGGAAACCTGGCCATTTTATGGAAGGGTCTGGTGTTCTTGAGGATCATAAGTGAAACATGAATCAACAATTACAGGCTATATAGAGAAAAACAAATGTCATGTTCTAGTGTATGAACAGGAGCAGATCCTGTAGGACATGGGAAGCAACCCTTCCTCTTTGGAATGTGTTTGGAAGGCCTCAACTGGAATGGGGTGTCCAGTTCTGAGTACTGCATGTTGGAGGCAGAGCAGGGAGCAGCAGGATGGACAGGGATGGCAAGATCTGTCAGCTGTAGGAAATGTGTGACCTGTGAGTGGCAACTGAAGAATTCAAAGCTCTTCAGACTCTGAGGGGAGATATGAAGGGCCATTTTCAAAACCACAAGTTTCGGTAGCACTTGTTGTATGTGTGAATTGTACACTAGAGACATGGTTTAGTAAGGCAGGAGGTGACTGGAGTACATAAAATCTAAGAATGTCAACTGAAAATAGCTTTTCAGGTAAAGTGTGAGGAGCGTAAAATTGGGACAGACAAATAGTAATGTAAATAAAATTTTTAAAATGGAAAAGGTAATCAGAAGAGACATGTTATTTGCCCTGTTCCTTAATGTGCTGCCTTTTTGGTCAGAAGAAAGGAATTATGTGAGTTTGAGGCTAAAGGCAACACTAACTGTTTTGTGAACTTTTGAGTGGCTTTTTGAAGGTTCAGCCTTCAGTAACTGAATCCACAGGAGTGCTTTGCCAGAGTGAGGGACAGAAAAAGAAGGTTTTCTTCCATTACAGAACAGCCTGTAGGGGCCTGCCTCATTTTTCTTGAAGGATAGGAGTTGGTTATATAGGAAGCAGTTGGAGCTGGTTGATAAAACTACACAGGTAAATAACAACCAATAAACTATTAAAAGATAAAACAAAGGTGTGACACTGACATACTAGGATGGCCAAAATACAGGTACAAGAGAAAGGATGAAAACTGCTACCTATCCATGAAATGCACATAGTCGGAGAGCATTACTTGATTTCTGAGAAACAAGTCTGAATACCTGGAGGGCTTAGAATAGGGTCAGAAAGTTGGTTCATTGAAATTAGTGATTTATTTACCTCAGTGTATTGGGAAGGTTTCATGAGCATGTTTTCTATTCAGGTAAGCTGGATAGAAGCAAGCAATAGAAAGCAAACTTAATGACAAAAAGACGCATTGAGGGGAAAAGCATAAAGTCTTTAGATTGAAGATAGTGGAAGAACAGAAAAGTAAGCAAAAAACACATGTTATGTGATAATAATAATGTCACGTTGTAGAAACTGCAGTAAGATGTCCAATGTGCCCCTACAATATATAGGAGAGAGTATACAGGAAAGGGATTTGGACTACTCATGATATTTTTGTTTGGGTAATGTCAGCTTTTCTAGTTGACTGGGCTCTGGAGCTGCTGCGAGGTCTGTTTATGATTGTTCAGTAACTCACTGGTCTAGTAGTGAGGACATGGATGTGAAAGCTCAACCTCATATCCAGCAGAAGTGCAAGAGTTGGGTGACCATTGAGATGAGTTTGCCTCAACATCTGTCAGTTGCTGTCAGCCCTGGAGAAGTGCAGATGACTACATCTTTTTAAAAGGGACAGTAGTTTGAACAGTAGGGATTTCACATCAAAGTGTGCTGCCTGGGTATTGACACCCTGTTTGGAGATTGTGACCTGTCCTTGAGGATTTCAGTGCATACCTGAACATCAGCTTTGCTGGGCTAGCTCTTTACTTCTTTGTCTCCCTGCATTTTATATTTTAGATGATGTGAGCTCTCTGAACAGTCAAGAAATACAACTAGAGAATTCAGCACCCATTTGCCCTCATGCCAGAGAGCAATTCAGTTGGCTCATTCAGTTGCTCGGCTCATTCTCATTTTAGCATGGAGGTTACCTCAGGTCCATAGCAGTATGAGGAGTCAGTGTAAGGATTGAGTGTGATTCATTTTGAAAAGACCCATTTAAAATCTGCTAAAGCAGCCTGCCAGTGGGTGAAATGAAAGAAACTCCCAAGGCACATAGGGTTTTATGCCTTGAAAAGAAATTGAGTCATAGACTGAAGAAAGAGATGTGCTGAGGCTTCAGTCCCAAACTGATCTTGTTTCCTATAAGGCTTTTGACCATGTGAAAAAAAAACATCTATTCCCTCACTCAGAAAATGTCACTGTCACCAAGGTGCTTGAAGGGAGAGTACAGGAGAGCTGCTACAATTAGTGTGCAATCTCATTAGCCTGTACCATTTTCCCCCTGTAGGCACTCTCTTAATTCAATTATAACAGTGAAGATACAGTGCAGTTTGAAAGGCAGACCTGTCCTGGATTATCTGAGCTCACCAAAGCTGTCCCTTGTGGATCAGGCACCTATTTGTATTGTTTCCTTATGGCAAATAAGGCATCAGAAGTGCCTTTATTGGCAGTGGTTGCTATGTGCCAGGAACCTGCCAAGATTAATATACACAACATTCCCCTCTCCACCTCCTGCTTTCCAAAAGTAACCAGCATAAAAGTGTTATTCAATTACTCCCCAGTGAGAAACCTCATGCTGTCAGAAGTTGTTACCAAGAAGATGGTGGTTATTAAGGATGTACCGAGTTGCGTGCTTCAGTGTAACTTTGGAAATGATACAGATGTGTTTATTTGCAGATGACTGGTTAAATTTGCTTTGAATCACTAAATAATCTTCAGAGAACATATGTAGCAAGTAGCTTAGGTATAATTTATTCATTGTTCCTTTAATTATTCTGTTTGTCTGTATTCCATATTGTCAGGTTTTGGGCTGCTCTTAGTAATAAAAGCAAAATGAAAACCCATGCAGCTGAAGACATAATTCTTTAGCATTTCTCAAATAGGCAGGGAATTCATCTTTTCTTGGAATAAATTGATTTACTGCAACTTCTGTCTAATGCAATATTATAGAATAAGTTAAAACCTTATGAAAATTTTGAGCACTCCTCTGAGGAAAGCACAATCAAGTCATTTGCAATATCTGTGTAGAGTTATCTCAATCTTTTTTGGTTGCTGGTGTGGAGAGAAAATATCATTCCTTAAAATGCATTGTAATTTCAAATAATAAACTGAAACAGCATCCATTAAAGGTATTGAAGAAAAGCATCAGTGTCATTTGTCACCTCCAAGTAAGAGATGATGAATTAAAATGTCAGCATTTCCCCATTTCTCCATATATTGTAGACTAACGATAGTTAATCTCCTAACTAAACACATGGAAAAAAAACCAAACCAAACCAAAACAAACAAAAAAATCCCAACTCAAAACAACAAAAATAAACAAACCAAACAAACAAAAAACCTGAACCCAAACTAGTTAATTTACCAGCACAGGTCTGATTTCTTTTTGACCAAGTGCTATTTTGTGTGTTGTTTCCTGTAAAATCTTTTATTTCCGATGGGATCTTTCTTAATTTTTTTCCAAGTCACAAATTTTTTATGCAGCTATTTTGCACCATAAATGTAAAGAACTGAACTTTCTCAGGAATGTAATGCTATTTTGGGGCCGTTCCTTGGTCTGCTCTTTGGACAATTTCACTTTAAAGAGGTTATTGTTTGCTGCCTGACCCCTTTCCTATACTAGGGAAGATTGTAGCAGAGATTGTGTACTGTGTAAAATCAAATATTGTTCTGATCTTAAAGTCATACCGACAAGCAGAGACGTCCTTTTTTCTCACCTGATGAACCTTGGGTAAATAGAAAACTGTAAAGATTTGGGATATACCTTGTTAAAATTTTATTTACAAGAAAGCTATGTTTTTTTTCCCCAAGGAATTTTTCACCCTGTCTCTCCAAAAGTACAATTGGTGCTACTGTTTACTGCTCTAATTTGAACTGAATTTATTTTGTAGCTATCCCTTGAACAACAGTGATCTGCATCAGTTCAATATTGAGGAGAATGGTGGAACACCGTATACCACCAAAATGCCTGCAAGGCACCACCACCACCACCGCCATCACCACCACCATGCGAATTACGGCGCCCTTGCTCCTGACAGCAAGGACATTGTTTCTGCAGTTCCAAACCCAACCAGTAAGTCCACTACAGTGAATGTAATTTCAGTTACTGTGCTTCTTTCAGGTTTGTCTCTGGCAAAGAGGCAAAGGAAAAGAAAACAACATGCATTTCAGTTTTTCTCCTTGAAGAATATGCTTCCTGTTATTATTTGCTAGTTTTTGTAGCATGTGCAAATGAGGCAAGATTTACAAGTCCCTGGCTTTGCTATGGGGTTGTGGGATTTGGTGTTAGATTAGTGTTCCATAGCTGAACAAATACCCAATTAGTCACAGATACTGAGTCTCTAGCCACTTGGCGCAAGCTATTTTTTCATTGTTACTATTTGTTTGTATAGTTTTCCAAACCTATCCTCATCTGTTTTTGTCTTTTGCTGATTTGCCCAGCTGGCCTTCAGCCCTCATTGTTTGGATCGGACTCTTCCTTTCATGCCTGGGCACAAGCAGCGGAAATTTTGGAGCACTGGACAAACAGCATCTTGCTTTTAGTTTGCGTAGGGAGAACAATTACTGCACAGCTTTACCTGTCATGACTGGAATATGCTTGCTTGCTTGGTGGAGATATTCTGGGCTTGTAGAAAGCAAAGAGGAGAGAAGCCTATCTGTCTCTGATGCAGCCTTGGGGGGGTTGGGAATAAGTCTCTGGTGCTGAATGTGTGCAGGCATTTTTAAGGGTATGTAGCTTTGGCAAATGTTTGTAGGTTTACACAGGAACTGGAAGAGAAACAACCCTATCATTGAGCAGTCCTACTTCTTTCTCTCCAAATTTATAATCTCTGCACTCTTCTGTGTGTGAGATGCTGAAGCTGTGTAAGAATTTCAGAAGATGGACAAAACAAGATATGTCTATAGTTTTCCTTGTCTCAAGGGAGTTCTTGCTTTGACCAGTTTCTGCCTTCATAACTGTAAATCACCCTGAGATAGGCATCCATTGTGGAAACTTTCAGCCTGATCAATTAATCTAACAATTTTCAAATTCCTAAAACCAGGGTCTTATAATGGCTGGTGCTGGGTGACCCTGACTGTAGGCTGTCCCACCTCAGCAGTAATGCACAGGCATCTACCTGCACAAACACTTTCATCAGACTTTGTTTCAGAAACTCAGAAACATTTTCTTTAATTTTCTTTCCCAAAGAGTGAGAGGGTTTTTACAAGGGAAGCTCAAGAAATGAAATGCAAGGCACTGTAGACATTTAAGGAAGAAATCCTAAGTAGCAATACGACTTGTTTGTTGGGATTTTCAATGAAGGTACTCCCATAGGAGCAACTTCCCGAAGATGTGTTGTTTTCCATTGACTATACAATGCTGCACAATCCCACACCTTTGTCCTGGCAAGCACATGGGGCTAACATGGAGCACCACCAGCATGGCCACCCCCTGCATGGCACAGCCGCAGAGGCCAGGAGTGGGCTGCTGGGTGCTCCTGTGCCACTGGCGAGTATCTGCATGTTGGCCCTGGTGTGCAGCAACCAGCACCAGCTGGGAGGGAAGTGCAGACCGTCCTGCTGGGGAGCTGCTGGGCAGCTCACCTGGCCCTGCACCTGCTGGGCCTCAGCCAGTGTGTCTCAGCACTGCCCCGTGTGCCAGCTGGGCACTGGCAGTGGAGGGATGCTGGCAAGGCTGTGCTGGAAAGCCTTGCCTGGGCTGTCAGCCTGGCACAGTGGGAGGCAGTGACCTTTCTGGGGGGTGTGCCAGCCCATATTTTCCTTTCCCAAATTAGAGCTGAAGCATGCCAGGAAATTCATTCAGAGCCCGTTCTGCTGCTGAGTGTCCTGAACTAGAGGGCACTGCATGCCCTGCTTTCCCCATCCCCCTCCTGGGGGCTCTCCCTGTCCAGCCCATGGCTGTGTGTCAGCCTCCCAGCAGAGCTGCAGCAGGGCTGGTCTCCAGGTCCCCACAGCCCTGCCATGGGCCCACCTGGAGGACAGGAGGTAATCAAAGAAACAGCAAAACCTGCACAGCGCAGCATGTTTATTCCAGCACTGTCCCCTCTCAGGTCAAACAGCTTTCCTGCTTCTCCTTGTTGCAGAAATAACCTTAGAAAAACCTAGAAGAACACAAGGAGGAGTTGTCTTTGTGCCTAGTGAGTGTTACCTGTGAGATGAAACTGGGGCCCAGGGGGCTGCATGTCCTCCCCCAGGCATGGGGAGGGTGAGCCCTCTCCCCCAAACCTTGCACTCCCTGGCCTGTCCAGCAGCGCCAGGTTCTGAAGGGGACATCAGCAGCCAAGCCGTGTGTGGCACCTGCTCCTGGAAACAGATTTACCTTTCTCTTCACTTGGTCTGCTTAAGGCTGAACTATGCTATTTGATTCAGGACAAGAGAATCGGTGCTGATTCCTGACATGGCCTGATGCCAGTAGCACCAAATGCCAATTCCCAGTTTCTCTAAGGGAGCAGAAAGGGATGGGACATCTCCGAGGGGAGGCTGTGGTGTGGCCATGTCAGCTGCTCCCAGCTGAGCTATTTAGGCAGCTGTGCATGTCATGTGCTGGCTTTTCTTAATGCCGGCAATGCTGCCTCACAGCAACATGTCAGTGATCCCCTGCAGAGACCTGTACTTGTGCATCGGGCTGGAGGTGCAAAGCTGATTTCCCTTGAAAAGCTGATCCAAATGTTTATGTCACAGAAGCAGTGACAGTATGGGCAGGACTATTGCCCTTAAAACAAAATCAGAGTTACCCATTTGCAGTTTGGGGTGACAGGTTTAAGTACCTTTTCAAGGCTGGTGTTCAGGGGACTTGGTTTGGTTTTCATTAAAATTCTGCTTAGGATATTGCAGCTGAGAAAACTCTTGTAGAGAGCCTGTGGTAAAGGTTCATAGGGTATACACTGAAATGGTTAGGAGCATGCTGGCTGTCTCTCAGTTATCTGGGATGGCACACGTGACACAGTTTATGGGACAAATAAAAATCAGGGAGAGAGGAGACACTATCAGTGGGCTGTGTCAGGAATGTGAGGACATGGAGAACCAGTGTCTGGCTCCAGGCCGTGTGGAAAGGCCAGTGCTGGAAAGTGTTTCTAGGAAGTAAGTGGTCACTAAGCTGGGGACACTCTCAGGAAAGAGAGTGCTTGTGACCACAATATCTCAAGTGGAAATGCCTGAAGAGAAAAAGATCTCATGGGGGGAATATGCTGTCCTAGCGAGATGACACCAACACTTCAATTTGCCTACTTTGCAGTTTTCCGAGGGACCACAGGTGTTTTGTGACTTATTCCAGTTGCTATGGACTGGACTCACCTCTGAGCTGGTTTTAAATTCATCTGAAGTGGAACATGGAACAAGTGACCCACCAGTATGTAACAAGCATTGGGCTGAAAGAGAGAGAAAGTGTCTGCATTTCTTCCACTTACATCTATTTTGATAAATGCCAAAATTCCAGTGCAATTAGCAAGACATGGGCAGGAGAGAGGGAAACAACAGTATGCCCAGCCAAAGTTCCCTTTAAATAGTAGTGCATGTTTCTCAGCAAACACACAACCTAGGACTTTGTTACAGAAAACAAACCCGGGCCAGACCTGCCCCGTTTTTCACATTCCAAGTAATTTGTCTGCTTCAATTACTAGAGGAAGTGAAACCTGGTGAAACAAATCTGACATGTGTGTTTATGACGCCGGTTCAGCAGAAGATGTTGTTTTTCTGCATTCAGCCTGACTCTCATATTTGCAATGCTGCTCTTCACCTCAAAGCTCATGTACACAGATCACATCATCTTATGCAGCACCTCTTCCCCCAGCACAGTGGCAGAACCCAGTCCCCAGGACCACTGTATTTGACAGCAGTTGGCCTTACAGTGTCGATAGAGAGGGCAAGCTGCCTGCTTGCTAAGCCTAATTGGCATGGCAACGTCGTGCATGGATTACCAGGTGCACATGAGCAGATTCACTGGCAGCAGCTGGGGCTATCACTGAAAGCAGATGCCAACAAGTTTGCAGTGCAGCTCACAGAATTTTTGTGACAGAAAATGATGAATGAGAAGAGGGAACCCAGCTTGCCTCTTGAACTCTGGGCTGAGCTTGCAGGTTTATCACTTCAAAAAAGACATGCTTTATACCTAAACATCTTGCTACAAAAGACCTTGCATAACCCTGAGCAGAGAGTAGTCTAATACAGACTGAGTTTCAGCCTGAAAACAGTGCTTTGAAAAAACACAGTACTGCCAGATCCTTTTTTAGAATGAAAGCCTAGTCTTTCCAAGACTTAGTGCTGATTCAGGAAATTTGTACTTTTTGTAGGACTTTATTTTTTTGCCCTTTTTAAAAAAAATCTGTTTTCAAGGTTGACTTGAAAGGCTAAACTGGCCTGCTTGTTTTCCAGAGCTCTCCCTTTAAGCAAAAAAAAAAAAAAAATAGCTTAAAAGTCAGTTTTAAATCATAGCAAACTTAGTGATTTAAATAAGACACTTTCCCCATCTATGTTTTTTTTTCTCATCAGGAAAACAGAATGACTGTGTTTCCTTAAAAAAAAAAAAAAAAAAAAAAAAAAAAAAAAAAAAAAAAAAAAGAGGGAGAGAGAGAAAACCAAATCATCATGTCTTATCTTGTGGCTGTGGTAGTTTATTCCCAGAGTTTCACTGGGCAGTTTCACAGTCTCAGCTGTGATGTGAGAGATGCTGAACTCTGGAAACCTCTGGCAACACTAATTTGTGATGAGAGACCACCAAGGGGGGGTCAATACTGATATTGTAACCCCTTCTAGGACTTTATTACCTCAGGGCCTGATAATGTTTCAGTAATGCCAAAACCAGATCTTTGCTTATGTCCCTATAAGCTGGTTCTAGCAATTTGTCTCTAGTCAGCAAAGCTCTTAATGTATATTTAAACAGCTGTAGAATTAGATCTTGAGTGAGTAATATTTAATATTCTTAGGACAGCTTAAGAACTTGATCCAAACCAAACTGCAGCCAGTGCAAGGTTTTTATTGATTTCATTGGGCTTTGAATCAGACTCCAGAGATTACCGGATTGTTCCCAACTCTTATTACCTAGAATAAATGGCAAAAAAAGACATACAAGAGGACACAGAGATTAGTTAAATAATCACATGATGAAGTTTATTTTTCCCAGAGTATTTGCAAATACACATATATATGCCATACCATGTTGACAGAGACATTTCAGGGCTGTCTCAAAAAATATTTTTCCTTGTCTTTCTGCGTCAGTGGCTTGCTCAGAATCTCTGTTGACAAAGCACAGCAAATTCCTGACAACAGTCTTAAGGAGGCTGAATAAAGATGTCTGAGAGAAGCCAAAAGCTATACTCTAATCTCTTTACACATCACATGTTTTGAGAATGGCACCTTGGCTGCATAAATAATCCCTCTGGTGGCAACTGAGTTTTAGGATATAGAGGGGATAGAGGTGGGGGGGAAGTAAGGAGAGAAGGTGGGGGGAGGTAAGCAGAGAAGTATGTAGCCCAAAGCTGGCAAAAGCCTTGCTGAAATGAAAGGGTGAGTGAGAAGGAGGAGGGGGAGGAATTATTTGCTAAAGAGAAATGCCTGACAGGCATAATTATGAAACATTTTAGAGGGTCTTAAAGGGAAGATGCTTTGCTGACTGCTGTCTCTTCAAATGGAATGGAGTGTCTTGCTCTGCAGTTTTTCTATAGTCTCCCTTCAGACTGTTTCTTTCTTTCTTTCTTTTGGGAATCTTTTTAGAACTGAGCTCAGGACTTCCCCTTCTTTATGATGAAACTTCTCATCTGAAGAAGATAGAAACGGAGAGTGTGAAGGTAGTTGGACCATGGCCAGCCCTGCATGTCAGCATGAACAAGGTATACCATATACATAATATACTTTTACATATATATGCCAGAGTCCCTTTGTCATTTCATATTCTAAAACTGCTGCTTTTTCACCTCCAATTCAAATCAACATTCATCTTCAACTGGCGTGCTTTTTGCTCCCTTCTCACCATCTTCTTAAGGGACTGGGATTTGGGTTTTAAATATAGCATTTCAATCAACCTTGTCTTTTAAAATTTCTGTAGCTGCTACAACAATGTTATGATGTAGTTTTAGTTTAGTTGTGAAGAGTTAGTCATCTAGGCAGCCCAGAGGTGTAAAAAAATAACAACACTTGAAGTGATAAAAACCCAAAAATCTTGTTTTTCTACATGAGAAGTCTCTGTTATGCCTTAAACTCCCCCAGCATCTGATGTTAGTGGGTGTTTTGTGACTGAGTTTTTTGCAAGGGTGGCAAAACAGCCACGTCGTGCTGTTTCTGCCAGAGATCAGAGGCCAGCAGGTCTGTGCCTCCTTGTATCCATGTGAGACTAAATTCACTGTGCCTGTGCTGTGGGGTGCCCTTGGTCTGAGTCTGGATAGGGCCACAGAAACCTGGATCTCTCACATTGGTCCTGAGCTGGACCCAGTGAAATCAATGCTAGCATTGCCACTGGCTTCAGAAGAGGTGGATCTGGGCCCCCTGTGACCATACAGACCTGTTAAAAGAAGAGCAGAGTTTTAGAGATTTTGTCAGCTCAAGGGAAAACTCAATTAAATTACTTTACCTTGATTTTACAAACAGCCTTTTGTTATTTATATTATTTTAACAAGTGTTAGGGGAATTAAAATAAAAGGGGAGATGACCAAGTGTACCAAAAATACAAGCACAAAGGGGTATATCTGTATATCAGAATATTTCTTTTATCTGGATGAGAGACTCCAGGAGATGGACATCGAGGCTGAAAATCAGAGAGTCATGTTTGTAATAAAAAAATTAAATATTGAAATTTTTTCCCAACATTATAGTCAATTGAACTTATTCCATAATGCAGTGAGTTTTCTGTCATGAAGATTTCCTTGAACCGTGTTCAGGGTGTGTCATGGGATAGTGGTGTAGTTCATCTAAGGACTGTGGTACTTATGCCTTATCAATGAGGTCATGAGGTAATGACCTGTGTCATGATTTTTGGAGACTTCTCAATGAACGAACAATGGTGGACTATTTTAGAGTTTTTCCAAATCTATGTGGTTTTAACACGTAAGGAGCTGTCATTTTGTCTATTTGGTTTGAGTGGGAATTAAAAAGATAGATCGTAAAGTATACAAACTGGGGTGAAACAGAAAAGAAGTAATCTTTTTTACTCATGAACATTTCTCAAGTCATTTGTGCAGAAATACTCTTAACTGGTAATAAGTACAGTTTTTTATAGGCAAAGCTTATTAAGCATTGACATAGTTTGCCAAAGGAAAATTCTCTATCTCAGATCATCCAGTGAATATCCAGGTCATGGGAGAGGACTTTTGTAATTCAGAAGTAGTTACTGCTGCTCTATCTGAATGCCTGCTGAGAACATTCACTCAGGTGCAATGTCCAAAACATGCTTCAAACCACCATCCTATTGAGCTCACTGACAGCTCAGTTTGGTATATTTAAAGGGCTAAAATGAAGAAGTGAGAGGACTCTCTCCATGTTGACCACAGTGCACAAGTGGATAAACTAATTTGACCCGTGTTGCACAAAACACCTGAACAGATGATCTTAATGGTACACTTGTGATTTAAAAATAAGTAGATTTATGGTCTGTCTTCTTTCTTTAACTGAAATCTTAAAACACTTTGGTCCTGTATTGTACCATACTGTGCAAGTAATCCCAGTAGAGTCCCTACAACTTCTGCCTGGCAAAGCCTGACCTCTGATCCTCTTTCTCTTACTTGCTGCAAATCTGTGGAGGAAGAACTCAGCTCTTCTATAATTAATGTTTTTCTTTGGCTTGTCCTCATAGCTCTAGAATCTTGTCCACAGTAAGATGGATTATTTATTTAAGGACTAATTAGCAGAACCAGTACAATAGCAAGACAGTACTTTACAATAAATGCAGCTGCACAGTAAATGCAGCCTGTGTCTGCTGTGATGAGACTGCCATCAAAGTTTAGTGGATGAAAAAGTCTTGTAATGAGCACCAAGAGCCACTAAATGCTTCTGTTTCTGTCAGAAGCTCAGCAAAAGGCAAGGCTAGAGCCATGGGCTGTCTGATGAAAGCCCTCTCCTGGCAGATATAGAGGGTTTTGGTTTAAGAAATGGGCAGCAGTCCCATGAACAGCGGTTACCACCTGAATGAGAAGGAGGCAAGTCCTTCAAAATGTATTAAAATTACTTTTTTGAGCCATCTCAGAATTGTACATACTCTTGAAACTGGCCTAGAATCACCACCAGAAAGTACCTCAGTGATCCAGCCCACGCATTACAGGCTATGGGTTCTGGCAACAAATCATTCTGAAGTTCTTTTGGCCCCTCTCTTATTATGTTTTTTTCTTCAAGCACTGTTTTCTGACCTAGATCCTGGGTGAAATGTGTACACAGAGTTCATAAAACTAAAACCAATAAACCACAGGTCTTTGAGCTCTGAGCAGAGCCTGAAGTTGCCTCAGCAAATGGCTTCTCCAGTGAAAGAGAGGGACATGCTGTAAGTACTGGGCTAATCCTGTGCTGAAACGCTGTGGAGCATTGCCCAGCATGAAGGCAGCAAGGCAGGTTAGACAGAATTGAACAGCCACAAACTGTGACAAGTATTTTTCACTGAGACCATGGCCTTTAAAGTTCCTTTGGTTATGGTAGTTAACTAACTACTCCAGCAGAAAACAGATTTTAATGAGTGGTAAATCTGTCTAGTTTCTGCCAAAAAACTGAAATATTAACACTTCTCCTGCACCACTCCATTGATTGCTGGTCTATTATGGTCTATTAAGTGCTTTTTATTCCCTAGTTTTGCACCTCTGAAATGTTATGCTTAAACAAAACCAGTGAAGCTGTTACAAAGCTGTTTCATTTACTCTATTTCTGAAAAAAAAAAAAAAAAAAAAAGGAAAAAGCAGTAATTTCCACATCTATTGTGAAGTCCCCGTTTTCACTCCCTCCCTTCCTGTTGTTAATTGTTATTTTTTCAAGCAAAGTGCTTTTGGGCTAGAATTTGTCAGGCTTAATAATCAACCCATAGGAGAATTAACAAGAAATTGGGTAAATTAGATTCAGCAGTTAATTAATTTGATTGCCTGCTACAACAAACTTTGTCTCATGGGAATGATGAATGGATGTGTCCAATCTCTTTCCCAGAGCTGTTTGGTACAGAGTACCATAAGTCTGTCCACCTACTGAATGATAAAAGTTCATTTCAACATGCATTTCATGTCCTTTGGTGCTAGTGGACTCCTTAATCTCCAGGAGAGTTGTCTGCCTGCCCCAAGTGTTTTAGCTGTGAATGTCTTTCTGGTTTTCCTCTTGGAAGCCTTTCATTAGAAAATATGTTCTCCCATCCCCCATTGCTCTGTGTACATATATATATGTATATATGTAATATAAAGCCAAAAATGTATTGTTAACATTTCTGAAATCTTGAGAGTCTAGTAATTATTAGCTAGATGTAATTATTAAATAAATAAAAAGAATAATAATGCATTTCACATTGTTTCTACCACTTTTCCTGGTGTTATGCTCACCTTTCCCCTACACTCCTGGATCCTAAGGTTGGTGATTTCATTCTGGTGGAGTCAGAGGAGATGTTATGATGGTCATAGAATCAGAGAATTTTTTAGGTTGGAAAAGACCTTTAGGACCATCAAGTCCAACCATTAACCCAGGACTGCCAAGTCCACCACTAAACCATGTCCCGCAGTGCCACACCAACACATCTTTTAAATACCTCCAGGGATTATGACTCAACCACTTCCCTGGGCAGCCTTTTTCAATGGTCCATCCAGTCATGTTCATGTTTTCTTCTTCCTCACTCTAGAATACGCTTTGTGTCCTTTGTATGTTTGCTAACAAGCTTTTATATCTTGATCTTTCTTCACTGATCTACATCTTCACATTATACCCAAATTTATTGTACATGGTGGCTTTTACATATATATTCTATATACTATGTCTTCACTCTCTTCATTGCCCCTAAAACCAATTTTTTCCAGGTCCAAGTCTGCACTTTAAATGGCCATTGGTAAGTTGTTTATAGCCATGGGTCCCCACTCCCAGCCCGTGCCCCTTGTGCTATCACTCCATGTCAGATCTCCTCTACACTGTGTCCTGTGTCTTCACTTCTCGAGACCCTTGTTATCATACCAGTCCTACTCTGTTTTGTACTACATATTTGTGTTAGAGTCATAAATATCTCATTCTACAAAGAGTAACGGCTTGTGTTACTGTTCTCTAAATAAAATGATTGCTGTTACAGCTAGACTTAGTAGAACAAAGCTTCAGGCAGATTGAGAAAGGTTCAGAGAGAACAAACCCCATGAGCTTTGCTGTCTTCGCAAATTCTGTTCAAAGCTTGTGGCCTTTTGCTAGCAGGCCAAGACCATATTACAGAGCTGCTCAGTTGCACAGATTGGCAGCTTGCAAATGATACCACTTGCAAAAAAGCTGTGTAACTACCTGCTCCATGCATAACTGCAAAGTCTATAGCTACAGCTGTTCCAAAAATCATCTGTAGTTTAAGAAAACACAGAAAAGCAAGTTTCTTTGTTCATATATCTGAGATTCTTCCATGTGATACACCGATCAGAGGATATATCTTGGGAAACATGACTACCATGGCCCAGTAAAACTATCGTGAAGCTTGGCGCTGACAGAGGCAGGATCTAATAATACTGAGCAACAGCGTTTTATAAAATGAATTTGATACCAAGACCTGAAGAGCTTCGCTCCAAGGATATAAGCATAACAAGATTTATTGGCAGTTATATCTTTCATTAGACCAATTGATAGCTGACCTGAGGAAGAGCTTGTGTGTCTGACAGCTTAATGAGAGGGGGTTGTTTGTTTTTCCAATTCTATCTCTTTTCTAATAAAGAAGATGCAGTTTCTACTTGAAAACTTTGCCTCAAAGAAGAATAACATGTAATTGTACAGGTCTTATCTTTGTGGTATCTGTTTGTAATTGATGTTAGCTATCACATGGGAAAGAAAATCAATAAATCTCCTGGTGGAAAGGGGGCAAAAGAGTCTGTAGATTGCCATGCGTATTTGCAAATGTAATTGAGTCCCAGGACACCTTATAACTAACGTGCTTTCAGAACCTATATGTCTATGCTGTCTTAGTTTAAATTTTGCCTCCCACTAGTAGTGATGACTATCAATAAAGAATAGATCTGCATTCCTAAAGAAAACATTAATTCTATTCTTCAGTTATCTCCAGTCAAATACATGTTTTAAACATGCTGTTTGGCTAAGAAGAGGCTATCAATAAATTCACAGAGGCGAAAGATCATGAATCTTGCTCTTGGTGCAAAGTTTGATGTGAACAAAGCAAGAACATTTTTAAAGCAGAAAGAATAGAAATGTTATGTATAGGAGTGATATTGCTGGGTTTCATGCAACTATTTTTATATTCTGTACATGTGCTTAATATTCACTTAACTTTGCAAACTAAAGCCAGTGTCATCATCGTCCAACACTGCACAAATCTGCCTTCAGTTCTAGTATCAGCAAATGTAATTGAATTTAAAGTAAATGTTTGGGAGGAGAAAAGCAAACCCAAGACCTTAATTACAAAAAGAAAAAAAATGCCTCTAGTTTTATGTGTGTTTATATCTGAGCTTGTTTGACCCACTTCCATCCATTCAAGTGAAATTCTCCAGTGTTCTCTGGAAAAATAAAGTTCTACATCAATGATGAAAGCAATGTGAACACATTGCTATTATGTTGCACCAGCAGAACTGGAGATGGACAACTGGAGCGTTATCAGGTATCTTAATGGTTTTTTTTCTTTATTTCTAAACCTTTTAGGATTAATTTAAATTATAATTCTAAACAGGAAAATTATCTCTTTCAGATGCAAATTTGATTCCAAGACACTCACTTGAAAGAGGCATTAATATTGTTTTGAATTACATAAGAAATTATAAAATATGAAGTTTCATTAACATTATGCCATGTTTAGCTTTTAATTAGTTCCAAGTAGGATATTCTTAGTTTGTAAATGAAAACAAAATTTTAATAAGTGGCAACCTGGGTCACATCTGAATACTCAGCTGCGGTCTTTATGCTTCATTCATCACTGCAAGCAGTGAGGATTGTGGAAATGTAAGTTTCCTTTATTATACAGCAAAATAAAGTAGATTATAGCTTTCATTCTTGCAGCAATAGTATATAGAGATTCCTAATGCAGGCAGGTTTTAGATCTTTGATTTTCTTATAAACGAGTGAAATGAACCATAGAAGATTCTGCATGTATTTTTCTAGCCCTGAAATCTTTTATTTTTCCTTCTTGATGACAGTTATACTTTAGGAGTTAAATTGGGGGATGAATGAGCTTATATGTAAATATTAGTGACATTAAGGAAGAATGAGAACTTATATAGATGCTTATAAGTGCTAATGTTGTGCAATAAGGAGGTCCTCCTTTGTTCTGTGAACTGAGTTCACTTTCAGTCTGCATCTTCAGTGCCACTGACTCTGTGTGTAATAGTCTCAGCTATTCAGCTACAGGACATCAGAACTCAGTAATGATCCAGGATGTGCTGCACTGTGGCAGAAAAGTCCGTCACTGCCAAGGCAGGCTGGCAAAGAAGCCTTTCGCATATGTTCAGACTAAAGGAGGTCAGGTCAGATCGAGCACTCCCAAGCCCCATATGGGGGTTGTGTGCAGTCAGCATTTCCCCTGGGGCATGGAGACTTGGTGGCCTTCAGCTGCTGGCTCAGCACCTGGTGAGCAGGACGAGGCCAAGCAGCTACTGCAGCAATGTCTGCTCTTCATGTGTGACCAGTGCTAAAAGTGCTGCTGCTCCTGCTGCAGTGCAAGCAAAGCAAATTTTGCTTGCTTGAAGGTGAAGCCCCATAAGTGTGATGCAAGCAAGGAACGGCTTGTAAGAAGTGTGCACCCTCTAGCAGCAGCAGCAGCTTTCCCTTTCAGCCAAGTCAGTGAACATCAGTGTTTGAACCTCTCAAGTTATGAGAACCTCAGTGTGAGACTTGCACATCAGATCTCACACTGGGGACCTCCACTCAATGCAATCATCTGGCATAGTCCTGGATACAGCAGGAGATTTAGATCTTTTGAGGGTTTCCAGCTAAAGGGTAGCCCTGGAAACTTCTATCTTGCTCTTGGTCAATGTGGAAAAATTGGGCAGTGGAGGAAGAACATAAAGACTGAAAAATATCCATATCCATCTGAATAATAGATGGATGGGACTTCAGAACTTCTCTAGTTAAAAAACAAGCTAGCCCCCTAAACAAGCATTGGTTGTCTTGATTTAGCTGGTAAAATACAGTTCCTTATTCTTGCTTTTTTTGAAATGATGTTTAATTGGTGTCCAGTGTTAAAACAAAGGTGGGATTTTGCATGGCCTTTGTAAATGCCACTGCTTAGTGTGTTGTTCTTTCTGCTGCTAGAAATCAATATACCTGCAAGTTAACAGTAATAACAGCCCTTTTAAAATGTGTAGTACTTCTCTTTGGCTACCAGGACTATTGGTGAAGTAAAAGTTAGGCTTTCTTTACAATTAATTTTTTCCCTTTGAGTATCTCCACTTCTCAGCTGCATGAGTACTCCAGAAAAGGTAGCTATGGCAAACAAATATTTCACATTTGGTTTTTCTCTGCTACTTGCCAGAACTACTGTTATGTTCAAGACTGAATAGATGACTATAGTTCCATAAGTTGCTCCAGCTAAATACTGTCACTTTTCATTTTATGTATTTTCTTTTTCCCTTAGGAGAAAAGTGAGAATGGAAAGTCCAAAAATATTGTCCTCTAAAAAAAGTCAATTTAGCTTGACAAATAAACATGTAAAAATTATTAGAAATTTTTCAAAGACAAAAAATCTCATGACGAGAAGTCCTTTAACAGACAGTTGTTCAGAACTGTACCTGGCAGCTATGGCATTTCGGATGCAGACGTCTGCTAGGCCTACTTTGATTACAAACAAATATCTTGCAGTCTCAGTAGAGTTCTGCAGAGGTCTGGCTCTTTCCCTCCCCAGGGAGGAGGGAACTGTTTGCTGAACAGTTTCCTCAGGCAACACAGCTGCATTTGCGATTTGCTGCACTTGCAGAAATTGTCCCCCAAATCATTTTTCTGTGATTATTCAAAGACCTGAGAAAAGAGTCAGTAAGATTCTAGTTACCATCAGCCAGTGGGATGCCATGGGGGAGAGCAGAAGGAAGGATAAAGCAAGCATATTTTGAAGTTACAGGACTAATCTTTTGGTAATAATAATAATAAAAAAAAAAAAAAAAAAAAAAAAAAAAAAAAAAAAGATAGGTTCTGTCTTGAAATAGTTTGACAGCGGTGAACCTCAGGGGTCACTTGACTAGGTTTACTGATGCCTTATATCTGTTTTGGCTGAAATATGAATGACAGCATCACATATTTATTCTGTCTGGGTGTATATGATCACCTACTCTTCTCAGCAATGAGAGTGAAAAATGCATAATCTAGGCTGTTCCTCATCTGTAATTCAGGTCTTATTTACAGGAAGAATAGGAAAGTTTGCAATGGCTGTTATGCAATTGCCCAATTACTCTTTAAAAATATGTAACATATTATGGTTTTTTTAACATTCATGTTTACAGTCTTGGTCTCATTCATACCTGTTTGTTTATATGTTAGTATTACTTTGTCTTTTTTTTATTTTCCTTTTCTGCATGGGAAGTTTACTCCTGCTGTCATTTTTACTGGATGTAGTTTGTTCAAGGCACAAAACCTTTAGGTCATGTTTGAACAGGTCACTAAACTAGCTGTCCTGAGGCTAAAATTTCTGATCCAGATCACTGCGTAGGTAAAGGGTTGACATCAAGCAGAAACAGCAGCAGCAACGTTTAAACTCCCTGGATTTTTCTGTTCTTTCTGATGAAGGAGATTTTGCTTGACTTGCAGTTAAGTGGGGATTACTTCAGATCAGGCTGGTTAAATTTGCAAAGCTCTACATTTGAAGGGTGGTGTAAGAAGCCAGTGTTCACTGTAGTTACGTTGTCCTCTCTTTTGCCTTTTGTGGGATATTTTGAGACAATGTTTGTTTCCTCAGTGTGGTCGCAGGTTTGGACAACCACTCCAGGGCCTGGCTGGGCTTTTTCCTTGTATCTTCATTCCACATCAGTTTCTGCTTTTATTACTCAGGCTTCCCTGAGGCTATTTATGTCTTGAAAATGGTATCAAGTCATTAAATATTTTTGAAAACTTATGAGATGTATATATCAGGGTCTGATCATGCAAGTTTTATTTAATATTGCTGAATCAAGTTATTACAAGTAAAAATTTAACCTTTGATCATTTTGTAAACTTGTCTTACTAATATATGCCACTTTGCTTGTGTTTTTACTAATATAGGCTGAGGAAAAGAAGGTATCTGAAAAGACTCTTCATGCCCCTGTGTCACCTTCATCTGTACCTGACCACATGAAGTGCAACATCCTCAAAGCTCAAGTGGAAGCTGCTTTTAGAGTAGGTGCCCAGGTAATCTGTGTTTAATACTTCACCTTTTTAGTTTTGTCATAGCTTTCATCAATTTTCCAAAATCACATAGTTCCTGAGGAAGCACCTTATTTTTTTCTCAAGTATCCACATTGACATAGCTTTCTCTAGCTGCTCTCTAGTTTCTACAGGTAACTCAAACTGACTGATATGATGGGAGTAGGAAATTTTTCCTAACTGACATGATTAATACAGCTGAGAGAGGCTGGGAAAATAGGAAAGATGGCCCCAGGAAATCTCCGCGTTTTGATTTTGTCACTGTAGCTTTTACTTACTTTGTAGCTGAGAAACAGTACCCTCTGGAGTCTTCTGAGGCTACCCACTACTCCTGAAAACTGTGGTTAAGAGTGTTCTAGTGATAATGTCTGTACATCCAGATTCAAACTTTATTTAAGGGGATTAACTTTAAATGTCTGAATGTGAAATGCTAGGTGGTCCATTCTTTTCTTACTTACTCATGTGCTTTTAACTAAATTTTAAACTTCTGTTTTCACATATTGCTTAATGTTTACATTGGATACATCCTGTTTCAAAAGCAATACAAGGCTTCATGCAACTGAAAACTGATGCTAAATGACATGAAAGTAAAAAATTAGTTTTCCTATCAGAGGTAAATCCATGTGAAACCTAAAACGTGTGGTTCTTTTCAAGTACAATCTGTGGACAAAAGATAATGCAATTGCTGCCAAAAAAAAAGCCAAACGCAGTGTTCTAGGAACAAAAGCAGAGGCAGAAAGTTTGTTATAACTCTTTTCCTAAGTTCCTGTAGTATCCTTGAGCACACTATTCTCACTGAATACAAATTATGTTGGTGTTTCCATTGCTTTGTTTCTTTTCACAATAACATACCAGGTCAACTTGCCCTGGAAAGGACTTTGTTAACAATCACCTTTGTATGTTTGTTGTTCCCTGGCAGATCTTTCATCTGAGAGCTAGATTACATCTGGTCTAGCTAGACCTAAGGAAGTATCAAAATTTGGTTATTCTGACTGCCCTAGATTTCAAAAACAGAAACCATAAATCTGGCAGCATGAGGGGGAAGGAGTTGTTTGGGTTTTTTTTCTTCTAGTTTTTGCTTAAAGCAGTTCTCTCACCTCTCTGAATTCTGTGTTACATCAACTGTATTTTGTGCAGCATATTTCTTGTTTGATTGCCCTTGGGTTTACCCACAGTTTTTCCTGTGTGTCTTTTCTACAGGTTGTCATGGTAGATTTCTCATGTTTGTATTTTCTCCTGAATATGCTTAATGATCATGTTTGACTGGATAGTTAAAGCCTGGAAGCAGTGTGTGCTGCTGCATTCTGAATACAACATTATTCAGGCAAGATAGGAAATGTGCTTAATGTATGCATCTCTCAATTGACCTGCCCTGCCTTAATTTTTCACTCTGAGGCTTTCCAGGGAAAACATCTCGGGTTGCTTTTTCTGCCATAACTGTATTCTTTAGCTGCTGCTATGTTGTAAATAAGTCTCAGGGCAAACTGAGCTTTCGTCTTTTCCTTCTTGCCCATCTTGTTTTGCACAAAGCTTTAGAAGCCACATTGGATTAAGTAGGTGTCTGTGGACTTGGCCTCAATGAGAAAAGTTTTATTATTTCAGGGGAAAGAGGGGAAAGAAGACTGTTGCAGCATAGCATATATTGGGGGAAAATAATGGCATATGGTCCAGTTTGAAATCCCTGAAGCTTTCAGTGCTAACAAAGTATGGCTTAAGAGTTACAGCCAGTAAATTAGAATGTCAACTTAGTCTTAGAAATCTTCATTCAAATACCTGCTTAGCCACAAAATTGTCTATGTAACTAGAGATGAGTTTTTCTGCACTTGAGTTCCCCTCCTGTCAAGTATGAAAGACTACCCTTCTCAGATACATTGCAAAAATAAGCAGGTGGAGAACAGGCAATGGTCAGCTGTTACAGTAAGAAGCTGTGGCTACACAAGCACTGAGAAGGGTAGGAAAAATGTTCATGATGAAGAAAGGAGTAGGAACACATCATCTAGAAAATGAGAGGAGGGAAAGGGGCTACAGGAGGACCCTGTAAACCACCATATCAGATACTATAAAACCACCCAGTTATCTTCTCTACATGTGCTTATCCACCCAAACAACTAGCTGGATACTGGTAGCTAAACCATTTCCCACTAGCAGTTCAGTCATCTTCTGGAAAAAGTGAGCTGAGATGGAATTGCACTGCTCAGAGACATAACATCCTTTTGAGGGAGGAGGTAGGGAATTATTTTCTTCATGGAAGACAACCATTTAACATCATGTATTCCCTCAAGGCTGGGATCCTGGCCCTCTTTGACCCCATCTGACATATCCTGCTGCTCAGTATATCTGGAGGACTAATGATGTTATCTTCTGCCCAGTTCTATCTTTTGATGCCAGTTCCATATTAAATCCCTGAGAGGTCTTGCCTTCTGGCCTTATTCCTAACACTAATTTCTCATCTCTTGTTTTTTTGTATTGTCATATTTCAATTTACAAGATAGCAAGGGCAAGAAATATATCTGTGTTCCGTAAGGCACAACCTATATTCCTTAAGCTGGAAAGAAAGGCAATCTGATTTTCCTCGTGTACAGCATAGTTTTTCCTATATTTCATGATAGAAAAGAAAAAAAAAAAAGAAAAAAGAAAAAAGGATTTGCTCCTCTACTTTATAAAATGATGAAGAAAGAACCAGGCTTTGTCTCATGCACATGGTATTTGAAAGAAAATGTTCTTTTAAGGGCCCCAGAATTCTGTGGTCTAGCTCATCCTCTTTGAAACTCCATGGAGTGTCTTCATTATATGGTTAGGTGTAAAAGCACAAGAAAAAGACTGATGCACTGTAGGATCAGATCTACAAAGTGTTGCTTGAAATATTTGTAACAGCTCTCTCTCCAAGCAGTAGGAATATTTTCAATACCATATGCTACTAACATCAGGATTTGACAAGTTTATGAAGGCACATCCTGCATGTAGTAGAAGAAGCTGTTCCTTGTTAATTCTGAGAATAGAGTAAATGTTTGCAAATAGAAAATATAAACTGGGACAGAAATTTTCTGTAGTTTCCTTTTTTTTTTTTTTAATGGAAGCTAGATACCAACACAAGAGAGAGCCTTAGAAATGAATTATTCTAATGCTTATAATTTAAAAAATCAAAACAGGGAAGCTATGCTATACATCTGAAAACATATTCTGGAATATAATCTCTGTGCTGCTTCATTTCATAATTATGCTGAGGAGCTGTTTATTGCATTCCTAGAGGGCAATATATCTCCCTTAGTTATAGCCCTAACTTAGAGACCAAAAATTTGTATGGTTATGGTGCTGATCCCTTAGTCCAGCTTGTGCTTTAGAGTTACAGAGCAGCAGGAAACTAACATGAGTGAGGGCTTTTTTATTTGGTGAAGATGAGAATATTTATGTGCCATTCAGCTAAATGGAGAATCAAACGGCAATGTGCTTGAGGATACTGGAAGCTGGATCTAGGAACTCACTGCCGTGGACACCACAGTTATCTGTAAGTCTAGAGCAAACAAGTAGTGTTTCACAACACACCTTTCAAACTGTGCCACAGGGATCTGCCACCTTCTAGCTGACAGACTGCATGTCACAGTTCCCACATAATTAAGCTCCAGGGGAGCCCTAAACACGGAAGCAACTGACATATCTTTTTCTTTTCTTTTTTATTTATTCCAGGCTCTTCATTCTAGAGGGAGTGGTATAAAGCAGCAATAAGGAGCTGCCAGAATACAAAAGACCAGCTCTCCCTGGCATTTAAAACCCTTTTGCAGCTTGCATGAGTCAGTGCTGATATGCTGTGATTGAGCAGACACATTTTAGTATCACAGAGTCCCTTTTGCCAAACAGTTCATGGCCCAGCTGAAGGAGGAAAGATACTACCGGATTTCAGTTGCTATTTATATCCACTTTGGATTCAGACAAATACCAATTATCCTTAAAATTAAGCACAGACTCCAGAGCAAATGCACAGCTATCTCAGCAGGGCTTTTTATTTTGGCAGGCAGTGTGTGCTGTGTTCTAGTAGTTTGTCTTCTACAAGTGGTGTTTGTATTCTCCACCTGTTACCTAGGCTTTCCTAAATCGTTAGGTTGATGTACATCTAGCAGGTTAGCAAAGGGAAGGATCCTGTTTCTTGTAGACTTATACTGAAGCTGATTTTTCCATCACTCGTCTTTCCCTTGTCTGCTGACAAGGGAAGGCCAAGCTCATTTCAAAGGTGCTTTTTTGCACTGCAGTTTATGGAAGACGAATAGAGGTGACATTGCTACTGAGCTGTTCCTCACTGGACATTATGGGATGTTTGCTGGGAAAAAAAGTGGTGGAAAAAGGTGATTTGGAGATGCAGAGTTCACAAAGAGCATACAACGTGCCATTTACTTCTCCTTTATCAACCCCAATGGAAAATGTTGGCTGGTGAAGGGTATCTTCTGTCAGCTGGGTTTGGGTTCTCCAGCAAGCTGTTGATTCCCCTGCCTTGACTCTCAGTAAACAAAGGAACATTTATGCTGAACAGAGAGACTTTCAGTCCTGTAACCCCTTTCACACACTAACTTTCTTGATAATCTTATACACATGTAAATTTTTAGGCCAGGTAGATAGCCATCTCTCTCTTTTTCCTCCCTGCCCTAGAACAAGTACATGTTGATTTACTTCAAGTATTGCAAATATGTGAGTAAGTGCAGGTTGCTTTTGCTATCTAGAGTTGCCTGGAGGAAAGGACTGAACTGTGGCACAGAAAATATCTCAGGATGTGCAGGGTACATGTGTCATCCTCCAGCCTGTGCTCTGTACATAGATGCAAGCCGTGGCTGCAAATGTAAATAAGACTTGGATCTATGCATTATTTATGGTAGAAAAGGTGCATAAGTGAGGTGATTCACAGTGCTAGTCTGTTGTAGCTACATTTTTGATGACTCTTTGTCTTTTTCAGTGTTCTCTCTCCTTTAAAGAAAGGTTCAAATGTAAGGACTTGTCAACCTCAAAGTCCAGGTACTTTTGCCATGTATTTCTAGAAAAAAAATGCTGTCTGTGTGTAAGCTGAGTCTTTGAAGCTTTATTCACTTAAGGGGATCTGGATTCAAACCCTAATCAGGTCATGAATGAAAATAGAGTAGGTGAGGGGAAGACACTTGAGGATTTATAATCCTATGTGATCTTTCTTATAATAGGACTTAAACAAATCCTTCTGGATCCCCCGAGGAATTCTCAGCTTTCACTAGATGTTGACTTAAGTACCATGAAAGGATCAGCTTTTTCAATATTTCAACATCTTTCCATCATGAATTAGATGCTGTTTAGTTCCCTCTCATTCTTTTCGCCCTCCCTCCACCTGTCCTTATTCACAGCACAGAGCTACTGCACAACTTAACAGTCTTTGCACAGAGATCAGAACTGACATTATGTGAGTATAACAGGTCACAGCTGAGGTGTTCAGGCTGTGGGGGAAGCTTCTACAGCTCCTTATGTGCATTATGACTTCCTTGCTAAAGCTGTTGCTGTTAGTCACCCACTTGGATGAGCAATAAACTCACTGGCGAATTTCTGGCTAGGTAAAAAGAAGCAACTACATGGGAATTATGCTGGAACAGCAGAGAGTGCAACATCACATCAGTTATAATTGTTCATAACAATGGAATTTAGAAATGGCTCAGCTCCAAATTCTCTGTGTTCAGTTGCTATGAGGGAACAGGTTTGCTCAGCTTTAAAAGTGAGGCTACAGGATGTCAGAGGTACAAAAATACAAGATTTTGATTGTGTGTGATCAATATATGATACATGGCAGCTCATTAGAAGTGTGTCAGCAATGATACCTCTGAATCAGGGAAGGAGCTGAGGAAATGATGCAGCAGCCTTGCTGGAGGTACAGAAGGGGAGGGAGGATTTAGTTAAACAGAATGTGGGAGAAGGGAAATCTTTAATTTATTCCTTGGGATAGTGAACACAATTGTGACTGTGGTATCACAAAACTGGTTGTGTGCACTGTGGGCATGTCAACTATGCCTCCTATCTGGCATGTCTGTAAGTGCTAGTACATGATGAGACAAGTACTGTTAATTGTGTTGATGTGCAAGAGCCCCACCACAGCTTGTGGTGCCAAGCCTCATTCAGAAGGACAAAACCAGAGTAGTCTGTTCCCAAGAGACATAACCATGATGCTTTTCTGCCTGAAAGGCTACGTTTGACATATTAAATCACTGAGGTAGGTTTACCTTGGCAGAGCATTCTTCCTGATGATATGTTGCTTAGCCTGTATTATCTAATGAGATTAGCCAACATTTGGTGTGGCTGATTAATGACAAAAACGTTGATAAAGAGGTGAAATATCAAGTATGCTTCAGGCCTCCTTAGCATCATTGCAGATTCAGAAAGAGCCAAGATAGAGGAGTATTTCCAAGTCACTTCAGTGAGAGTCATTGCCTTGAAGATTTCCAAACATGTGAAAGCTCTGTTGTTTTCCCTTCCTTTCTGCAACTGAAAACTTTATGAAATTGCTAAATAAGAGCCATCATATATTTCATATGAGCCTTCCACCTCCCTGTCTTTCTCAGATGAGAACCTGACTCCTCCTTGGCTGCAGTGATCTGATTCTTCATGCAGTTTTTTTGCTTATCCAAGATATTCCTATTTGGATCAGTAGTGGGGAGAGCTGCAGCGATGCCCCTTGTAGTGGAGGAGAGACACAGAGGGCACTAGTTCCCTGTGGTGTTTGCCTGAGGCAAGCTGGAGGCCCGCCAGCCCACAATTGCATCCAGAATTAGTTGTCTGCAGAATCACAGAAGGCTGCAGACAAAGTTCTGTCTTTCTTGTTTTTTCCCACTTGGGCAAGCCTAGTGCAACCAATTCCTATGTTGAGGTCCTGTTTCCTGTTGTCCTGGGGCTAACTCTTCCTTCAGAAGAACATGTAAGGAAGGAACTGCTGTTCACTAGGCAAATCCAGCCACCAGGTTCATGAATTCATACATGGAGTTGCTCCCATGGGCTAGAAAGTGTTCCCACCCACTCTGGAAAGCTCAGCATAGTCTGGTGCAGCATCCCTGAAGCATCTGCCCCCTCTCTAAGGCTCCAAAGGACCTACCTTCTGAGTGCTCAGGAATCCCCAGAAATTCACTCTGAGAACTGTCAGGCCGCTCACAGGTAAATCGCTTAGACTGCTGTGAGCAAAATTTGGTATTGCTTACCTCTCCTTTTTGCATCCTTTGGTGAAGGTAGTATTTCTTAACAATTATCTATGAAGAGAGCTTGTACAATGGCATTGCTGCCCAGGCATGTTTCTTGTCTCTAGTATGATACAATTTTGCTTTTCCTTTATTTCTAACACCATGCAGGAAGTTAGTGGCATATGAAAGCGTAACATTAATAATTTTTCTTTGTTCTGGCAAAAGAAACACAGAATGGCATTGTGTGAATGGATTTAATGGATCAACCTTTAATTGTGTTTGTTTTGCAGTCTTGTAGCCAGGAGAGACAGCTTGTTTCTCTTTGGGTAATTATTAAGTGAATCTGCTTCTGAATAAATGAAATTTCCGAGTCTGCTGTGCCCCGAAACCTCTCCCTCTCAGAGCAGCAGCCTCAGGGTAAGGGGAGAAACTGCCTTAGTTAAGGAGATCTAAGCATGTCCATGCTTCTGCCTCTGTCCTTCTACACAGCTCAGTGCTGGGTTTTCAGCTGGTGCCAGCCTCTGCCTGGTTCTCTAGGAACATTCCCCACCAGGTACCTCCTGCTAGCCCTAGCTTAACTGCCTTGTTCCACTGATGGAGGACATTCTGCAATGCAAACCCAAATCCTGGCCCTAGCAGGTGGACTTGTTTTCAAATGAAAGCAAACCATCTGGAAATTATATTGTAAGAGCTGCGTACTAGTATAACCCTTGTTTTACAGTCTCATCTTTTCAGTAAGACTGAGGGAGTCCTTGTGTGGTTAGTGAATGTGATTTTCAGAGTTAAGAACTAAAATAAAAGAAATATGCTGTGACCTGATGACTTACTGACCTCCTTCTGAAACAAATAAACCAACAAACCAAGAGCCAAACAAGCCATCCATTGAAGCAAGGGTGGTACAGTTTCTGGTGGCTGAAGCCCTTTGCTGTAGTGTTTGCAGGTATAATATTTTCCCATATATTGTCATCCATAGGTAGGGAGAAGAGGCATAGAGCGAGAAGAATAAGCCCATTCTTATTTATATGTATCTGCCAATGCACACCGGTGGTACCCTGAGGTAATGTCTCATCACCAGAGGCTGTTCAGGTCTCTCCATTTCTTTACAGGCTCCCTTGATACTTCTAGTTTACTGTGGAATTACTTGCTCACTGCTCTGCAGTACTTACTTGTGGGTACAGAATTCTTTTCTGTTCCCTAAAGCATGAGTAATAATGAAACAAACTAATACCAAGAGAAATTCCTCATGATGTTTATTGCGGTGTTTAGGAATGTATGACTGCTTGAGGCACAGGCTTAGCCTTCCAATGCAGAAAAGGCAAAAGAGAGCAGTAATGTAGTCCCAGAGCTGAGAAGAAACCAAGGGTCAGCTATTAGGAACTAATGTACAGTGATGCCCTCTCAACTGGCTAATGAGATCTGTGGCTTCCAGCATTTAAGTAGGTGGAATTTTAATAATTTCTTTACCAGTCACAACCCCTGCATTGCATTCTTGATTCCTGTATTTTCTGTTCTATTCTTATTTTCAAGTGCATCTTAAAATACATATCAATTAATTTGATGTAAATTGGAATAAAGTAAAATTTATAGTTGTAAAAAATAACCATTTGAACACATAATAATCAGCTAGCTTGACAGACAATAATAAAATGTTTTAAAGACATCATTGTGGAAGAAGAGACTGTATATTAAGTTTCTTACAGCTGGATTCATGTTTACAGCTTTCAGAAACCAAACAGCTTTATAAAAAGCATTATAATTTCTGTAGAACAAAAAAATATTGCTTCCATTGCTCATCCATACCAAGAATGATTTTCAATGCTTTCTCTCAAGTCCCTAAAACCCCCATTTTCTTTCAAGAAAGCAATAGATTTTTGAATTAACATATGCTAGACAGAGCTACTAAAAGGTCAGTAACAAAGGTTTTTCTAGAGATGAGCTGAATTTCTTAAAGCTACAGATTTATTAAAATTTAGAATTTGCACTCCTTATCCTGAAATGATTTGTGGTGTGACTAATTCCCTGTAAACCTTAGCTGCAAAACATTTTGTGGCTGAATTACAATGGTGGTGATGGTGTGATTATGTCCCATTTAGCCGGTTCCTTAATTTCTAGAGAATTTGTCCAGGACTGAGGAAACCTCTGGCTGAGGGAGATTAAACTCAAATATGCAAAGGCACTATATTGGAGTGGAGCTGCTGACCCTGTTCTCCTCTGAGTAAATTAGCTGTAAACTGGCTTCCCCTGTGTAAACTAACTCCCTAGGAGAGGGACAAACCTGCTGCTGAGCTTCAGAGCTTCCCCTCTGCTGATCATGGGTTTGGTATCAACATACAAGATGCAAAAACTCTCATAGGAAGGGAGGGACTTCCTATGAAGGGACTTATCTCAAAATGCTCTCTAACCCATCACCTCAGGTACTTTCCTGGGCTGCAGTAGGCCCAGGACAGAGTTCACCTTCTGTCAGGCTCCTGGTTCCAGTTTAATTGCCCCTAGAGTTAATTGTGTGTACAAGCTGGAACGGTCTGTTCCCACCATGGCTGATTATCTGGTAAATAATGATCTGGGAAGTGGCAATAAGGATGTTGTTCTCTCTAGCACGAGAGGGAAACAAACCTAAAACTATCACAGCTTGGACAATTTCCCTGAGCACTGAGTATCCCTAATGATGTTTTTATTTTTGTAGTGTATTGCTAAGGTATAAAAGAAACTTAGCTTTGGTTTTATTTCCTTTTCTAATGAGGACTCTCAAATGGACAATATCGATTTCTATTGAATGGAAGGTCTCACATTAAATTTGCAGTATTTTTACCTGTCCTTTGATTTGATGGATTTGAATAAATCTGTTTCATCCTTTTTTGAGAGGATTAGAGTGACACATTTAGTTGATTTTTTTCTGGACCAATGGCCTCAAATTACTGCAGTTCAGACACTGAACACTGAAAAATCACTGTGTTGTAGCACCATATGAGTTCCCTTCTATCCATCTAGCAAATGTCACACTCTGAGAAGTCCATGAGTGACTTGGACATACTCTTGTATCTTCAGCCAGTATTCTTTGTAGAGGGGTGCAATGTTGTGCTGACACTGGCATTTGCACATGGATTGTGGAACACTGCATCTCAGTTGAAGAGTATATCAATACCTGCCTGAACTAGGTGTTTCCTGAGTGATAAAGCAATTTCCATGTAAGTTATTCTGCAATACTAGTATTTTCAACTCTATAGACAAATGCTTTGTGAGGTACAGGACTCTGTAATTTAGCAGATAGAAGTAGCAGGTGAGATTTTCCATGAATTCTACATCCAGTGTGAATATATGTATGGGATTGCATATTTCAGTGACTGAATAAAAAGACTTAATGAGAGCTTGGCATCATTATTTTGATTAGGATGCATAAATATTTATTCTACTGTAATTAAAAGGACAACTCAACTACAGTATTTTGCCTGTGTAGATTTTTTGTTATTTCTGCTCAAATGCTTTGTGGAGGAACCATAGATGTCAGTGTTTCTTTCTCCTCCTGTATCCCTATCCAATCTGTTCCTAGCAGCATTGTCCTTCATATTGTACATTGTGACTTATCACAGTGAATCTCAACTGTAGGAGATGAAAAGCCAAGAAGATTGTGCCTTTTAAATCTGGGCAGAGTAGGCATTTTGCGTACTCCAGTTTTCTAGGGTGCTAACAGGAACACTTTTTTGATAAACATTTGTGTTATCCTAAGTGTATGGATGTTGTACTAAATTTTGGCTCCTTCTTTTAACAGGCTGTGAAAGAAGAGACCTCTTTTGTAAATCCCAGTAAGACCTCCAGCCTACAGGACCCTAATGTAAGGTCTGTTGCTTCTTGTCCGTAGGGAAAGCATCAAATTAATGCATGATATAGAAAGCATTAAATCAACCTGTTGTTACAGTTCCATTTTCTCATCTCCAAGTTGCTGTGTAAAGCTCACCATGCAATGACCTGAAGAGAAGGCAGTTGTCAGAATGGTGCTTATTTTACACACATATATCAGATGCAGTTTAAGAATTAATAAAAGCTCAGCTTTAAAGGTCAGGCTCAGTGTATATACTTGAAAAAATGAGAAAGGCTCAAGGTAAGAAATCAGGTCTAGTGACAATCTTAGAAAAACCTACATAAAAATAAGTCTGTTTTCATAACTTATATCAGAAATGTGCTAGGTGTTCAAACAGGCATATCCTTGTGTTTGCATTTTTTTGATTTGTGGAAGGTCTTTGGCAGAAGAGGAGGCATTTGGTAAAGGGCCTTCAGAAAAATAGCTCATTTGTGGACTACTTTTCATTGTACATTTCTTCTGTTGATAGTGAATAATAGTGTTTCTTTTTATGGGATGGCTATTTTGAAGAAGCATATTAATTGCAAGCATTATTTAAGAGGCAGAGTATGCTGTCTTCCAGTGATTAGAGAGGAGGTTACAGCTTATGTATATGGAGATTGCCTCTCTCTGTATGCATGGTAGTGCCATTGCTTTGGACATCCCTAGTGTTGAAATCTGAGAGGAGAGTTATGGGAAAATACTAGGGATTTAAAGCATGGCAACTACATTGGCTGTTAATCAGTTAACTACAGTAGTGTATATTATATATATATATGTATATGTAATATACACATGTACTAGAGCACTAGTCATCTCATGATTTTATTTTGTAACTTCCTGATGGTTACTCTTAAAACTGAGAGCTGACATTTAAGCATCTTATAGAAAAATCTAGTTGAGTAGGGTAATGAATTATATTTGACAAATTAAGTTACCCTGAATTCAAAAAGAAACACAGTTGTGAAAATTTGTCAACCCTTTTTTTCCAATGCTTATCATTCCTATAAAGTGATAAATCAGCGCTAGTCTTCAAAAAACATTTGATTTAGAAATCACTTTTGATGAGATTGGACTAACAGAGTTACTTTGCTTAGTGAAAGCAGCTATCTAGAGAAGAGCGATGAGGATGGTTGGTGGTGCTGAGGCAGGAGGAGATAAGAGCAGTGATGTTGTTGCCTCCCATGGCACTGACTGGCTAACTTGCAGTGCAGCTGTGATTCCCAGCTCCCCGTGTCCCTGATCTCGAGATATCCTGCAGAGCTGTAACTTCTAGCCTGATAAGCAATGACTCCCTCTTTTGTTGGTCCAAGAATCTGCAAAGTCTACTTGATATTAAGAATCACCCACTTCTTTCCTCTGCTGTTGCCCTTCTTAGACCACTACAAAATTTTCTCAAGAAAATTATTTTCTTTCTTAAGAAAATTCACCATGTACATTGCAAAGTGACCAATTTCTTTGTTTAATAGAAATGGTTTTCATATATTGTTTCTGCCACAACACCCTTTGCTGGGGTTGCTGTCACTTCCGGAAGTGGTTTAGGAGGACCTGGTTGTATAGTCCTCTGTGATTGGGAATGGGGTTACAGACGTGTTTTCCTTAATCACTTCTGCTGAACTTCTGCGTAACGTCTGAGATTCACTCAGTGGGTTAGAACATGGTTGGAGCTAATAACACCAGTGTCATGGGTTTGATCCTGGTATGAGCCATTTATTTAAGACTTGAACTCGATGATCCTTGTGAGTTCCTTCCAAGTCAGAATACTCTGTGGTTCAGATAAGAGATATCTGTAGAAAAGCCTTTCTACTTCATGTTTTGGAATAGGTTTGTCCTGCTTTGTCATGCTGAACTGTAAATGAGTTGTTGTGCTTTATGAGGTGAAGGACTATCTAGCATGAGGTAAGGATGGCAATCTGTCTGCAAAGCTAATTTTACTGTTTTCAATATTTGCATACATACAAGCTTATAAAATATTAAAAAGTCACTTTGGAGTTCTTGATATGCAGCAGTCTGGTGTATATTTGTCTAATATTTATTTTTATCAGGTTTATGTCAAGTATCATTTCCTCTACAGTCAGTTGTGCCAAATGAAATGGTATTCTTTTATTGCTGTGTCCTGGAGGTTCAAATATACAAGTAATCAAGGCTGAGGGACAGACCAATTTTAACAGTCTACATTCAAAACTCAGAGAAAAATGCAAAATAAATTCAATGTCTAACCAATTCTTTTTCTCCTTCAAGCATCTGCCCTTTCTGCAGGGATATATGCACCCTTGCAGCCAGCCAGCATGTGACCTATTTGCCGATAACATCCTTTATAACCTCTATTTTGTGGAATTTGATGGACATAAATGAGCCTTTGCTCTGCTAGGAATTGCATCTGAGTGGAGCCAGGGGTTAGTTCATACTGGGAGACAAATAACCTGAGAGTTTTTTCTCTTCTTTTGTTGAGACAAGCAAAATTATCCTCTGTAAAAAAGCCTTCCCCATGGAATATAATTCTAATTCCTTCAATACCCGTGCAGACAATTCTGTAGACAACCTCTGTGAATCTTTGAGGACTGTTTGTTTGCTGAAGTATCTTGCCAGTTGAAACCAATATTTGTCACAGCTTTTTAACAATACTCCACTCTTTTCATGCAAGAGATTTATAGCAGGGACCTTGTGTATTTGAATACTGATAACTGTACAAAACACTAGCAAAATGCTCTGTTTTTTCCAAAGCCAAGACATAGGGAAATTTGTTCAGGCTGGCTAGTAAGCAAACATATGCAGTTTTGAGCATTAACTGAAGCATGAATTGTTCATACAAATAGGGAACTAGAAGATGAGGGAGGAGGGCAGTAGTGCTTGTTTGATTAAAAAAAAGTTCTCTCTCTGCTACCATTTTGTTTTCTCATCCATTGCCCCTCTGAATATTACACTTCTAATGAATTAACTGCTTGGATATGGCCTGTAATCTCCCTGAGCAATTATTTTAGCATCTGCCATGGTAGACTCAATTTGACTAACAATCACCATAGCTCCTTGCAGAATTAGTTCTGGTTCAACTAGTAATTACTCATATGTATGTGTGGTATAGCCACTTTTGCTACAAGCAGGTCTCCAGTCATGTTGTTGGGCATGGCCTCAGGGATAATGTTGTGCTTATGCAAAGTTGTCACGTATCAGTCAGTTTATCCACCTGTTTTCCATGTCTTCTGGCAAACTGCACATACTTCTTTAGCTGAAGCTGAAATAACACTATTTTGTCAGTTTTTGGGAGGGGAAAGCTTGTGAAATTTGCTCTGTCATTTGGTGCACAGGCTGGAAGTGCAAGGTTGTCTCCTGATCTTCCTGTTAATAGCTAACCTGTACAAATCAGATTAAGCTGGAGGAGGATGTGGGATTACAGCAGGCTACAGTCCTCTCTCCCTTGCTGCTTTTGGAAAGCACTGCTTGGTGTTTCTATAAGTTTCCCTCCTTTGGATAGGATGTTTTTGGGTTTTTTTTTCCTCCCAGACTGTTTCAATTGCTGGTTCCCACTTTCAGCAAGGAAAAAGCTGGTGACTCAGTAACCCAACAGTGCTGCAGTGTTTTAGCTTTCATTCTCTTTAATCGTCAATTAGGACCAATAAAATGGACTATGAATTGGAACATAGTCATACATTCCCCTTGCTGACCCTGCTGCTTTGCTGATGATCCTTAATAGAGCAGCAGATCTGGACAGTGGCTATAGGGAAGTTCTATGGTTACCTCAGCTGGATGCTTCTGGCTGCATGTGACAGAGCTCTCAGCTGAACAAAGTAAAATGAGAGCAGCTAACCAGAGGGGAATTTCTACAGAGGGTTAAGTGGTAGAGTCACAGGTTATCTTGATAAGACACAGGAATCCTATGAAGAAGAGTTAGACATTTCTTTATCACAGCTCTGCTGTAACGGAGTTGAAAGCACATACATTTTCTGTAACACCAAAGTGATATGTACAGAGAAGTACAGCCCAACTATATAGCTGGGCTGTGTGCATTTAGGACAAGGAAGAATAGAACATTGGTTTGTGGAAGAAGAAATGGTACTTCTTTTGGGATGTAGGGCCCAAGCGAGCAAGGGAAGCAGTGATCATGCCAGTCCTTTTAAAGACCAACAAGAGGAATTTGTCTTACACTAAAAATAAAGCTGGAAGAGACTTTCTAACAGAACAGTTTCCTCTTTAGTGTTGTAAGAGAAGAACCTGTCATGATGGTGAATGAGTCAGAAGGGATTATGAGGAAGTAGCAGAGGTATTTTCCTGTTTATTAGAGAATTCCTTACATCCAGGTATCTGGCTCAGTGTCCAGATGGAAGGGATGAGGGAGAAGTGTTCAGGGTTAGGGTTAGGGAGAATTTGCAGATTAGGTGTTTAATTTAATTCAGTTTTGATAATGTTCTTAAGTATGATTTTGGTAATGCTCTCATCCCCTGCCTCCATGAACTAGGATTTTTTTTTAACTTGACTCATTTAGCCTTGAAAGATCAAGTTTCCAGCTGTCTGCCAGAAACATTTGTATAGTGAAGGAAGTATAAAATATTGTAAAAAATACAAACATGACAACTGCAGTCAGCCACTTTCTTATCACTGCTGGTCACACTTTCCTCTTGATCCAGGGTCTGGCCTGACTACTGATTTGGCATGCATAGGTTTCTCTGCTGTAGTGTTTCAAGTGAATGTGAATCACATTTTTATAAACCTCTCCCATTTGTCAGTGAAAGGATGGGTTGCTAGAAACATAACCTCTTGAACTATCTTTCCAGATATTTACAACCTGATTGCCAGCCTTCTTCATTTATTAAACATAATAAGGCTAACCACAGAACCCTATCAAGAGAATTTCTTCCTTTATTCAAAGCTTCACCAAACAGAAGCACCATGTGTACAATTTCCCCAGTTCTTGTACACAAACTTCTTATGAAAAGTCTTTGAAGTATGTTCTCTTTCTGTCTGTGACCACCTGGATAAGCCTATAGCATATATACCTGTGTGCATGTGCCTGCAGGTTCATGCATACTGAGTTGGACTATATTTAGGATCTATCTTTAGATCTGCCCTTTCCTTATTTCATTCTCTTCTTCAAACATGTCTGAATGTAAGCCCAGGTATAACTCTGATGTACTGGCTACAGGAATTCCAGAGAATGAAAGATTAGACCATATTGGTCTGGGTGTTAGGAATTGCTACTACTTTGGACCAGGCAAAATCCTTGGGCATAGCCCATTTGCCAAACCAAACTTTCATCTTAACACAAGGTCAAATAGTGGAAATTTTGGTAAAAATGCCCAAAGTTAAAGAAGCTGAGTAAGTGGCTGAAGTAAAATTTTTAAGACAGGAATTATCTGACAACAGAATTTGCTGGTAATGTACTTTCCCCATGTTCACTTGGAGCTCAGGATAGCTTAGATGTGATAAGTTTGGTACATGTAAACACTAATGCCTTCTTTATCTACTACATGCTAGGCTCCATTTTATGAATAGCTGTTTACTGGTACAAACACAAAACCATCCAGATGTTAAAAGAGGTACACTCTTTTTACATTATGTTTTGGAAAATTGAAATAGTAATTGTCATTGTTTCTGTAAAATTCTAGTTATTTGTCATAAAATTATAAAGCTGTTTATTGGAAGGGACATCCTGAGGTCATTTAGTCCAGCCTCCTGCTCAAAGCAGGGCTGTCACCAACTCTAGGTCAGGTCAGCCATGACTTTGTCTAGCTGAATTTTGAAAACCTCCAGTGATGGAGATTATGCAGCATCTTACTCAAAATAGAGATCAAATGTTTAAACACAAATTCAGATGTCAGTCAGGAGCTCTCTTCAGCTGAAGCCCTTGAGTTAGCTGGTCAGTTATTCCTGTTCTTGTTGCTGTTGCCACTTGCTGTCGTGCACCATGTGGTCTGTTTATGCACTGCAATATTTATTTCCCTTAAAATATGCTTTTGGATTATTACCAGCTTTGGCAGGCTTTATATCCCACATGGTTCAGGATTTGTCTGTAGATTTCTTTCTGTTTAGACCAACTGCTGCATCACCCTTTGTTGATCCTTGTTATCCAAATTATCTCATCTTTCATAGGATTGCAAATAGCAATGTTCTTCTTATGTGGGAGTAGGTATAAGCACCAGCTGGTGCTTTGTGCATTCATTTATTCCAATTTTCTTTGTAAATCTTCCCATCCAAAACCAAATTATGCCATTACATTAAGACTAATTACATTAGGAGCTGCTCAACACATAACGTAAAATTAAATGTTATCTCATAGAGCTTGATATGCTGCACACCAGAAAAGAAGGGTGGAAAACATTAAATTATATCAAGTTTTACAGGGTACAGATGAATCAGAAGAAGCAATCTCAGGCACTTTTCTGAATACCCAATGCAGAGTAAACATTGCTCATACAGATTGTCAGAATGTAGTTACCCTGCTGTGGCTTGTGCATCTGAGGTGCACTAGGCTCTGAGTTTGGTTGCCTTTCAATTTCTGTGAATATGCCCAACACCTTTTCTGACCCAAGTGATACTTCTAAAATATGACTTTAATGTAGTATCAAGGAAAGAGTACCACTCAAATTAATGTCTGCGTTCTTGTGCTTTTCCTTTTTCATTCTCACCTGTACAAACTATATTAACCTTTAAATTGTCATCTTTTGGGATCTGAGGTAACATCCTGCTGACATATCTGGTGCAGAGTGAATCTGAACTAATTTTTTTCAGAGAGCTTTGGCTCTCTACAGGTGCTCTCAATATATGAGCATGTAAGCAAGGTGCAAAGTGTACTGTTGTTTGCCAAATCTGTACAAATTTTGGATCTGCAACTAACACCCCAGTATCTGTTTTTATACATATTTCAGTGAATGTCAGGGTAGCTTTTGTGCTACCTGGCATGTCACCTGGATGACTATGGACAGCTTATTTCCTCAAGTCAAAGACTTCACCTCCCTAGAAAAATAGATATATACAAAAGAACTTCTTGGCAGTTCAGAACTGAAGCTGATCAAAAATTATGTGCTTAATCTTACCTAAGATGAACTTCAGTGAATCCAAGCAGGTTGTGTTTTCTTTGACTCAGAATGGCCTTAACTCTATGAGGCACAGTATTAAACATTACATTTAAATGTCTCCTTCTAAATATATTGTCAAATATTCTAGGAAAACTAAAAACATCATCTATGTTGACTTCTTACTAACAAATGTGAATTGCTTTTAAAAAACTCATTTTTCATTCAATCTTTATCATAAAGAAAAATAAAAAATCATTCTCCAAATGAAAAATTTCCACTAGTGTTTTCAAAACTAAAGCTAACAGCTAAATAAATATCACCCTGGCCTCAATCTATGGACAGGTTAATGGATCTGCTGCTCTAGCATTTTACAGGAACCTCACACAGTAATTTCTGCATCAAAGTCATAACTTCAAGCTGAATTCTTGAATAGCCTTTGCATGCCAGTCTGCATTAAAGATTGCAGATAAGACACCTAGATATGTTCTGTGACTTCATTATGTGTATTAAAGACCTCTTTGACCTGTTGCCTGAAGCCAGATGCTGATGAATTGTTTGTAATTGTATTCTTGATCTCTGAACTACAGAGACAGGAGCAGTACTCAGACCTTTCAGATGAGGTAAAGCTGATGAAACACCACATTGACTCCTAGGCTCTTTGGAAATCACAGTATTTATAATGGCTATCCTGGTTGCTGTGAGGAGAGGTAGGTTTTGTAGGTCAGTTTGACCTTAGGTACTGGGTTTTGATCTCCAGCTTTACTCTGAGCTGGGGGAGAAGAACAGATTCTGAATCATCATTATCTATTTGTTGGATCTAAGGAGCATCATAGTTTTGTCTAGACTGTACATACATTTTCATTATAAGGACAAGGGAGAGGAGAGAATTTTTCTCCTTATGACAAATCAAACTCAAATGGTAAGTGGGTAAGGAAAGCCCACAAACTGGTTTTGGATTAGGCTCTGGGGTCCTCTGTAGGAAGGAACTTTGTTATGCATCTGCAGTCTACAGAGTGGGGGTGAGGGAGGTAAAAAGAAGCAAAAAGCTTTATTCAAAAAGTTTAATGCTCGCATTAGCTTTCAAGTGTCTGAGTAATGTTTTGGAGACCTAACCTGTGTTCTGAGAAAAGCTACCTTATTGAAGTGAAAAAGAACATATTATTGTTTAACCTTAGATGGCCTTCAAAACAGAAATGTGTGAAAACCTTAGAGCATAGACTTAGGAAAGACGTGTGTGTTTGCTTAACTTGTTAGGCTGTCTTTGATACATGGGAAAATGTATCCACCAAATATTTTTCCTCTTCTTTCCTTTCTTCCTTGCTTATCTTTCTCAAGTTTTCACTATCATATTCCCACTCAAAGGGAGTTCTGAAGCCAAAATCAGTCTATAGGGCTATTTGTTTTTCTTTTCCATGAACCTGAAAGCAGTTCAACCTTCATGCAGATGGCTGTATCCATGTAAATCATGGGGCTTTTAGCCTCTACCTCTTGGTATTAGTCTGAGAAGATGGAGGGAGAGATTGTTCCAGGTGACGAAATAGGCCCATACAGAGAGAAAGAGGGGAAAACCTGTTAAAGACAAAAACAAATAGTGTGCTCTCCCAGCAGATTTTGGTGGTTTTAAAATCCTGAACCAAATCCACCAGGCAAAGAGAAATGATTTACTCCTATTTGGTTTATTAGGTAGACAATCATTTGCTCCCACATGGCCCACTTGGTGCCCTTCAAGCTAGTACGGAGGTCTGCCCAGAGACACCTAAGCAGGGGACAAGAAAGGCATGTCAGCCTGTAGAAGCCACAGCACACAAAGGGGTGGTGTAGCCCCAGCTCTGCAAACCAGTCTCCCCATTACACCTGAGCCAAGGAGGGGTGGGACACCCTGAGTCCCTTGGCAGGAGCATTTGAACTGTGTCCCCAAGGAAGATTCAAGCCAAGTCAGTGGACATCTGTCGTGACTTAAAATGTTCCACAGTGTACATTTTTTGTGAGCAGTTTTGGTTTCAGTAGCCCTGTTGGCTGCTGCTCTGAGAACAAAACAAATTCCTTGGGTTTGGAGGGGGCTCTCTCTCTCTAGGGCATGTTTGTGTTGCTGTGTGGGCATGTGAAACACACTGAAGCTGGTTCAGTGGAGTGTGCTGGCTGCTGCTCAGGAGTGTGCTGTGGCTCTCAGTGCACAGGCAGTTTCTGATGACCTGCCACTGCAGGCTGACATTCGTGGTTGTTATTGTCATTCTCACCAGGAAGTGACAGATTTTTGTGTAAGGTGCCAGGTCATTAAGTAACTCTGTCTTGGTTCAGTACCTTCATTTGTATGCTGTAGTGGTTGGATACTGTTACAGAAAAAAAGGTTTCTTATGAATTAATGACATTGAAAAAGAGCCTTATAAAGGAAGTGTAATACACTGTATGTTTTCTCTTTCTTTTTAAGCCTGAGTCCTGCTGATCCTTTAACACTTTGGGTTTTACTCAAGCTATATAGTTTGTATAGGACTATAGTAGTTTACATAACTGCATAGCTTACGTAGTACTATAAACTTGAAATGGTGATGTCTGCACATAATCACTCTAAATAGTCAAAATCATTACAGGGCTTCTCTTCAAAAATTTTATCTTTCTATGTAAGAATTCTGGCTGTAGAAATGAGATGATAGTAACAGAAGTTATTCTGGTTCTTTTTTGGGTGTATCAATGAGTTTCAGAGTTTGTGTGATATTAAAAGTCTGCCACTTCAAAGCACAGATCAGGCTCTGGACTGATCAAGCTGGGCACTTCTTGCCTCTGGTTGCTGATGTGAGAGTAACAACAGTTTTGAGCAAGTTCAGACTGAGGAAGAGTATTTATAGATGAAAGAGGAGCTTTTATGGAATTTTTAGTCTGGTGTGAAAAAAGCTAACCTAGCAGGGTTTTAATGAGGGCAGAAATCCAGCTCTGCAATTGGTAGGACTAGTCTAACATTTTATCTTGTGCTAGTGGCCTCTTTGGGTAGAGGCATTGTCACTGCTCCTTTTCATTCAGGCGTAACCTTAATTTACACCCTAGCTACCATGCAGCATCTCAAAATGTGCAAGTAACTGGTACTTTTGTCTTCCCCAGAGGCCTGGTAAGTATCAGGGGAAAGGCAGTCACTGCATCCAGCTGCTAACAAAAATTATGGCAAAATTTTCTAATGAAGGGAAAGAAGTTTTTGCTTTTTAAATTGTGTTGGTTTTGCAACCTAAGTGAGTGCAATACAGATGTGATACAAACCATAAGTGAAGTTTATCTGATCAATTTCAGTGACTGAAATAGGAGTAGGTGTGTCTAATCTTTACTTGCCTACTTTTTCCCCTCTTGAAAATTTGCAACATTAAAAGGAAAATAGTAAGTTTTTTCATCTTTTTGCTGGATTAGAGAGTAAGTCCTGTTTTTATCTCTAACACTTTTATTCACAGTTGAGTGAAATTTAAACTTTTAAAATGTTAAACTTTTTCCAGTAGTAATTTAGAGCTTTAAATTTTTTCATGTGTACAAATGACTATAACATTTGTAGTATACATATGGTGTATTTAATCATAACCTGTTGCTTCAAATAAAAGTAGTATTGAAGATGTTTGATGTGTCTTCATGCCCCTCAAGTTCATGGTTGAAATAGTTTCTTCCCAAGGTCATGAAGATCTTGTATTTAGCATTTCGATATTTGTATTCAAGCCTTAGTTCACACTCCTGATAAAAGGTTAAAGAGAAGATCCTTTCATGTGGGCTTCCTCATTGCCATTTCTGTCATTTGATGAAGCTCTGCAGTTGTATTTCACATTTGTGAGCATCTGAAGCATGTCTGAGTTTTGCGCTTTTTTTCTGGAAAAGATTTGATCCTTTTTCTTGGATCAACCCATTAGTCCATTTCCCTTGAGCTGCTCTTTCAAATGTGGAAGGATAATGTTTAATTTCAGGTAAAAACTATTTTAAGCAGAACAGATTTCCCAATTCATCTTGTTCAACATATGTTTTGTAAAAATGTTTCTGGCATGACTGAACTGCTGGTCTGTTATTAAAATGTGGTATTTTGGAAACAGTCGCATTTCCACATGGTTTCTTATATAGGTTCAGTACTTGTAATCAGTTGCTGCTTTTTTAAATGGTATGCCTGGCACAGGAGGGTGAGTTCACACACCCTTTTCTGTTCATGCACACTGGCCTGTGAACTATAAATGGAACAAAAGGGTAAACTTCAATGGGCACTAGCCACTTTGCAAGATAAGTAAGTGTTGATGAGTTAGAACTTTGTTGATATGCCTGAAGTAGTTTATTTAAAGACTGTATGACTTATGTTTTTCTTGGTATTTCTAGAAGTCCAGCTCCAGTGAGACCTGAAACTACACCATCAACTGGCCCTGCAGAAAAGCAGGAGGTTAAAGCTCCTCGTGTGAGGAAGTTAACAAGGCAGTACAGTTTGTGAGTAACATATAGCACTATCTTTGTGGTTTTGCCTACTGCAGCTGAAAATGAAAGGGGATGCTAATTATTGCTGTAGCTATGCCTTCTGAAAAGCGTGAGTGCAATTACATGATAATGATCTTATACCAATACCATTCCTTTCATCACTGAGGATCTTCAAGCTTTTAATACAAAATGAATTTTGCAGTTGCTAACCCTTTGAACTGCAGGCCATTCACCTTTTCCTGAGCTTATAGGTTAGGAATTAAAAACCTCTTTACCACATGAAATGTCAAAAACCTAGTGTGAGCTGGAGCAAGCTGCTCTGTTGGCTTCATTACAACACCGTTTGCAAAATGAGGAAAACAATCCTTAGTTGTTGGGTGATCAAGCTGTGCTATCAGCCATTCTCTCTCAGAAAGTGCACCCTTTCTCTCTCTATTTTGTCACATGCAGAAATTGCAGAGACTGCTCCAGCTACAGCCAACAAAGCTGTCTCTTAGTCCTGGCAAGAGTGATCTGTGCCTGGAGGGCTTTGGCTTCCCATTTACACATAATTCATCCAATCTGAGAGTCTCTAGAGATGTGAGGTACTGAACAGAAGTGGAAATCAGTTTGTTGATTTGTCCTCCTATGAAAAGATAGACAAGGCCATCAGAAACTAGGAGGGAAAGGAGATAATGTCAGTATAAACTTATAAGTACAACAATACCAATGCCATAATGAAGAAAAAATATGTGTGCTTTCTGTGTGGAATGGCAACTGTTAGTCCCTCCATCAATTAACATTCTAATGTCAGTAAATATATAGCAACATTAGCAAAAGTTTTCCTTCTCTCCAAAAGGATTCTAATAAATATCAATATATAGTTATCTTCTTTTTCACTGTTAAGAACACTGGCTTTTTAACAATCTGCGTCACCAAAACTGAAAAATTATTCAGAAGAAGAAACAGAAGAATGAATCAAATTGAAACTATGAGGAAAATGAGCTATTAGTCAAATTGGTGTTTGCCCAGGAGATTGAGACTGACATGTGGGATCACACAATTTTTGAATTTTTCATGAGTTTTTGAGGAGCCTGTTTTGAACATGTCTTACTCACATGTGGATTTTCTGTTCTCCAGTGTTAGATATGAGGAACAGCACATAAACACATCTAACCACAGATGTCACTTATGCTGTGGCCATGTATAGGGGCAAAGACTCCCTAGATAAAAATTCAGTCTGTGATTATTTTGTCTTTTTGTAAATCCAAATTCTCTTCAATTTAAATTATCTTGTGCCTGGAATGCAAATATGGGAAATGCAAAGAAATAGCAAAGGAGTATTGTGAAAGTGGTACAGTGAAGGCCAATTCTCAGTCTTCCAGTAGTGTTCTAATAGCTTGATGACTGATGAGTTGATCCTAACCCTTAATTTTCCACTTCTTCTATACACTAGAGCAGCTTTACCCAGCAAGGATGGGGAAGGTGCCAATATATTCCTGCTGAGAGTGGGGAGCAAGAACTGAGAAAATGTTAGCTACATGTTTCTGAAAGAGAGATTAACTAGGTCAAAAGCCCAACTCTGGGCTTGTTACATTAATAAAATGCCTATTCAACAGGTTCAAAAGATTTTGCATTTTCTTTCCAGCATAAAACCTGTGTACTGTGCATGCTCTGGTGCTGAATTGTATCCTTACTCAGAAAAAATAGAAAATGAAGCTTGGAAAAGATAATATTAGTCATCAAAACTTTATATCATAATAAAAAAACATTGCTAAACAACCCACCATAAGGTTGTGTAACCTGTATGTCATGTAGTTTTGAAGTTTTTTGTTTTGCCCAGGTATTCTCCCTTCAAGTAGCACTAAATCAAGTACAGTTCTGTTCTGGAAGTATCTGTCAAACTGGCATGGCAGGCTTCTGTGCACTGTGACTACCTAATTGGTAGTTAAAATCGATGCTGTTTTATGAGCAGAAGTAATTTTTCTCATTATTTTTCACCACACTTTAAACTGTCAAGATGTAGTCTGTCCTTTTCACACATCATCTCCAGTAATAAGGCTCCTGTAGACCAAATTATGACTCTGTTTACCTCCATGCAATTGCAATTAACAATTGGAAACATCCTGACTCAAGGCTGACTGATCCCAGTGATTTGTAGTCAATGGGGCTCTGCAAAAGTAAATGAAGGTATAACATTCTCTACTGGCTTTCATTTAGTAGTGACAGTAGGTGAGATGGAAAGAGTTCAGCTAGACAGCCTAGAGCCCAGGGGAAGCATGCAAACTCATATTAAATAAAATGTTTTTTTCTGTAAATGGAATAAGTGGGACAGGAGAGAGATACCCTCACAAGAACGTTTCTGAAGAGATCCTTTTTGGAGTCAATCAAAGTCCTTTAAAAACAGTTTGAAAACAGTAGCAAAGACTGGCTACATAATGGGTGTCAAATCTAGTGTTGTCTGAAGCCAGTGAAGCAGTAAGTTGTATGGCTGGATCTCACCTGATCTGTTCTTATCAATGCTGTCAGCCTCCATAGAAGAGAATGAACATTAAAGGAGAGTAATATCTAATCAGTTCATTTATGCATATATACATAATCCATAGAAACGCTACTTGCACATAATAACCACAAGATTTCCATTTGCGGATGAGAGGTACCTAGCTAATCCAATTTTGATGAATCTTTAAAGCTTAAAAAAGTCTAATTTACTTGAAAAGGTAGCTGCATTACAGAAGGGAGAGTAAATGGAGCTTCAAAGCATTACAGCAGACACAAGTGCAGTCAAAGTCTCGTGCAATTTTGTAATGAGAAAATCTGTCTACTTTTATCAACTGTAGTGATGAAGATGACCTTCCTCCAGCACTGGCAGCAGCAGCAGCAGCATCAACACCTGTATCTTCAGCATCTCCTGGGTCACAGAAAACATGTACGCCACAGACGTCAGAAGGACAAACACAGGTTTCACCCAGTGGCAAGGTAATATGCAAAGAGATGAGCTTATGTCAGCTGGGAGAGTGTTCAGGAAGGGTAGGAGGGAGTTGTGGGTAACAGGTTTTCCTTAGATAATGTAATTCTACATTTAGGAGTAGTTTTCAGTGCAGAGCTGTAGTAATGTGTTTAACTTGTTGTGTAAGGAAATATTTAGAGTCTGCTCCAAGACCCATCTCAAATCAACAATTGCTTTCCATCAGTATTAGGGAGCTGTGGATCAGGATTAATTACTTTGATTTCAAAGGTGCATAATTTTGTTTATCTTTCCTGAGTAGCTGTACCTAAAAAACATGGTGTGAAATTTGAAATCCATTTGGCAATCTGTGCTTTAAGGAATTTAAAAAAAACAAAAAACAAGAAAACAACAAAAAACCCCAACACCAAACAAAAATATAGAAGTGATTTTTTTTCAATGCCTGGTTTCCTTTTTGCCTTTAGAGTTCCACAGATGCTGGAAGTACTTTTGCTTTGGAGCCAGGTGACCTCCTGATGGATTTCACAGAGGCCACACCAATGGTAAATAGTTTTAGTTTGTAACCAGGAAAGTGTAAAAGTTTTCAATAATGTCTGCAGCTAAAATGAACGGGATACTATGCAGTGTGTTAGGGCGCACAGGAATAAAGTAAGTTTCCTTGATAGTCAGTGATTCTGAGCCTCTGTCAAACTCAGCTCAGCATCTCTGAAAATCAGTCCACATCAACAAGTATTATGGCTGATTTTCTGAATTTGATTCTTTATTGTTGAATAACTTCTTGTTTCTCTCTCATATCTGGGTATCTTTACACCTTGCTGCACTGGTTTCGCAAACTGCTTGGTCTCCCTAATGCAGATTCCTAATGTGATCATAGGTTTGCTTTTGGGAGTTTTCTGAAAAGTAATTTCTTCTCCCCACAATTTTGTTTACACCTTACCCAACAGCCAATCCAAAGATGTGTACCTGCACTTTTCATATTTCATTAGCAGAGTGCTCTGCCTCACTTTAGACAAAACAATCTACAATGTGTTGATTATTAACTTCTCTTTTTAAAGGTACATGATTTGTATTTTTGATTAAAAGCCAGGGAGAAATACCAGTCCCACTGAAGTCGAAGTGACTCTTGACTTCAGTTATCTCATGCTTTCACCTCAGATTCTCAGCAGATTACCTGAAGAATCGTAATATGATCCTTAACTTCTCTAAGTCATCTTGCATTGCAAATAACTCTGATGCCTGATAGCTCCTCTGCTGTCCAAAGCCATATTTGCTGTCTTCTAGAAACCATGGTTAAAGCATATAAAAAGCGTGACAGGGACAGCATTACATTTTGGCAAAAATATTTTGGTATTAAGGTACTTCTGTCCTACGCATTGCTTTCACTACATGGTTAGCTCCTAGTTTAGTGATGGAAAGGTGCTGTGAGGTTGTGCCTTTTGCTTCAGAGACAGTATTGTACTTGTCTGTAAATACCTGCTTGTGTCCTCTTACCACTGGATGAGAGCTGTGGCTTCCCCTGCAAGTTTGATTAAGTGGCGGCTTATCCCTCCCTCTCTGCTTGCAAAGGGGATGTGAACATTCAGCTCTGTCTTTTTGGCTTCAGAGACACATTGAGGTGATGCTGGGTGTGCTATTCCTAGAGACTTGCTGCTATGGATGGGAAGACAGGTTTGATGCAAGGGACTGGATGGGAGCTAGGGAGCAGCTGAGACTGCAGTCTGGGAACTAGCCCTAAAGGATAGAGACATCTGCAAAACTGTTCTCTCTTATACAGTTTTGAGCCTGTGGAATTGCTTCCTCATGAAGTCCTTAAGAGTGCTTGGTGGTCCCTCCGTAACATCAGTGTATTTAATGGGGATGTTCTTCATCTTTCACCACAGTGCTATTGGCACCTACCCTGCTCCTGCTGACCCTTTCTTATCTTTCTCCTTCAGCCTGGTCAGCTGCATGGTCTTTGTGACCCAAGACTTTTATACTGTAGATCTTCAATCTCTGAACTGTAGCAAATTGAAATTTAAGGGGCCCTCTGACACCTATCGCTGGGAAAACTGTTCCAGCTTAAGCAACTGCAGTGAGAGCACAATGCTTACTTCTTCTATATCCACCATATAGGAAGGGCCTGCTTTTGCACCTGAAAATACAATCACAGACTGAGGGGAGTCTTCAGAAATGAAAGGATTTACCTGAAACCTCCTTGAAGTGCTGAGTGATTAAACTATCCTGTTCCAGAAAGAAGTGAACACCACAACACCTTCCCCATGCCCCTCACCCCTTGGCTACGTTTCTGGGAGAAGGGAACATAAAAAGGGAATAAAGTACAGAGAGAAAGAGGTGCAGCATTCTACAATCTTTCTTTGGGTTGAAAAGGCAAAGGCAGACTGAAAACAAATGGTGGTTGTAGCAAGGTAGATATTAGTCTCTTCCCAAGCAAGAAGTGACAGGACGGGAATAAATGGCCTTGAATTGCTCCAGGGGAGGTTTAGACTGCATATTAGTAACAATTTCTTCACCAAAATGGTTTGCAAGCATTGGCACAGGCTGCCCATGGAAGTGGTTGAATTGACAGCCCTGGAGGTATTTAAAAGACTTGTAGATGTGGCACTGTGGGACACGGTTTAAGGGGGAACTTGGTCGTGCTGGGTTAGTGGGTGGACTTCACGATCTGAAGGACCTTTTCCAGTGTGATTCCATGATTTTACCTAGGTTAGATTTTCCTTCTCTATGTTAGTATTATATTTGTGGCTAAACTGTCCTTATCTTCTGGAGTTTACAAATAGATTTCTTATTCTATAAAACATGCCATATATTACTGTCTGAATCAGAATTTTAAAAATGAGTCATGGAGACTTTACCAACAGACCTGGTCTAGATTACAGAGATTTGTTTTTTGTTTCCATTTCATGGAAGTCAGCATTACAAAAGTTTTCCTTTTCCAGCTGAGGATACAGGCTTTTTACTCTAAATATTTTACCCAATCCTGCTTCTCCCTTTCCCACTCCACCATCCACTGACATAATTTATCACACTGTATATTCATAAACTAACCTTCCATTGACTTTCTTGGTTTTAATATTTCAGAGAGCAAGTACTGCCCAGCATCAATCAACCCTTTTTGTTTTGTTTAACATCTATAAAGGTCAGCTTGTTCTCTACAGAGCAGTTATTGTTTATAGACCTTTCTCTGCAGTTTCACTGGCTACAGACTGCTCTCAACTGAGGTTTGAATGAGGAGTTTACTCTTCAGGGGGGAGAGGCTCCAAACACAAGCTAAGGGGAAATGACAATCTGATTATTTAATAATTCTGTTGTGATAGCATGTGCAGTCTGTTGTTTGAGGGTCAAGATCATGTCCAGCTTAACATAATGTTACTGTCAAGTCTCTGGTAGTGTGCTGATTTTGCATGCTGTGACCTGGCCTTGGGAAGTAGTTTGTTAATGGCATCCATTTGTTTCACATTCAGTGACAGGTACAGTATCCAAAGGGGTCCTTCATGCTTCCTTATTTGGGATGTTTGCCTGAGGTGATAGAGATAGAAGTTCAGGTTCCTATGTAGTCAGGGTTTTAGTTGCAGAAGGTCATTCAAGTAGAAATCTTGTCTTTGTTGTCTGGACTAGAAAGACTAAGGCACCTGGTCACCTAGAATTTGCTTTTTTAATTTATTTCTGTCATGAGACACATTGCCAAACTTCCCCAGTTCACTGGAGAGCTGTTAATTTGAGGCAGTTTCAGACATCCTCCCTTCTTTTCTGTAGCGTTACTCGTTGAGAGTGATTAATAGTCACTGATTCAGCTGCATGATCTTCGTTGTTCAGTGTCTGACCACTGATGCTTCTTGATGACCTTGGGTTTTATCCATGTTTTGCTGCTGTTGCCAGCAAAACAGTGGATGCTTCTAAATACAGTGGAAGCTCTAATACATGCTGAGAGTTACACTTAGAGGTGGAGCTCACATAACCAAATTAACATAAAAAAAAATTGTAAAGATTACTGAACTGATTGGATTAATAGAGATAATCCAGACTGCCATGCAGGGACAAGAGCAATCAAATTTCTCTACTTGGTCAGTCTGGAGGAGCTGCAGTGATATATGCAAGAACCAGGGGAACTCTAATGGTCACTTAGTCATCAGTACTTAGACTGCCAGTAACAGCAGGGCAATTATGAGGCATACTGATTTCAGGAAATCATTTTGCAGGAGAAATAATGTACATTTGCGAATGCAGATTGTGTAGAGGGAAAAGTATCTGTTTGTGCTCTGCCCTCCTCAAACCATGTGGTTTATTGCACACTTCTATTCAAGTAAGTCCTGCAATTAATCAACTACAATGCATTGCTTGATGTCCTTCAAATTGTTATAACATGAGCAGAGGAAAATCCCTCTTTTTATACCACTTTATTGTGACTTTTAGCACCATATGCTTTTAGCTTGTATGTAAACAAGATTCAAACCCTCCTGCTTTTGTTTCAGGAAAAAAAAAAAGTATTAAAAAAATGCAGCATTATATATGAAGAATTATCACATTATGAACACCCTTACTGAGGCATATTAGACTAAGTTTTATCAGTGCAGTAGGCTCTTTCTGTCACCAATCTCTCTCTTCTCCCGCACTCCCTCCTTGTGTGTCTAGCTTCTATGGAACTGGAAATCAAAGCTTGAGCTTCAAGCTATTTTGTCGCGGCTTACAACTTGTAAGATTTCTGATATGGGTATGAATGCAGAGCTTTCTTGTTTAATTACAGAAAGCTCGGTCCTAAGGCCCTGAATAGATGTAACAGCTGCTACACTGTGCTGACAAATACCGTCTCAACCAAGAGAGAAAGCTGGTGTGTGCTAGCTTTAATTTGACATAATGGAGCAGGATACAAAAAACAAGAATGAGGAGTTTTATAAACAACATGAAGCTAATTCTAAAATTGGACTAACGTTTGTAATACAAGGTAGATGGAAGAGTATTAAATAATGATCACATCTGAAGAGATATCAGAGAGCACTGACTTACAGCTGGATGTATACTCTCGAACTATAGGTGTTATTTCATGCTGTAGCAGTGAATAATTTTCTAGAGCTTCATCTGCCATCTATTGGTGGAAGACAGAAAGTAGAAATTTATTTGCCTGTTCAAAGCTTGAGATACAGCATTTAAGAGGTATAAAAAATTACCAGTACAATAGTTCAAAAATGAAAAATAGATGTTCTTCAGTGTAATATAATATATTTTTTATTTCGAATTACTTGGAAACAAATATTTCTATTTCAGTGATAGAATTGCTAGGGTACACAATCCCATTCATTCAAAATGATCTCACTGAGCCTGAAAGAGTACAGAATTTGATGCATTTATTTTGGAAATAAAGTTAAGGTAATCAGGTCAAAAGTCAGTCATCTCAGGGACAAATTGTGAGAAGTTTTTTTATCTTGATTGAGGTGATAAAACTTGTCCTTGCAAACTCTCAGTAGACATAGTGAGCAAGAGATAATCAATAGAGCAGAATGAGTAAAGAATCTTTTCATTCCACTCCCCTTTAATGTCTGTTTTATTAACAAGGAAGAGTTCCTTTGATTTTTAGTTGCTAAATTTTTATGACAATTTTGCAAGGTTGCAATAAGCCAAATAACAGAGTGGGAAATTAGTTCAGTATTTCTTGCCTTCCTTTTGAAGATCTTTCTCTTACTGAGCAAAGCAGTTTTTCAGTGAAAGACAAGCAAGCATATAAAACTCTAACACCCACATAACCAGTCCTTTTGGCATTGAATTCTAAAAAAAAAGTGGCTATAATGTAATTCAAGACTGATATTTGATAAGAACATTAGCATGTATCTACCATCTAACTGGCTGAAAGTATAGATCAAGTATCTCTGCATGCCTCCAAGGTCTTTAAAACATCTCTGTAAGAAACAAATTTATAAATGCTTTACTTATGGTGAACTACATACTGAAGAAAAAATAGGTCTTCTCAAAACACTCTCAAAGACTTCTAATGTTTCAGAACTAGAAGCTTTCTACTTGAACATCTTCATAATAAAAAAAAATAAATATTCATATAAGATGAAATGGAAGCAATAACTATGACTTGGATGCAAAGGAGAATGTTAAAAATGCTATTTTCCAAGCTAGCTTCTCAATTACTAGTATTTGCACACTCAAACTTACATGCGGTAGCAAACTATGAGCAAAAGAATTTGCACAAAGCAGCAGTTTGTCTGTTACACATCTAAATTAGAAGCAAAAGCATTAATCAACATCTCAAATGCACACATTTCCCATTTCAAGTTCATGCCCTTTAACTCCATATTAAACAAACAAGCAGCAAAAAAAGAAACAAAAGCGAAGAACAGCAATTGCTATAGCAAATGACTTCAATACAGAAAACTTGCAGCAACAGGCAAGGGACCTAGTTCCATGTGAACTCAAGGAGTACTCTGAATTTACTCATATTGCAAAGGATCATTTTTTTCTGCTGCAAGAAAAGGACACCAACTGGATGAGAACACAATGGGAAGGAGTGCACTGTAATGCCCAGTCAAATTCAGTATGAGGCTCAGTTTGACTGGGGATTTGCAGAAAGTGCTCAGTGGTCCATACAGTGCAAGACTCCTGGGAGCACACAGCCTGATTCAAGCACATGCAGATTACTTGACCATAAATTAGGTTATATAAAGCATGTTAGTAACTAGGGATAGGAGTTAGCACATTTAGAAGCAATCATAGCAGTTGGGCAACTAAATTAATGGATGAATACATAAAGCATTATAAATTGGACTTGCAACTAATATGTAGGTCTGCATGTTCAAGTACAGGACTTTATTGGTGGATGCCAGTCTCATAAGCAGTCTGTTGAATTACTAACATGCAAGATAATCGTGTGTCAGGCTCAGAGACTGCCCCTTGAATCTTAGTTTAAAATTCACTAAAAAGGGTAAAGCTTTTTCACTGCTACTTAGCTATTTGAGGATTTGCTCCCATTCATCCATTATAGAAGTAGTCAGTGAAGAAACAAAATGAGAGAATACTAAAAGATGAACTGTAAGCATCTATATTTGGGTTTTTTTATTATTATTATTTATTATTATTTTTCCTCTGTTTTAAGTGATTTAAATTCATTGGATCAGTATATTTTTCCCCATTATCTGTATGCTGAGCAGAAGAACAAATGGGCACACTCTGTAGATGTATGACAGATGATTCAACACTTCTCTATTTCTTTAACTAATTGAAAGTAAATTCTCAAAAAAAAAAAAAAAAAAGAAGATCCATGAAGTGAAATCCATTGCTGACTTTGCACCTGTGGACACCGTGATAAATTGGATATGATGCATACATGAACAAGAAGAGGTACCAAAAAGAGGGGAAGGTGTGAAGTGGAAAAAATCAGGCATGTATCAAGTAATTCATTGCTTTTAAATAATCAATGGTCCACTGGCTAACATTTTATAAAACTTGTGTTGAAGGTAAGGTGCAATGTCAGAAGACAGTTTGGATTAAGAGGGCATAAGCCTTTCCCTGGAGAGGTGATAAATTCTTCCACATACAGTTATTTTTTGTCACCTTCTCTGCTTTTTAATATGCTGTCCTAACCATCCCCTGACATTCCATGTGCCTCCTTTATGTTTGTAGAGATGATAAAATTAGCAAATACCTATCCACAAATCTGGTTTCTGCCAGATCATGCAAGCAGAGCTGATTCTGGAGCTTAAAGCTTTGGCCAGACTCTATAGCAGACCTGCCACATGCTGTGATCTTATTTAAGAAAACATTTACACCAGGATTTTCTACCACCTGCAGGAAGATAGAATCAGAAAAATGCTCTGTAACTAATGTCTGTGAGATTGTTGCACAGTCGTAGGATGTTTACTGTGCCTGTACATGGGTGGTTCCATGGCTATTTACAGACTTGCCTGTGAAGCTGGAGGACTGAGGCAATGGTGCCACAGCTGCACACAGAGGTCTTTCTGTACATGGGTGCTGAATGTTTTAATCTATCCCAGTTTCCTTAATGGGGCTGTGGCAGGAGCTGGATCACTGATCCAGCTGAACACTAGCCCCACGAACAAAATTACTTAGCTTTTGGTCAAATCATCTATGAAATGCTGTGGTTTCACAGATGGTTTTCCTGAGGACTGTAGGAGTGATAAAGTACATTTGCAAGCAGTGTAGTTTCTGGAGTAGTACTCCAAAGGGAAGTACTGTGGTGGTTGAAGTTACTTTAAAATATATTTTGATCAGTTTGTAGGAGGGAGTCTAGAATGTATATGACTGCAGTAACAGTGACTTGAGGCCAAGTGACAGGCAAGATCCTGGGGAGTCTGCTCCCTGATTGTGAAGAACATCTGAAACCGCCAAAGACCACAGACAGGGCAGTGCAAGACTGCCTATGTGTTTCTCATTTTGTGCAATTAGTGTACTAACAAGTTTTAGTTCAGAGCTTTTCTAAGTGCCTCTGAAGTGATACAGATAGCCACCCCTTCAGCAGTGTTTAGGAAAGTCAGAAAACTTGAGGGTCATGAACATTATTGTAGCTTAAAAAGGGGAAAAAAAAAAAAAAGAAAAAGAAAAATAAGAAAACAATACCTGCATTCCCTTTCTCCCTCCTCTACATAAAAAATGTGATCATTCCTTGGTGGTAGCAGCTTTCTCTTTTGCTTTAAATCAACCTCAGTGTAAGTGAAGAGGACCAAATAAAAGCACACCTAAAGGAGGTGACTGATATCTACCTCCTACTTCCTACCTCCTACAGCAAGCTGAGAAGGTAAATCTTTAGCAAATCTTTTATGATCTGCATATTGTAAGTCACGTCTGATATGTTCAATCATACTTTTGCTCAGTACCTTTTTTATTTCAGATTACTGCTTTACTTTTCAAGTGAATGTGTTTCATGTTCTGAGCAGCAGTAAGCAGGGCTAATGTCTGTCTAAGAAGAACAGAAGTTAACAATGGATAGACAGGGCTTTTCAGACACAGAGCATCAACTTTTTGTACTGGCTGAGCCTTCTTTTCCACTCTGCAGTAATCTGTGTGATAGAAAAATGTTCAGCTTCTGAGTAAAGTCTGTTTAAAACTAGGTATATCTTTTTATGTTTGCTCTCAATGAGACAAGCATAGTGATGAAGCTATTATGTCTCAAAGTCTTTTGATAAAGGCATATTAATCACCTTTCCTTTGACCTCAGAAGTACATTATTCCTTTTGTCTCAGCAGCTGTGAAGTTCCTAATCTCTCTTCCTCACTTATTAGTGACAATTTCATTTAGACTCCAGTGTGTAGCTATTGTGTGTTTGTTTTCTTTCCAACCAACTAATGAGTTGATATATGTGTAATTCTAACTCACATTTTTCCAGTATGATAGCAAGTGTGATGCTAACTGCTTGGCTGTTCTGTGGAATTTCAATTGAATGCCTCCAAGCTCCAACAGAAAATGGAAACATCTGCTTTCTGAACTGTTTTTTGACTGGCTGGGTGACTCAACTTGTAAAGCCAGCAAAAGAGCAAGTAAACTTTCTTTTTATTTGCCACACAACTGAGTAATCAGAACTGATATGAAATATTTTTTCTTCTTCTTTGATTAAAGTAAAATCTGGTTGTCTATATTTTCTCTCAAAACCCTGTATTTTGGAAAATATTCTGAACCAAATGCCAGAAAGTGTTAAGAAGGGTAAAGAGAAAGATCAGGCCAGTTTGACATTTTTTCATTTTAGCAGTTGTGTAGTGTTTCAGTTTCAAGTAATATTGGATAATTAACTTCAATGAACATATGTTCCCAACCAAAATGTCATTTCTAAATTAGGCACTAAAAAATTTTCTGACAAAATGCTGAGCAAAACCTTTTAAAATATATATATTTTGAGGTATAGAGAAAATTGAATCAGCAACAACTCTTTTGTACTACAGTCAGTTTGAATAACTAGGCATTTTCTGATGAGAATTCCTAAGCAGTAGCTTCTGTTGAACCACAAGTGATATCTAAGTGACCAGAGATTTTCTCTTGTGGCCTATCTGTTGATTTGTCCTCTACTTTTTGCTGTTATTCACAACAGTGGGTAAATCCTCTACTGAAACATAATATATATTTAATTTGCTCTAGTCTCTCTATTAGCAAGCAAAACTGAAACAGAGACACAGTCATTGACTTGTGAGATTTACATCCACACAGGTTGTTTGCTTTGACTTTATACAGAGCCTAATACAGTTCTTAGAAGAATGGCAATAATAGAATAACCAGTAAGTTATTCTGAAGAATTTATAACACATTACCTTATTGCAGGTTTGCATAAACCTCACCATATCTGTGGTAATTCCATGGTTTCCATGCCTTGCCCCAGATATTGTGTATCATAGAAGAATATTGTAATTTCATTGTGTAAGGAAGAAAATAGGAGTATTAATTATCATGGGAAATGTAATGAAACCTACTAAATTCAGAGGAAAGGATCCTCTTCTGTTCATTATCCCTTGTATTATCCTCTGAAAAACAAAATGCTAAAATGTTTTGAGCTGAGGGAGAAATTTCTACATAGGTAGATGTTCTGTACATCCATTTTAAGCCTCACTTTATGAATTGAAAATAGTTGTTGCATACTTCTCAGAATTCTTTTGTGGAACATGGCCATAAAGCCATCACTATAGAAGAACTGCTGACTTATGGCTTGCTTTATCACATGGCATTATTCTCATGTTCAGCACCCCAAGACCAAATGCCCCTACCCTCTAAGGAGACACAGACAGTGAGGTCAGGAAAGTGAACCTCTACAAAACTCATTTAATGAGTTAACATCATTTATTGGTCCTTTGCCAGAAGGTTGGCTACAGTCTTGCAAGTGCTCCGATGCTGTGGAACGTCACCTGGCCTCTTCTGGAAAAGTGACAGGTATTACCAGGGTGGATTCGATGAAGAAGCTGTCCATGCCATCTGGCACACACACCAAGCCATGTGCTGAGAGCCCTGTTGGCAGTTCTGGAGATAGGAAGTCATGTGCCAAGTACAGTGGGCTTCTGACCACCTGAATTTGTGCACAATTTGGCACTCATCTCATGCTTCATCCAAGTCGAGCAAACTGTCAAAATTAGTAACCACAAAGCACAAGTGCTCACATCTAGATTGAATCCATGTGTTTGCATCAGTGGCTGAGCTGCCCAGACTTCCAATAAAGCTTATTCTCTTCAAAATGTCTGTGGTCAGCAGAACTCCTGTTTGAGCATGCCTCTAAAGTGATTTTATCCTTCAGATCTCCCCTGTCTTGCTGCTGGTGGTTTGGAAAAAGAGTTGAGGAAATTGTGCTTTCTCTTTTCTTCCTCAGCAAGAACGGGGCGGTGAGGCAGTGTGGGTTAAGACTGTTCCTCACATCTACAGTGTGGCTGAAGTTGAGCATATTCCTGCACCAAGAACAGTTAGTTCCCAAGCTCATAGGGAGCACATTCAAAAAGCAGCAGGCATAAGATTGCAAAAGAAACCCCAAAATCAAACCAAAACCCGAAACCCAAGAACGAATCAGAATGATGCTCCCCCTCCCCCAAGAAAACACAGTATTTTGGGTCTTATCCTTCATCTATCCCAGGGCTCTTTGGAAGAAATTTAAAAGTAATTGCTGTAAGCCCCTTCATTGTTCCCCAGTTACAAAGTTGACAGGACCAGAAACAGGAGTTTCTGCTCCTCTTACATTTTAGAAAGACTTCAGGGTTTTTCTGAAGAGAAAGAGTGAACTGTAGTCTTCCCAGGGACCGTAACATTAGCAGAGGTTTCCAGACAACAGTGTTTTGGCGTCCTCCATCTCCACATGGTGCTGGGAAGGGCTCTTCAAGGCAGTGGTGTTGGAGCCATGCCTCCCAAGAAATCCCCAGCTCCCAGTTTGGCTTCCCTGTGAGCTCCTGCTGGTATGGGCAAGAAGTCATTGACTCGGGGCCGGGAACTGCTTGTGACGTTTTATCCACAGTGTATTTCTTCCCCTGAAGCAAGGCCATAAGCAGAGCTCCAGTGGGAGCATTGCCATTGTTTGGCCTCTCTCCCATTTCCCTTTTACTTTTCCTGTTCACTGCAACATTATAAACTTCTTCAGTTGCCTGCACAGAGATGTCTTTAATAATGGATCCCCTGAATCCTTTCCCCAGTAAACAAATTATGGAGAAGCAGAGCTCTGCTGAAATGACAGAACAGCCTTCTGGCATTGAAACTGATGTAATTCCTGGGCCAAGCCAAAGAGTTCTATAATTGTGATTTTGGTGCAAAGGAGAAATTTCTTCTATAATTAAAGATGGGCAAGAGTGAGTTATGTGCTAATAGTCCTAATTGATTTGGATTGTCCATTGTCTGGAACTAATCTCTTTAGCTATGGGACATGCCTGAGTACAGTGTCTCAGACTGGGAGACTGGCTTTTAGGGTAACATCCCACAGACACAGAGGCATCTGGTGTGTTTCATGGCACTGAATTGGCAAAGTATTACAATGCAGATGTTTGAATCTGTAAATGTATATGACTAATGAGCTCTTGTATTTGAACACAACAAGATTCTACTTGCAGCGAAGACAGAATCTTTGTGTTTATTTAATGCTTGATGGTTGGCAATATGAATGATTCTGTAGGCAAGAGAGTGAGGTTATGAATAAATAGGGTGGGGTTTTTTAACATTTATCACAAAAGATTTACTAGATATGGGATCGTATTTGTTCATGGATGATTCTTAAACCAAGCAAAACATTGTTCCTTATAGACTTTCAGCTTCTACTTGAGTTGGTCTTATAGACAGGATCAAATAGTTTTGTATCCATAAAATTTAGAGAAGCAATGGTCTGCTTCCTTAATGAAAAGGGTGACATATTATGATGGGAAATTATTATTGTCATGCAGAAGCTTAATTTAGAGTAGACTTTTAGAGTAGCAAGACAACTGCAGAAAAGCAGCAGTCAGCACTCTTATGTGTATTTGAGGAGATCATAATTCATGAGAGGTCACCAGAATCTCTAGGCACATGCCTAGATTAAGGCTGCAATAGTTACTGGGACTAGTCACATGCTGAAGTTGAAAATACACTCAAGTGTCCTTTTGTATAGATGTATAAATAGTGCACCAGTTTTTAATTTTAACACTTTTTCTGCAGCTGCACTGACTCTAAATTACCTGTGCTATTCTTTTCCTTCAGAATAATGAAGTGTATAAACTCCTGGGGATTTTGGCTCAATAGCCCAGAAAAATAGGACAGAAAATTAAGGCAAAGTATTTCTTACTATCCTGACATTCAAGGAGACTGTGATCGTTTGAGTTTCTGGGCACTTAAGGACCTTCAGTCAGCTTTTACTCTTACACAGGTAGAGATTTATTACAGTAGAGAGACAAACTATTTGTTTATGTTGGACTAGGATCAGACAGCACACTGTTTGTGCCAATCTATTGTAATTTTTCAATAGAGGAATGTGATCCTGAGAGTTTTTAAAAAGTGCAGATAAGTTATGTGGTTATTAATCAGCCTTTTTTGGAATGTCCCTGGGTTTGATGTCTACGTATTAATAAGTCATAGTGAACTAACAGTTATTAGATGATGAGCTGTCAATGTCTATTCTTAGAAATAATCAGGTGTAGCTAGTGGTGAGTTTCCATCTGGTACAAAATCCATGTACAGTCTGCTTGCTGGCAGAGAAATCGGGACATGTATGGCTTACCTGGGGCACTCTCAGCTGGCAGGAATCACAATACTCATTTCCTCCTCTTCATGTTATCCGTCTTTAGTGACTTTCTTCTATGACAACAGCCTCCATCTGCAGAGATGCCACTTGATTTTGTTGGCTGTGCACACGATCTAGGCACCTGCCACTGGATCACCGTTGATTTCATTGGTAAAGGCCAAGGGGCAACAAAGGTAACTTTGCATTAGTTGTCCTAGCAATGCAAATAACTTACGTACAGCAACTGCTGGAGGGCAACCATATCCAGTGGGTATACCTACTGCTTTTTGCTTACTTAATTTCTGTGTTTTAAACAAAGACCAAGCAAGTTCTGCAATCTTTAGTCTGCGTTTTAGTCAACGCACCAAGACTGTGACATAAGTTTGCCTTGCCACGTTTTCCTCAGGGGATGGTGGTGAGGCTGACAGCCCATGCTGAGGTTATGTTCTGCTTAAGCTTGCTCGCCTTCGCAGCATCAGCAAGAGTACTGAAAATCCTGAGATTATGAGAGCATGGACACTGTCTTGTTTTCATCGCATCTGAATTGTTCTCACTGTGTATCCTTTTGAAGACTGTCTCCTCAAAAATATTCTCAAGGTGAAGTTATGTTGTAGAAATGATCCAGAGCATGCATTTCCTTCTGATGTGCTGTAAAGATGCTGGACTAATTTAACAACACTATTGCCATCATTCCCCATCCTCTCCCAATACCTCTGAAGTTCCTTTTCTAGCAACCCATAATTACAACCCCTAAAGTGAAAATCTACGGAGTACTTGGTCTCTAAAGGTAGAATAGAAGAGATACTAGCACCAACAATATTTGCAGGGCTGCCCTTGCAAACTGATACACAAGTTGGCATAAATATTCAGGATCTTATCCAAGGCATCTTAACTACTGTGATTTAGGCAGACCTGCTTGTAAATAGTGTCTAGTTTGCACTGTAGCCACAAACTATTATGCATTAAGTATCTGTGAAATGCTATAACTGCAGTAAAGCCAAGCTTTAGCAGAGGCTGTACCATGTGCATCACTCCCATGAACTCTCTTGATACCTGTTTGGGAGACAGAAGTCACCGGAGCACAGTCAAGGAGCTGTGCAGCCGCCTCCTGGCAATGCCTCTGTGTTAGGAAGGATTCCACAAAGTCCCTCTAAGGGGGAGGAAAATACCTGATGGAGAGGAAGTATTAGCCCTGTTGTACAAGCAGCTGGTGAGACATCAAGAACATGGTGTATGTTGCCAGTTCACATTCCAGGACAGGTGGACTCATCATGCAGCAAAGTCCAGAGAAGGGCTGGTGTACATCAGGGAGCAGAGGAATGGAAAGTTTACCATTTGAGGGTGTCTCAGGAGAACTTGTCTCAGGAAAGATGCCATGGGATGAACATAACTTTTGAAGTGGAGTTTTTTCAGTTTACCAAAAGGAATTGAGCGGTACCTGTGGGGCACAGTACGTCAGTCCTGTGGAAACTCACACCAAGTCAGATAAGTTAAACAGTTGGATTCACTTGCGCTGGTTCTTAGGAGTCAATGAATGTTCTTGGAAATATTTTCTTGAACTGCTGTCTCTGTTAGAATTTTGCAAGATGAGCAAGGGAAACCCAAAGACCAGATGGAGCTATGAGGGAGATTTTTGCAGTTACATCAAACATCAGGACTGGGAAATGCTAGTGCAATGTACTCCAGAAGTTTCAGCTGTAATTTTCTAATTTAATGAGCAGAAGCAACTCTCTGTGCTGTATAGATGTCATGGTACTCAACTTACACCATGTATTTTGAAATAAAGCACGACAGAATATTCCTCTGGCTATATGCGTATACTGAGGACCTTATTTATGACACCCTTTCAGGTGTTAGCAGCTCTGCCTCTGCTTGCTGCTATGCATGAGAATCTAGTGAAGTGTTTGGCCTAGAGTTCATCTTCCATCTGGCCAGTATGCAAAGTGACAGTGCAAACCCACTGAGATCACACCTTTTCATCATCATGTTAAAAATGCCTCCAGTCAAGGTGCCGGGGATGGGAGCGAAGTGTCAACAGCAGAAAATGTTACTGGACCCTTGTCGAAGGAAAGAAAATTGTGCCAGGGCAGTGAATACACTATTCCAAATGTAAGGGAACACATCCATATTAAGCCCACTTCTCCCAAAAGTAGTATTTTTTTGCCACGACATGGATATTTGTAATATTCCCTTCTGATAGAAGTACCAAAACAGCTGATTTTATATCACTTAACTTGACAACAGTACTCTTCTTTTGTTTGCCTCCACTTCCATTTGCTTCTATGAGAAAGTTACAGTTTTTCTTCTAACTCATCTACAAGGTGTTTCAGGAAAGCAATTGTTTATACTGACATTTTAAATTTCATCCAGAAGAACTCTTGGCACAAATGCTAAGAGAAGGGGGAGTTTCCCATCCTTTCATCCTTTTTCTTCCTTCATCCTTCTTCATTCTTCCTTGCAGTATAAATATCAAGGAAAATCAGTGCTGCTAATTCTTTCTGGTGGTGGCAAAGATACATGCAAAAAATGTTACCCCAATGTGCAGCTAATGATGCAACAAGAATTTTGGAGTACTAGTAGTAAATTATCCACAGAGGAATAAAATTCTACTCATTTTCACTCAAAATCAATATGTCTTACCTTTGACTGGTTTTCAGATTTTTCTCCTTAAAGATTACTTGACCACTGGACTTTCCCTGAGACTATGCTGATCATTTTTGTATTATTCTTATTTCTTTCTTTTTGTTAAGAGTCAACTGTTTTTTTAAGCTAAGTAAATTCTCAACTTGCCAAGTTAAATATTCCAGACAAGGAGCTACTTGTCCAAAGTAGTTCTGCTATGGTAATGCACCCTGACCTTTCAAGTGAAGGGCATTTGAGGTTGTGAAACAAACCCTCTGTATGTCAGATGCTGATGGAACCCCAAATGCCTTCATTCCCCTTTCATGCCATCCCCCCAAGACCTGACAGCTCCTTATGGGACCTGCCTTAAGGGTTGTTTGATGGTTGTGACTTTGGCTGCAAGACTGTTTTTACTCCTGCAGAGAGAGCAAGTGTGCCTGAAAGCAAGTTTTATACTTAAAAGCCTCTGTGTGCTGTTATCAAGAGCAAAGCTCTAACCTCTTGTTGCTCATTATATTTCTGTAGCCCCTGTGACACCAGTTAGTCCCTTTTGCCCCTGTGGAAGAGTCTGACTGTACCAGAACATGCTCATCTGAGCAGCTCTGCAACGTGGAGGCGATTTCTGCTCCATCTACTATGGCAGAAATTGTGCCCAGCTGTAAACTTCAAAGATGTTACTTGTTTTGTTTCATATGAAAGCAGACAGCAAACCTCAGCTGCTTGTCCATGCACTAGCAGCTACTGTGCAGTGCTTGTCTGAGCAGCTAAAATTCAGCTTCATGAGAGTCTGCACACAAAACTGCCCACCTCCCCTTGCCTCTTCCTTTTCCCTCTGTGTGTGCCATCCCAGGTAAAGCCTGGAAGCCGCTGAAGGTCTCCAGAAGCCGAAGGAAATGCAAGTTTGCAGTAGGTGATGGAGTTGGCTCTGTTCTTCTTTCTCAGTTCCTGGGTAGCATCTTTCAACTGATGCTGCAACAGCAGAGAGAAAAAAGCACCCTGGAAAATTTAAGGGTCTTCTTCTGCCACGTGAGTTAAGAGATATTTAAAGGTGTGGTACATCTTCCTTCTAGGGCAGGGAGAGAGGCTACTTACTGTGTAGGGACTGCATAACATTTAGGCTCTGGTCAAGGACTTGTTTTGCTTTCTGAGCTACTCTGAGATACTTGATTTCATGCAATACACTCAACCCCAGTGCAAGGGATCTGGAAGAGACTCACACACAACTCTGCTTTCCTCATGTGGTAGAATCAGAATCACAGGGTTTTCTTCTCCCTTACGGGTGCTGGCAGCTGTTGCTGTTGTCAGCACACTGTGGACACACAGGACACTTATGTCAAAGTATATTCCTGGGTGAAAAGACCTTTCAAATTTCTAAATGAAGTTTCACATAAACCAATTGCTTAACAGATGCTTTCCACACTACTGCCTCCCCATCCCGCATATCCTCTGTCTGAAAAGTGTTCTTGAATGTATGGGGGTTTTTCTGCTATTGTATGAATGAGGATGTTGTACATACTTCCTGCTCAGGAAAGACAAGCCATCAATAGTTAAGAACCTCTTGCCAGTGCTGAGGAGGCAACAACAGTATTGTCTCTTTGCCTATGGAAGCTGGTAGCAGCAATCATAGCAAGGCCTGGGCCAAGCCAACAAACAAATGTAACATTGTTACATTTGAGTAACAATGGTCTGTTCTCCGAGGGAAAAAAAAAGATGAGAGGAAGAAAGAATAAATCCTAAAGGCTGAGCAGGATGTTTTCTGTTTGTCACTCTTAAACTGAACATAGTTGTGGGGGGTTTTCCCCTCTACTCCCTAATTTCTGTTTTCAGTTTCTTTAAAAGGCTGGAAATTTATGGGTTTAGAACCCAGAGAGCCTTTCATCTGTCAAGATTGTCTTATTCCAAACACTAAATAAACACAGCTCCCTGAGAGAGGGACTCACACTGATCACTAAGCCAGATTAAAAATTTCTTGTCATGTTTTAATATTTATGCTGGCCTCATGCACATCCACAGGCTGCAGTGCTGATTTTGCAAGAGAATATTCTGCATGGCTGTGTGTCACAGCATGCAATCAGGGCTGAATCGTGTTATGTGCCTCTCCTCCCAAAGCTCTGTGGACTCTTGAGTATTATTCTGCATAATTTTTCTTTCCTGCATTCAGTAACTTTGCTTCATTTCCTGAATGAGATTAAGCAGCAAAATTACTGAGATTTTATCTGTAGAATATCAAACACCTACTGCGCATGAGCAACCAGCTTCCCATCCCTGTTTGCCTTGCCTTTGGCTCAAAGATTTTATTTGTAACTGAATACACTTGTACTTTGAACTGTAGCATCATATTGTAAACCCTTAATAGCCTGAGAATGTCAGCTGGGGCTCATGGGTATTTGCTGTCTCTAAAAAGAAATGAGCCAGACTACAACTGCCCATGAGTTGGCAGATTTGGCTTTGGGTATAACGTAACATAACAAACTTGTGAGGACCTATTGCATCAATCCAACGAATAGGTTCAATCAGCAATGCGGTGCACATACATAGACTTTGCTAACAGACATGAATATAGGAGTGTAAAAGGACTGTGACATTTTCTTTAATATGTTTGCATGGAAAACTGTGATTTAAAATAATTTCTCCCTTGCACAGTTGTTTGATTATTTGCGCCTGTGTCATTGATTTACAAACACCTTTATTTTGTTAAAAACTTATTTACATGCTTAACTGTATCTTTGCTATCCATACTCCTTGAGTGTAAGAGCCTGACAATTAATGCTAAGCTTAATTCCACATGTTTGCAGAAGTGGACTCTCAGATGGCTGTTAATTTCCCTTGGTACCCATATAAGCCAATATGTTTGTGTTATTTTATTTACAAAATAAACACCATACATTTACTTAATTATATTTGATGTCATAATTCCAAGTTTTTCTTTGGCCTACAGGGGCTCAGGGCCCTCAGGGTAGCTTTCCTCATTATTAAACAACAGTTGTATAGCTGTAGTAAGTAAATTATGATTGAAGACATGCATTAAAACTAATGCACAGCAGTTTCTATAATAAAGTGAAAAACACACCTTCACAGTGAAAAATATGGTTTTCCAAAGGGAAAGCATGAAGTGCAGTTCAAAACTGATACATTTATTTGCTATTTTGTCCTCTCTTTGGATGAATGAATAATGTCTGCATTCAAAAGAGGAAAATCATGAGAAACAGCATTCAGAATGAAGTGGGACAGAGATTGCTGCTTTTAATACATTTTTAATTTCATCTAATGTTTGAAACTACTTTAAGGGCAGAAGTAACTTTCAGCGGGGTCTGGTCATACCACAGGCTATATTCTCATGGACCAAACCCTGGGAGCATTCAGGCTTCTTGGCAGATGGATGTGTTGATCTCTCACCTCTGTGTCTCCATGCACTTTTCAGAAAAACCTCCAAGAGTCATCCTTTATCCACAGCCCTCCTCTCAGCACAGGGCCTCATGGCTATCTGAAACAAACAGTTGTCCCCAGTGTTTTCTTAATATATGATTTTCTTTCAATCCCACCTTGCATGATTGTTTGTCTTTGGCAGCAACTGTGTAAGTGAAAATTTGGAAGTCTAAAATATGTAAAGCCAGGTTTTTAGCCCAAAGTTCCTATACTGCAGAATTTGCTCCTGCACTTCACATTGCATATTTTAAAATGTACTGCTGGCTGAAGGAAGCAGATAATAATCCAATGGCTGTTGACAGAATTGGAAGATACATTGTATGCAATCAGCTCTGTTTGCACAACAGATTAATTACATGGTAAAATTAATTTATCAGATTTTCATATTTATGCTTTGATTATTCATCATCAGGTTTCTCTATGCATTTTTCAAGGGGTATTTTTTGGTCTAGTCCAAGCACTGCTGAACTGCTCTGATTTGTTGGGTATGTCACTGTAGTTGCAATGCTTTGCTGCTTTTTTTTTTTTTTCTTTTGCATTTTTATGCTCTGAAAGTAACATCTTTTTCTTTATCTTTTTTAAAGATAAAGACATTCCCTGCTGATACATCTAATCCTTTTTTCGATCCTTTTACAACAGTACCACAGTTTTCTGTAAGTAGAACATGCAACTGAAAAGACTGTGTTTTAACACAATTCCAACTGATTTTTTGTCAGAAATATATGCATCTAAATCTAAGCAGTCCTCAAAAAAAAAAAAAAAAAAAAGATAAATTCCAAGTAGGAATTAGAGCATGAATCAGTTAAATATTCCCCTTATACAAAATGTTGCCTGCATTCAGACATTGCCGCTTACTAGACAGAGGACTAGGAGTTAAACGTCAAGGCTCACCACTATGAAGTTGATCCCAAAATGTGTGGTTCAGGACTGTAGAGGACACTTGTAAAGCTCCTTAGCATCTTTCCAATGAACAATAAAGAAATGGGAAGACTTAGTCCTCTGTCTAGCAATTGCATGGCCTCCTGCCTGAAACTGCCTGCTGTGCCATCACAAAGAGGGCCCTGATTTTGATTGAATTTACACCTGAATTTTAAGGAAGAATTATAGTTAGTGTGTTGATGACTACAATGGTATCCTTGTATAAACTTTCATGTTTACCTCATAACTTGAATCCAGTATCGAGTTTGATTCTTGTTAAGCTTTCACAGAAGATGTGACTTAGGGATTTTGGTAAGGTAAACTGCGTAAGACTGGAAAACTATTATTTGACAATTTTAAAAGTAAGTACAATCTAAGTCCTACTTTAATGGTAGAAGCATTCTGTTATAAGTATGACAAAATTAACTACTCTATAAGAAATGCTCTGCTTATAAACCCCAGTAAAATGGCTTACAGTTTTTAACTTATATTTGCAAAATGAAGCATTTCAGACTTTGACCGTAACTTTTACTGGTTGCAGCAATCTATATCGGGCATAGAATGTGAGATCAGTAACTTCATTCACTGTCAGGTCATGTGCACGTTCTGTCCACATTTAATGATTTAAAGAAAGAGGCTTTTCTTTCACAATAAACCTGATCACAGGCTTTTATGTAAGTGTGTTTTTTCTCCAAATAGGTATTTTAAAGCCGGAGTTAGTTAGGCTCCCCAAGCTGTATAAGTGGCACTGCTGAGCTCTAATCAAATGCATTTGAAAGTATATAGGAATATGTCACAGCAACATTTCATTAGGTCAGCCAAGTCCAGATAGTACAATTGTGATAAAAGCTAACCCAAAGTTGCAGTGCTTGTGTCTTTCATAGTACTACTTTATCTAAGGAAAAAAATGTGCCCCCAAAATACCTTTCTTACTAATTAGTAATGATTGTCAGGACATTATTTTTCTGTCTCTGACAGTTACGATGAAAGCAAAATTTAGGAGGGTTATATAACTTACCTTTTCATCATTGGGAGGGCCAGAACTTTAAAATATAAACAGAAGGTACTCTGATATACTTGCCTACAGAAATTCCCATACTGCAGAAAATGGCAAATACAAATGTTGAAATTTTTGTTATGTTCTGTTGGGAGAGAATCAGCAAAGTAAAATTCAAACTAATCTTTCTGACATTCCATCTTCTCCCCATAGGTTTCCGTTTCCCCGGGCACATTGGAGGACAGAACCCAGATCACAAATATTTAAAACACCATTACAATAAAAACCTAATGGGGTGTGATCCATCATATGATCCCATACATTCCTTTTAGCAAGTTATGTACAAATATCTATGACAATAAGCAGCTACCTAAAGGACTGCATAAAGAGAGGAAAATAATTAAGAAGGTTAATTGGGCTTTGGTCCCATGTTTCATGGCCTTCTGTCCCGACCCAAAGAGAGGTGCTTCTCCCCAGGAATATTTCAGTTCATCCTGATGCACGGGCTCTGCTGAGGGTTTGAAGATAGTTACATCGCAGGCAGGAGCTGTAAGGGAAGAGTTCAGATCAGTGGTAGAACTTGGAGGCAGAATGGTTTCCAGTCACACACAGACCCAGATGGTAACATCTTTTGATCTTTTTCCTTTTTTTTTTTTTCTTTTTCCTTTCCTTGCTTGCCCTTCCTATTTTTTTTTTTTTTTTTTTTTTTTTGCCTTGAAAAAAATATTTAAATTTTATTGAGTGGGAAAAGAATTATAAATTGTGACATTTAGACATTTACCTTTTGCGTGCGGCTTCTAATTTGGTGGGGTACATGCAATTGTGTTGATTTTACCAGAGGAAAAATTAGAGAACTTGGCTACCTGGAGTGTTTAACTATAAGCTTCATGCCAGGAACCTTCTGAATTTCAAAAATTTCTGTAGAGAAGTGGCAGACATGATGCCCATATTCTCAGAATGGTATAACTTACATAGATTTAAATTAATGAAATTTTTTAGACCAGTTAAATACTTGCCTTAAGCAAGTGCAAGCAGATGCCTATAAAAAGATGCTTTGGATATATACTGTAAAGCAATTACCCAGAGCAAACACACTAGAGGACTCCAGACAATTCCTCAGCAAGTGTAATTGATCATCACTCTGCTGATTTCAGTAAGGTTGGAAGAATTTACATCAGCTTCACAGTAATGCCTTCTTCACATGCCAGAAAGTTAGACCTGGCAGTCCTTGGAGCACAGGGATCCTGTATAAGGAATATCAAATTTCATATCCCTGCAACTTGTAAGGCTGAGTTTTAAAAGTTGAACTACAGACAATTTTGAACAGGCTGTATTAGCCATTATTTACACACATAATTGGACAAGGTTGGAATAGTTGGGTTTACGTTTTCCGTTTTACTAATTTTGTGGAATTAATGGAATTCCTTTTACTTCAGAGGTTATTTTGGACCATATCAGATGTGTTTAGACATTTTAAAAATTACAATAAGCAAGTAAACCTAACACAGTCGTTCTATCCTATCTATTCTATCAAGTTCTATCAAATTCTATCCATTCTATCAAATAATTTTCCCACTGTTTAAACTATTTGTTTGTGTTTCACATTGCTCCTGTAAGGCTTGAAGAATTTGAGGAATAATTAAGACAAACTGAAAAAAATGTTGCTATTCAAATAACTGCTTGCTTCTGATTGTGACTTTTCTTCCTCCCTGCCTTAGAGTCTGAGGCAGGTTCAAAAGAAAAGGTTGCCAAGGAAGAAATGCATCTGATAGAAGCATATTCTAATGATCCTGACACACTGCCAACTGCCGTTGGTCTGTGTTCTTCCCAGTTCAGGGCAGTACATGCACTTTAGGCATTACCTGCTGTGGTTTGGCATGAGAAACAATCCATGGCAAAAATCAAGACAGGGTTATTTGATTTTTAGGGATCTTTCCCCCCGGTTGTAAAGGTAGCCTAGTCTTTGCTGTAATATTGCCGCACTGATATGCCTCACCTGAAAGACAGGAGATATTTGCTTGCTGTTTGTCTTAAATCAGCACTTCCAATATTGTTTTAACATTGCCTGCTACTGAATACTGCAGCAGTATTCCTGTTGAGGCATGTTCCAGTTAGCAAATGTGGGAAAGAGATAGAGACTTCAAAACACAGATTCTTGAAAGCCCAGACTCCTAGCTGTTAACAAAACACAGAGTAGTCAGAGGACACACCAGCAAATTGTACAGGATTTCTGAAGAATATTCCAGAAATCTCATGTTGTCAGAATTCTGCATTATTTTTATGGAAAATGCAATAATGATAAGTGTCCTTGTCCAAACTAATTATGTGTTTTACCTGAATGTCAGTCCCATACGTGCAGTGTCGTCTCCCAGCGCATGTTGCATTCAGGCTTGTCCCTCAGGCATCCAAAGAGGTGTCTGTTCAGCATCTACAGAGGTTGCACTGAGAAGTTATAGCTACAGCCTCCCATTTGTTCTCATTATTATTTGTTACTGAGTGTTTGGCAATGAATTGGGTAGTGGAGGATAGCAAGACCAGTAGAAACTAATCTACACCTTTTTTTCTTTCTGTGTGTGTATACATCTCTCTTTTTTTTATAGGCAGAATTTGCAGACAGCAAATTACAATGCTGTGCAGTGCAGTCCTCTCCTAAGATAACGCTGGTAACTCCATCGCCCGTACTGAGGTCTCTGGCAGAGACTGTACCGACTCCCACGGTCCAGACAGTATATACGTCGCATAAACCGATTTCACTGGCAGACAGGTACCATGCAGCTCTCACAGAAATACTATGATGCTCTCTGTATTAAAGGAATCAGCTTGCTTTCCCCTTTTCTGTCGTAACTGCCATAAAGTGTCAATTCCTCATATGCAGAGAAATTGCTGCTTGACACCTACTTCAGAGTAGGTGGTTATGTAAAGAAATATCTGTAACTCATAGCTGCTCTGAGGAAAAACACACTACCTTAATTAGCTGCTGCAACTAGCATGGCAGCTAGTTGCCAATGGCCTGGAGAGAAAGGTTTGTGCAGATTTTGCTCAGGCAAGGAACACAAAGATTTTATTTTAATAATTGCTGTTGCAATTTGTTTTTTGAAATTAAATGTCCATGGGGGGAAGCTGAGGTTGAGAAATGTTTGTTCTTCTAAATGAAAAACAGGCATTGGTTTTCTCTCTTGTTCCTCTTTTTTTTTTTTTTTTTTTCCTTTTTCAGTCATGTCAAACTATGGTGGTCTTCCTTGTAATTTCTTAGAGCAAAAACAACCTATCCATCTTTCTACAGGCAGACTGTTATCAATTTTCTATTCTTTTATCCTACTGGTTTTGCATGCATTCTAGAATCTAATAAAAGCTAAATTTCCCAGGCTGATAATTTGCAGAATACAAATGTGGATATACACAGTACTTCTGGAGCACAAATAGTCCTAGGTTTATGTTGAAGAGAAAAGTATTTCTTTGGCATCATAATAAATGAGTCTTTTTTTACTTTTGGTTTCGCAGTCAACTCCCATTTTTAGTTGTCAATTTTTTTTTTTCCACATGTTGGTTAATTGCACCTGCACACTTGTTCAACATCACTAACACATCTAAAAATTTATCCTTCCACTGAAAATGTAATTCCGAATTTGTAGTGCTGAACTCAGCTTCTGTAGGATGTCTCAAGCACAAGCGGGTGATTCTACACCTACTTGTCCATGAATGGGCTGCAAGGCTTCTGCACTGCAGTTTAAATCTCCAAACTGTTTTACAAGCATTAGAGACCTAATTTTCAGAACAACACAGCAAACAGTTTCAGAAATGGAGTCACTAACCCAGGGCATTCCCAGTGTTACAGAGCCTATGGGCTCTGGAGCAAATCGATATACAAGAGCAAGGACTTCAGGCTCTGATTCCCACACCCTGGTATATGCAGTACTGTGGTAAATTCAGCATATATAGATATCCCCCAATATCAGACCCTGCCAAGGAGCAGAAGGCTGTAACAGCCGTATTTCATGATGACATTTGCTGTAGCTGTTCCATTTCTAGAGTCCTAGTCTAGCTTCTTTTGAAATCAGTAACCTTTAATGGGGGTTCAATGAAATCCTAAATTGTTTTACCATGTGGATCTTTTTATGTCCTTTTCCTTGCCTCTGTTTGCTCTTCAGAAATATCAAGCAGTACTTGTTTTTAAATCAGCCCTCATTTATCAGCTTTTTCATGGAATTGAGTCTGACCTTTTTTTCCCCTCCTTTGGTATTTTGAAAATGTTAATTATTTTAAATTGAAATCTAAGACTTATTGTTGTTCTCATAATTGGCTGTTTGTGCATTAATTACACAGTGCTGAGACTCTGAGGCGTGAACTTGAGAGAGAGAAAATGATGAAAAGACTCTTGATGACAGAATTATGAAATTCGCACTTCCGTCAGATGGAGAATGGATTGGGGCCTTTCATGTGCCTTCTGTCTGTTTACATTCCTCTGCTTCTGTGTACTCAACATAATGCATCAGGAAAATGTGTGATATTCCTGGCTCGCCTGGATTCACCACGGTTGGTTAAAATTATGTCTCGGCTAGACTTTAACTTGAAGGAGTTCCTTTATTCATTTGCTGCTGGGAAATAAACCTTCAATCCTTTATCTCTCATGAGATTTTATACTATTAACACAATTAACTTCTGGTTTGGTTTTGGTAAATCTAGGGCAAAAAGGATCAGTAAGGAGCATACTGATTTCTATTGGGAAACACTGTTCTGTACATATGTTAATAAGTGCACAGAAATTAATGTTATGCAGAATATTTTGATAGTAACATAGAAAATATGTCATTTTGTACAACTGAAAATTGCAATGAGCTACTGCTATTTGTTAAAGAACCGTTTTTAAAGCAGAAGAATGATTATTACATCCTAATCCCAGGACTGTTAGTCTCCACAGAATAAACGGCTCTCTTATTAAATTCCTAACCTTAACCTTCACTCAGAGATATAAATAGCTGCAAAGGGGAAAGACACCCCATCATACAGATATACACACCCAATACTCCCTATAGTTTGTCATCTTGACCTAAACCTTCGAAATCTTACCGTATTTCCATTAATTAAAAAATAAAAAATCGGTTGTTTAAAGAAATTTGCTACTGACTTTCTAGCTTGGTACTGACTTTTTTAAAGTAAGTGAGGAGTTTTACCTTCTCCAGTCTGCCTAGGCATTAGGGCTCACCCACGCTCAGACGTCTGCCCCAGTGCTGGAGGTCGCAGAGCCTCAGCAATGCGGACGTAACTCACACAGGGAGAACTTTTTCCTTCCCAGGTAAATAAACCTTCCCAACTGGCATGAATTGATTGATCACTCTGAAGAACAAGAACAATGATAGTTTATTCCATAGCTGTGCCTATACCCATTTTTTTGGCTCTACTGATCAGCATGTATGTCCCGGCAAATCTGTGGAGGGTACACTGGCTATATATCCTGTTCACCTCCAACACACAAGCAGCCTCTATGTCCAGGGGAGCTCTCTCAGGCATGAGGTAGGGTGGGTGGTCCAGCACTAGCAGAACTGCAGCCGCAGGGAGGGAGTTTATGGAATACAGGTAATGCTACCAACTATTTCCTAGGGAAAAAAAAAAAAAAAGTTCTGTTTCCCCTTGTTCAGTAGTGCAGGGTCATCTAGAAAACTAACATCTGACTGTCAGATACAAGGTACTCTTTCAACAGGAAAGCTTTTGTGCATTTTGTATGGCTGAAGATGTATATTTTTCTGTTACTCTGTACTCTGTGTTCTCTTGTTTGTATTAAGATAAAAGACTGCCCTTCATTTGGTACTGATTATGATGGCTTTATCTCAGCTTGAGCAGTTTGTTTGTGTGGAGGTCAGGAAGTGATTGCTGTGAGACTGGGTTTCTTTCAAAGATAGCTTCTGCTGTTCTTCTGAAATGAGAGTTCTGGAGAGCTTCATAGGACTGTGGATTGCAATGTGAAAGTATAAAATGACTTGCCTATTTTATATTTACTGGGACAAGAAATTAGTATTATGCATCCCATTTAATCCACCAAACCCAAAAATTTCTGACTGCCATAAATCTGTTAAAAATACACAGCACAAGTGTTAGGTACAAAACCACAATACAAAGCCTAATCAAGTGGCTCAACATGAGCAGTGGGCACAAGATGTCATGGAAACAAACCTGGACTGCAGATTTTAGAGTGTTATGATGACTTTTCTGGGTAATCAGCTATGACTTGTATGCTGTCCACCTTCTAGTTGCAGTGCCAGGACACTTCAGTTCCTCATGTTTTAATGCACCACTCCATCAGTCCAAGGTTCTTAAAAATTGATTACGAACATTAAATCCCTGTGAGTAAATCAGAAAGGAGGGGGAAATGCATAGACATAAAAAACTGCAACTTCCATGTCCTGTTACTCTTTTCTTACCACTTCCCAAAGGTGTTGGGGAAGGAGAAGCAGCAGCACATTTTGCCTGCATCCAAGTGAGAGTGAGCATTCTGAAGAACAAATAACAGAAAATTGTAATTAGAGATGCTGGTTTGGGAGAGGGAAACACAGTAAGGTTGAGAACGGCACAGTGCTAACTCTAGCTGAATCTGGTCTTTTGCCTGTTAGGCCACCCCCAGTTGTGTTTGAACTGGCAACAGTTTCACAAAGTCATTGTCAAGAAAAAACAGGAACAAAAGAAAAAACAGAACAAAACAAATCTGAACACACCCTGTCAGTCATACTGATTGTCGTGGAGTGAACTTGGGGAACCCCACAATATGCCTTCAGGTTGGGGTCAAAACAAATCCAATTACCCATGTTAGGACACTCTGGTCACATAAACATAAACAAAAGCCTTTAGCAAAGCTGAATAGCTGATTCATATCAGCCCATCAGATGTTCTGATTCATAAACAGTCTATTAATTTATTGATTTAAATGCAGCATTTTTGCTCCCATTGTATAAAAATTCTTCAGCTGAAATAGTCACAACTGAAAAACAAAAAATGGGAACAAAGGTTACTTTACATGGCTAAGTTTTTATAGCTGAGGCATTCTCTGGGATAGCTGAGGAAGAGCAGAGACTCCTTCTTTGGTTCTCACCAGGAGAAGAGGGAAAGGCTCATGTGGCTGCTTAGTTTCTGTGGGATGTTTTCTACAGAACAACCTCAAGTACGTTGCCTTGTCTTGTTTTAGTGTCTTATTCACTGGCTGCCACCATTTCCTATTCTGCAGTTTAATGGAGCTTTATTAAAACTGTTTTACTGATATCAAACTGAACTTTTGACTGTGGAATGTCATCACCTTGCTCTTTCTTATTATGTACCTTCTTCAGCCATGCTTCAGCATCTCAGTTTTCACATCCTCTGAAGAAATACTCCCGCCTTACCTCCAGCTGGGAATTACAGTGTTAGGACACCTGTTATCCAAAACTACTGTAAACAAGACAATGTCAACATGAACATTTTGCAGAGGGGCAGATAGTCTAGATTTGCCCCTACAGTTTAACTTTACAGGTGTTAAAGGATACTCTGCTTGAGGGTATGTCTATATAAAAGTGCAGAGGTATCTGAGCTAGCTTTAATGAGCTTGCATATGTAGTTGTGGCAGCATGAAGCCCAGCACAGGCTATCATTATCATGTACATTGACATTTGTAAAGATAACGCATTTGAACAGCAGCCTTCTGAAGCATGGTCTCCAGAGCTGGTGACAGGAAAGGGTGGCTGAAAGGAGTTTGTTTCTTTCAGTTTTCCTGGGAAAGGGTTCATCTCATCTAACATTAAAATGCCCAGCTCTCACCTGATTAGAGGTCAAAGGAACTGTCTTCCAGAGATGCCTCTGACTTAAATGTCTACCTTATATTGATTAAAGTTAAGTGAGATGAATCCTGCTTTCCGTCCCTCTGGTTAGGACTACATTGCAAACCCTTGCTGACACAGCTGCATCATCCAGTGTTGAGCTTTGAGGTATGATTTGTGATCAATATAGCCCTGCCAGCAAAAGCCTTGCACATTAGGTATAAATATACTACGAGAAATATCCTGTTGTCAGAACAGCTTTTACCCCTTCTGGGAGAACAGAGATTCAGGATAACAACTTGCAGTGGCATGAGCACAGAGGCTTTGCTATAGTTGTGCCCTGTTGGTTGATGAAACCTCCTGCTATAGCCACGCTGGCAAAGCCTGTCAGAGGTGGCCCTGGCTTTTAACAATGGCCTGGGTGGTGCTCTGATCAAGTCAGCAGATCCCAGCTTTTCAATGTGAAATCTCTAAGCAGCAGAATGCAATGTTGTCATGTTTGGGTGATTCCAGCAAACTTTATTGGCCATTTAAATAGCTATGCAAGGAGTTAAATATTTTCTCATATTGCAGTCTCTTATGGAAGCCAACCAATTGTGCTTTGTTTTTGTGTGTTTCAGCTGTTTCCACTATTTTGTTTTAAAAGGAATAACTGGGTTTTCTTTAGAAATGTTATTTGAGATTCCACACCTCTCTCAGATCCCACAGTGTGTGCAGATTTTTCATGTTTCATAGACCCTGGAAGTGCAAAATTTTAAAATTAACTCCTCCAAGGTTTCAGTTCATGGCTTCACAACTCTCTTGCAACAGGATGCCTATGTGCCAGTTTGAAACAGAGCTGGCAGTGCAGTGAAATGTTTCATTGGAGGTAGCATCATGTTTTCTTTGAACTGTTTACAAATAGCCTTTAGTTTTATTTATTTTTTTTTTCTGAATACATTTCTGATTCATTTGCTACAAAAACCTACTTGTCATTTTGCTATAGGATTTTTCTTTTTTCTTTTTCTTTTCTTTCTTTTTTTTTTTTTTAATGTCCTGATGTTCAAGGAGTTTGCAATAAATATACTGAGACTGATCTGTAATTGCATGTAAGATTAGCCTCACAACTGTGTTTTGTAAAGTTAAGTGCCGTAAAAGAAGCTGTAGATGACATGGAGAAAGAGGGATGATAACAGACAGTGAGTGGAGGAGAAGGCTTCTTTGGCAGCTGCAGCTTTGACTGGTGGGTAGCAGCTTTAGTGTAAGACTGCTCGCACCATTTTGTTTCATCTGAGTAGCAGCGTGTATCATCAGACAGTGTATGATGGCATTTTGTTGAAAACATGCCTAAAGAGAAACTTTTACGGCTCAGCTGTTTACCTGTTCCTGTATTCATGCCTGCAATAAATGAGATGAAAAATAAATCACAGAGTCTGAGCAATTTGTAGTCAAATCAGTCATTTAAGAGGGGTGCGCAGCATGCCAATTAAAGGAAATGCTTGGTTGCTAATAAAGTGGATCCACCATCAGAAAAAAAAAAGCAACCTAAGGTAAAAACAGAGCTAATTTCTTCATAAACCCCAGAGGGTTTCCTCCAGCTAAGAGTTACAGTCTAGTGTCGTAGAGTGCCAATCACCTGTGGGGTCATTAGCTGGGGCATGCTTTGCTGAATACCAGAGCCAGAAAAACACTGGCAGGACCAAGGCATGTTGCTGGTCTTTCATCTGGCACTAAAAAGGCAATGAAAAGCATTGCTAGAGTGGAAGGAGTAAGGAGAAATCTTCCACCCACCAACAAAAAAAAACCACAATAAACAAAGCCTGTGCATTGTAATTTTTTTTTTTGTTTTAACACAATTAGAACAGCTCACTCAGATTCTTGCCCTTGATTTTCCTATTCTTTAAATGTCTAAATGAAAAGTTGCTTCAGAATGAAACATTTCCCTTCCCTTTTGTTCAAAGATCTCTAAATTAAGATATTTTGACATTAACTTTCCTAGTACACTTAGGAAATTAAATCCAAGCAATGTTCACCCTATTTTCTGAGGTTGCAAAAACTCTATATTCAGAAGAAATACAGTCCCATCCCAATTTCTCCATCTGGATATTCTATTTTTAATCTCTATGCGGGCAAAGCAGATGAGCAACAGATCAACATTCTTCCATCACTCCTCAATTTGTACTGAGAAAATTGATTACCCAGACAGCTAACCTAGTTAATTAATTCCCCTTAATACACGTCTTTGCTAAAAACCTGTGTTCTGAGCTGCAGCAGAATGAGAAGCTGTGCACTAAAAGGTCGGCAAATACTCTTGTGTAATTCAGCTGCAACAGAGAAGTGTGGGGACTTCAGAGATGTAAATCTGCGCAATTTTTGGTTCATTATCAGATGAATGATCTATGGGACTGGGTGTGAGTTCGCTGATATTAGTTCTATTTCTCTGGGGACATGCTTTCTAGAGCAGAGAACAGACCTTGCAGGCAGGCACTGTTAAGTCGGGGCAAGATAAGGTAATCGTTTCAGCCTGGCTGTGGCGCACAGATCCTGCAGCAGCAAGGGGATAAGGAGGCACCAACAAGGGTGCAGATTCAGGTGAGTGGAAATAACCCCAAGCCTCATGAAAGGTGATGGCCATACCCTTGCCAAGCACAGTGAAGCCTTTGGGGCTGGCCAGCACTGGGATCCCTGTGCTCAAGTGCAATTTGCTCTGAAGGGCAACCCTGCGGCAATGCCAGAATCAGGGCTGGCTGTGACTATACTTGCGGGAGGATACGCCAGGGAATGAGAGAAAAACAAGATCAACCATTGCCCTTTCCCATCCATCCCAGGAAAGGTTCATGGCAGCATCCCAGCTTCTGGTGTCAGATGAGGAGAGCAGGCTTGCCTTTTTTGTGAGAAGCCGGACATAGAATCAGCTTAGCTGCAGCATCATGTGTTTGACAATCCTGACCATTACAGCTATGTCTTGTATGCTGCCAGTAGCACATATGGTCTGTGAGGTGTCTTCTCACCAGACTTTAGGGTCTGGGATGGTCAGGAGAGTAGGGAGGAAAACAACAGGGAAAAAGAGAGCAGCAAACAACCCACACTGTCACCTGCTGGGCAGCCTGATGGCAAAGCACTGCCTAAAACAGTGTTTGTTTTTTATTTTAAAATTAGGTATATAAAATTGCTTCATTACTTAAGTAGTATCTATTTGATACTAATTATGTTATTTTTTCAATGAGCGTTTCTGCAATGTGTGTTTGGTGTATAATGCCAGTGACTGCACAGCTCTGCCATCAGGGTGTCTAGCATAGCAGTGAGGCATAAAAGCCACATGGATCTTTGCTGTTTCATGCACTGATTATTCAGCTCTTCAAGCAGACAGCCACTTAATCCTCCTGAAACATTCTTCCTCTGCCTTTCATTAGCAAACTCTTTTGGAAATCCAAGGAAACCACAGCAAATATTCTTTTCTTAAAATATAATTGGTCAGTGATGCTTCACATCACAGGGCCTCAATAATGTGTAGGACTCAAATATCTTATTAGTTTTTGTTGTTGTTCTTATTTACCTTGCTGTTTTCAAAAACAACAAAAAATGTGATTTCTGTGCTGTTTTCCTCTCTACTCTGGCTGCTGCCACCCTCCAGCAGTACCAAATTTGGCAAGGGCACAAAGTGGCTTGGCAGGAGAGGATAAGGAGTGGGGTTTTTTGGAAGGGGAGAATGCCAACACCACTTCTGCCCTTCGCATGGTACAGCTATGGCTGAGACAACATCTGTGTTCTCCGAGATGGGATGTGTGCTACCCTGCTGGGAGAAGACCCTGTTTGCAGCTTCAGGGTCGTCCAGGGAGGGTTTGGGGCTGGTGAGACTGAGAGCTCTGGTGCTTCTGTATGTAAGAAACACCCATAAGAGCTGAGACTCTGGAGGTTTTGGAGGCTGCCTTGTGCCCAGGCTGTGTAGGTATGAGAATATGCATGAGGCTCTGGGGAGTAAGGTGAGTGTGAGCCGCCCTCTGTCCAGGTGTGCAAATTTAGGGATTAATGGTATGGGCATCACTGTGAGACTGATCACTCCTCCCTCCTGCAAAGGAGTTTCAAACTTGTGCCCTCCAAAGCTGTCTAAACCCCACATGGCCAGTCTTTGCTCAAGGAACAAAGCAAGGTCTACAGCAGAGCTGCATTCAGTGCCTTTGGCAGTACACGTGCTTGCTCTGAATGAGCATGGCAGTGCCCTTGTCACACTGGCTCACAGCTCTTTTGTAGCAACACAAGGATGACAGCCTGTGAGAAGCACCTCCACCAAGGCTGCTGGCATATGAAGACAGGGAAGGGAAGTGCTGGAGCTGACTTAGCCTTGCAGTGCAAGAGCACCCCCATTTTTCACTTCCAGCTCAACATGCCAGTGTGAGTCCTTGACAGCTTCCTCTGGTTATTCCAACCCACTGGGAACAGAAAGTACCTCTTCTAATGACTTGCCTTTCAGCCCCTTCACATCTTTCTATGCCATCCTGCTAATCCTCCTCCATTCTTTGCTCGGCACTCACTCACAGATTGGTTCATGGGTGCATGCTTTCTTGACCCCTGTGAGCACCCCTCCCACACAAGCACCTCAGGCTTTGTTGGTTTTCCAGTTGAAAATCTTTTGCCTTTTTGAAGTCCCTTGCCAGCCCTTGTTTTCCATGACCCTCAGTAGGTGCTCCTTCATCCGCACTTTTCTACCCTTCCTCTGTGTCTCACTTATCTCTCCATCTCCCCTTCTGCTGTCCTGGGACCAGTGTCTGATAGGCATTACAGCACAACAGATTTTCTTTCCAACCAGGAAAACTCCATGAGACCATCTCTCATCAGGGACCAGCCACCTAGAGAGGGTCTGCTATCAGCCATGGCTGCAGGGGCTCTCCTCGAGTCCAGTAAGTATCTGTGGGTACACTGCTCAGCCTCAGCAATGCTCCTGCCTATTCCATGGCACCAGGGGCAGTAAGGAGACAGAGAAGTAGTTTTAAAGAGGGGGTACTCTCTTTTGCTCTGTCCTTGAAGTGAGTCTTTTTGCTCTCATATTTTGAAGGGTTTAACTCTATTTTAACAGTAAGACCATAGTGAACAGAGGCACCCTGAAGAGGCATGACCAAAGGTACCTTCCTTTCCTCCTTCTCTCCTTTCTTTCAGCTTCAGACAGTGTATTTTTGCAACCATCCTCTCCTCCCCATACTCCTACGGGATATTAATGGCCCTCCCTTTATCCCTGAGGTATTTGGCTATGCTGCTCCATATTGCTGTGCTAAACTTTGAAACACTGGAAAGAAATAGGGAACATGGTGGAAGAGGGAGAGATCTCGCCTCTTCATCAAGCCAAACCGCCAACCCATTAATCCCCTTTAGGTGCTCTCAATTGAGTCCTCTCTTCCCAAAGCAACAGATCTGGAATTAATCTTGTTACATACCATGTGGTAATAAATCATGAGGGCAGCCCAAGCTGGGTGCTTTTCTTCTTTCCATCCTCTTTTTTTTTTTTTTTTTTTTTTTTTTTAAATGTCTAACCTGCCAAACACAAACTACTGCTCTGGTAATTAAATCAATAACAAACTTCTGGGTCTCACATGAGAAACATACCATTAAATCTCAGTGAAACACTTTTAATTGCTTTTTCTTCCTTTGTGTCTGCATACTAAGGAAACCAAAGCAAAACAAAAACCAGGCCTGTAGAGCAGCATCTAACAAGCCAGAATTGTTAAATACCTTCCTGAAGGGGGAAAAAATCCTTTCTCTGACAATCAGAAGGACATTTCCAAGCAATTTGCTCTTTTTCTCCCCTTGTGGATTTCCCATCCTCCTCCAGCAACACGGTATTTGTTCCCTCTCTAAAAAAGCTGCATTAGTGCAATGATTTGAAACCCTGTACTGCCAGTCCTGTATCCCACTCATGGTGCCTTGAAACGTCTTCCCACACAGGAGTGGTCTCCACAACTGCTGTGCTGTGGCCTGCCTGGCCCAGCAGACCCAAGCACTGGGAGGTGCAGGTAAGCTGAACCTTCACTGCACCTGATAGGTCCCATGATAAGACCATGGGGAGTTGAGCAATGAGTTTGGCAGAGAAGAGCATGCCGTGGTGGGACTCAGCAGCCTGCTTCTCAGAGGTGACACATCTCCTAGCTGTGTGCATTACCTATGAATTCAATGGTGAAAGCTCCAGGTTCCATTTCCTAGGTATGCCCTTCTTCCAAAAGAAATCATCACATAGCACTGAGATGGCTCAGCTGATCTCCAAGGGCCTCCTCTGCCAACCCCAAGCCACTGTTCTCACCAGCCTGTTCACCCCTGCTTGCAGAGCCCTGGCTGCACGGTGGTCTCTGCTTGAATGAAGCTCTTGCAGAGTAGCTTTGCTTGCTTGAAAACCCTTCCAAATACACTGTATCCAAGCCACAGTGAGGAGCTTTAGAATATGAAGGACTTATGCCCTGCAGCTATGGGTCAGCTCAGGGCAGTTTCTTTCTCCCTGAGTGGCCCTTGGGCATCCTATTCTGGTGTTGCCCTCTCCAGTGGGGACAGCCTGGCACAGCTCTGGATCTCCTTTGACAGATCTAGTCCTAAAGTCCAATTAGTGTTGTTTACGCTCATATTGTAATTGAAAGAAAGAAAGAAAAATCGATGCTTCAGTAGGTCAAAGGGTGTGGACAGAGAAACGTGATTACAATAAATGCAATATATTGAAAGATGCTACCATTTAATTAAAAGTATATGAATTATGCATGTATCTCTTCCACAGCCTGTAATTGTGTGGGCTTGAGCAGTAACTGAGTATATTCAGCTCTAGCTACTGCATGAAACCTATGGCCGCTTAATTTCTCACTCACACACCCAGCACTGCTGGCTGAACTTTTGCCAGGAGTAAAAACATACATAGGGGTTATTTGGAGTTACCTTTGCTTTTCTGCACTCTCAGGCACCTGAAAAGGGACACAAAACTTATCCCACCAGTGCCCCCTCCAAGGAGGTTGCAGAATGCCTTTTGGGCAACTTTTACAACATCAGGCTTAAAAATCATGTTATTTATGGGCAGAGAATTGCTGTGAAGGAAACCAACAGATAGGACTACCCATACCTGCCCCTCATGGGGCTATGCAGGCAGCAGCATCCTGCAGTTTTGGGGCATAAAGCTTTATGTGGAATCCATGGGCTGGCTGAGAGCTGACCTGGCAAGGATGGGACAGGAGGACAAGACTTGGTGGTGGCAAGATGCCAGCACCTTCAGCACCCCAGAGCATCCCATGGCTGGCATTGGCACACCCACCCCCAGGTGCTTAATGTCACCATCAGTTGTCTGGTGCTCAGCTTTGCTGTCTGCTCACTTACTGCAAGCCATTTCATTAATATGGAAGAGTGACTTTTTATGAACGCTGTGCTGTCTTTCTGGGTACAGAAAATCTTCCCTGTCAAGGCAGACAGTTGCCCTTTGTGGTGCTGCTGAATCCATCCTGACAGACTGTGCCCAAGGCTGTGCCATCAATCTTCTGCTAAAGGCTGCTACCTTTTCATATCTTCATTTACCAAACAAGGTGGAGTGAACTCCCATAAGAGAAAACAGATCCCATTAGTGTTTGTAGAAACTTCAAACTGGCCATTATGAAATTAAAACAGGAAACAAAGTGATTGCGGAAGGAGGGAGACTCCTCTCCCTAATCACTTAATAGAGGCCCATACATCTCCTTAGAGCTTGCAATTAATCATGCCTCATTGTAACCAGATGTGCAAGCTAATGAAATCTGAATCTAAATGTTCATCTCTAGCTAATTTACTGTTGATTTCTTCCTCATTTCTATGACTTATGGAAAAGAGAATAAAGATTTTGTTTGTTTGTTTGTTCATTTATTTTCATGCTTATACAAACTCTGCCTTTTTCTTCTAGGGAAATTTTGGTCTGAGATCAGCAAGACATTCACACATGTCCAGCTTCAGGGTGAGACCTGTTCCCCCGGCCTCTCTCCAAAGTAGCTGGAGAAATTCAGTCAGAGTGGAAGCACTCGCCTGTTGTGGTGTGCCAAGGTTTTAAATCACAAGATACTCTTAACCAGGCATGTTTGATAAGCTGCACTTGGCTGTTTTCCTGCATGCTCTTTGGCTGATGACAAGAATAATACATAATGAAGACAAGAAGCTGCAGCCTGCTCTGAGAAAGATAGCGGAGGTATTTTCTTCTCTGTACCTGGCATGGTCAGGGTTGGACAAATCCTTGAGGCCAAGCTTCACCTGTTGGCTTGCAGTGACTTGGGAAGCGCAGACCTCATCCACTGTGCCAGGGTAGAGGCCACAGGCATGTGGGACAGAAGCCCTGGAGAGGACAGTTTGTTGTGCACCATGTGGAAGGACAGCTCAGCTAGAAGACAAAGGAGAAGACCCCAGTGCTGTGGACAGGCCTAGGGATGGAGGCTTCACTGCAGAATTTGGGTCTCTCTAGGGACCGGATTTCAGAAAGAAAAAAGCAGCTGAAGCCCAGAAGAGATCATTTTTACTTTGACCTTTTGCTAGGGCGTCTACCTCGTTCTCTGCAATCTGAAGGCAGACGAGGCTGCAGAGAGGCAGAAAAGGACTGGAAGCTGTGATGTGAGCTGCTGCTTTTTATTTGGTGGTGTTCCTCTCCTGGATACATCTGTGTTGCATGTGCCAGTGCCAGCCTGGGTTTACTGTGAGCTCTGGCTCCCTTCCAGGTTTGAGGCTGCCTGCATGTTGTATTTAGACTTGGATACATGGCAAGAGGCTTTTAGGGATAATCTGGGATATAATTTTTTGACATTAAATAGATATTCAAGCTCACGGTTTGAGTATGAAGCTTGGGTGAGAAAGAGGAGATATGGAGAGAAGTCTGGGTATGGAATGTGTTTTACAAATTGAGTCTGTGGGAGCTTTCCACACAAATGTGAGCCACATGGAAATGAATCTGTGACTCCTGGCTTGCAGAGACCAGGGCTATCTGGCTGTTTTCATTTCCTTTCCTCTTCAGGGCAAGGCCCATACGTGCAACCACGGCAGCTATGTCTGCTTTCCAGAAAGGGAACAGTGGGAAGTGCTTGAGTGGGAACTGGTTAAGAGTTCTCTCAAAATGTCTTATGGAGACTTGAGCCACTAAAATTAAGTATTTTTGAGTGGCAGTAAGAGCACAAACTCCAAGTGAAACCCTCAGCAATGGCTGAGCAAAAACTCACAATCAGGGCAGTCCTACTGAATGAGCTTTCCTTGTCTTTGAGGTCTTGAGAGGTAAGGAGAGAGCTCACTGCTGAAAACACTCTAAAATGGACAGAAACTTGGTAGCATGGGTACCTGCATTGGAACCTGCCATCTATGGGGGCTGAGCTTCCTCACCTGAAAGGCTCCAGGGGCATGGAAACTGATGTAAATCCCTTTCCTGTGAGGAAAGATATGCCCTGCAGTTGTCAAGCTTGTTCAGGAGCTGAGAGGAATATAGCATTGCTTCCACTCTGAAGAAACCCCACCATTCAAACTGAAAGTGTTGTCACTTCTCCTGAAAAGGAAAACCTGAGGGTTGGCACATCTTGACTAAGGAAGGAGACTCCACAGCCTCTCTGAACAACCTGTTTTAGTGCTCAGTCACCTACACAGTAAAGAAGTTTTTTCTTATATTCAGGTGGAACTTCTTTACATCAGTTTCTGCCCTTTGCCTCTTGTCCTATTGTCTGGCACCAACTAGAAGAGCCTAGATCCATCCGCTTGACACCCTCCCTTCAGCCACAGACAGTATCAATTATCAATAGACATTGATGCAGTCACCTCTCAATTGTCTCTTCTCCAGGGTAAACACCAAGACGAAGAAAAGATTAATGAGAAGTTAGTAAAGTCTTGCTATAGCTTAAGTAGAGTTTCCTGTGAAGGCTGAAGGGATGGTGTTGGGGGGATTTTTGATCTAAAATCCATTCCTGTTCAAAAGTGATGTTTGAGGAAATGTGTTTTCTAATGATACCGAAGCCTCTCTGCTTTAGCACTGGTTTATGTGCCCAGCCAGGTCACAGGTTAGTGGAGAAAGAATGTCTGACAGCTGATTCTCATTGCTGGAGTGGTAGAGCTCATTTCTTATCACCTTCTGTAACAAAGAAATGCAGAAAATGAAATCTGCTTTTTTCAAAATGTCAAAAAAGTTATTCTTCCTGAGGTTTTTTTGTGAAAAAGAGTGATGTCCAGAAGTATTTATTGTCTCTAAAGCATATACAGAGAGAAAAGGAAGAAGTATGTTAGTGGAATGGCTGTCCCACTGTGATCTGTGACAGTTTCAGGCAGCCTGGAGAACGGGTGAAATAAGCTGAGGGCATATTGCAGGCTGTCCTGGCCAGCACACATAGCAACCAAGGCTGATTCTACATGCTGGATGACAACTGCCTGCCTTTGTGTGTTTTCATTTAAGCAAGTTGAAAAATGTGGGCCATGGTAAGCTTAAAGACACCAGCACAAGGCTGAAGGACATAGCTACAGCTGGACAGTAGCCAGAGTCCACAGGAGGTGAACAAGAATGAGCATCTTGGACACACACACAGGAGAGGTCTTTTCACCAAGAGAGGATTTTTTCATCCTCTCAATGCACTTAGGAAGGACTGTAACAAAATAAACATGGGAATAGGAAAGGTGGAAGGAAGGAAAGAGAATAATTTAGAAGAAATAATCTTCTTAGGGCATTTAGACAATTCTGAGCTATCCAGACTGACTGCACCCAAATGATTTAATACTGCTTTTGTCAGCATCTTCTGATCAGGTAATGCGCAGCATTTCATTTGGCCCTGGTAAAAGAAATACAGATTCTAACAATCTTTTATTTTGTTATCAAAATCAACACCACAAACAGCTCTGGTTTTCTAGTCCCTTTCAATTCCATTATAAACACAATAAAGGGGGCAAAGCCATTTATGTGAACCTTGACAGGGGAGGGGGTGACTCATGACATCGTATGCCACAATACCATATCACAGCAATGGAATCGGATGAGTAATCTCGGAGCTTGCCTTCAGGCAGCTGACTGTCTTATCTCACAGATCTCACTGCAACAAAATGTCAATGTTCTAATACCTTTAACATTTCTTTAGCTTCAAAAGACAATAATGAACCTTGGTTATTACTAACGAAGAGGAGATTATATCAGAAAAAGCAGCTAATTCTTTTTAACCAAAGAAAAAATACTGCAAATATTTTTTTGAGTGAATGTAAGCATAACCAGCATTAAATAAAAGTCTGATTAATTAACTAAAGTCATCAAACAGCCCTCAAATAGATTTAGTTTCAGGCAGTGACTAAATTGATGTTATGCCTAGGAACCATCCAAACACCTCAGGTGGATCCTGCCTTTTCTAGTCCTCCAGACATGTATGCTCAAGGAAAGGCTGTCTGTAATGCACAAGGCAGAGCACGGCAACATTCAAGGCTTAGTAAGCAAGTCTTACCATGGCTCACAAGAGGGTACAGGTCAAATGTCTGCTGCCATAAGCTGGCACAGCTCTGTTCAGCTTGTGGCCTGCACAGATACCTTCTAAGAAACAGGAACAAATACAGTCTGGTAGAAATTAGCATATTTCATCACATTTCTGAAGGGCTAAGATAGAGGACCAAGCTGCCAAGGAAAGGAAGAAGATGTCTGTGATTTAGACCTGCTTGGAAAAGCTGATATTAAGTTTATAAATAGCTATGGTGATACAGATGCTCCTTACTTGTAAAAACGTAGGTGATGCTCTGTACCCATACAGATCTGTAGGACAAGATACACACATACAATATTTTTGGTGAACTCCAGGAAATAATCTTGCTCTTTGAAGAGCCCTGTCAGGCAGCAACCTCAAAATGTTGTTGCAGTCCAACATATGTTCTCATGCCCAAAGATGGCAGCTACACCAGGGCTGAGGAGGATCTGGAAGAACCAGACTTTACTTGCATGGGGGTGATTCATCTTATCAAGCAGATGGTTGGTTATGCAGCTGTTTCAGCACTTCTCAGTTCAGATAAGGAGGTATCTGATCACTTTGGACACCAGGAGAGGGTAAGATGTGCTTTGAAATTGCACTGCTCAAGACATCATGAACATGGGGCATTTTCAAATCTATTTTTAGGTTTTCTGCAGTCCAATGAAAGGCTTTTTGCAGAAGCTGACCAACCAAGTTCCAGGAGCAAAGCAATATAGCTGAGTTAGCACACAGCTGTGCTATAAACCAGACATAGCAATGCACTGATGTATCTGATATATTGTCATATGTGCTCCTTCTGGATCTACCATTTTAGTCAGTATCAGCTTCAAAAGGAGAAGGATTTGCAGCAGAGGCATTATCTAAAAGTCTGAGGAGTGCAAAACAATAAGAGCTTGACAAGCAAATGACCCTGCAACATCTTCAGGTCTAGTAAGACCAACAGGGTACATTCTCAGCTTCACTACAGCTGTCCCACTGAACTGCTTCCCAGCTTGTGAGAAATGCTGCTTCGCAGTGGCAAAGCTCTGTCAGATGGTGATATTTTCCCTGCTTGGGATTAGGTTTCATAGCTAGCTGGCTTAGCACTGCGTGGGAGGTTTAGCGAGGCTTCACGCATGTCCCATATGCTGCTCTTCCTCTGTAACCACACAGGTCTGCAAATCTGCCTGAAAACAAAGTGAGCAGCAGCACCTGTCCTGCTAAGGACTGCCTATTTCCATTCAGATGCCATGTTTCTGTGTGAAGCATCCCTGCTGTAGCTGCTTTGTAAAGGTTTCTTTGATCCTATTCATTTTTCCTCTGTTCTTCATCATGGCAAGCTAAATAGATAGCAGCTATTTTAGAGGGAATAGGGCAAGTAGGACTTTGAGTTCTCAAATGAGGAAAAGAGGGAGGTGCACTGGTAGCCCTCTCTGGCACCTGTAGTGTCATTTTCTGTTTCTGCTGCTCACTGAAAGGCTTTGCTGAATACTAGCACATGGGAATATTCTGCACGCTTTGCTTTCTCCAAAGTGGGTAGGCTCCTTTTAAGGTGGTTTACTTCCAAATGCACAAAAGAAAAAAAATTAAAGTGTGCTTTCTACATGAGTTGACAGTGTTTTCTACAGCATCTTTTGAGATACCAGGAAAGATGTGAGAATAAAACTTGTCCTTTAAAGTTGTTTCACTATTGCTTATGGTCAGAAAATGAAACACCTGGGAAGTCAAAATGTAGGCTTTCTACCTTTTTTTTTTTGTTGAAACACAAGTGCAACAGTTTACTCCAAGTTAAAATATGAACAAAGGAATAGATTAAATGAACCTTCTCTCAAAGATGATGTCTTTTAAAGATGATGTGATTCTCTGCAAAGAAAAATGTTTTTACTGTTCTTTTAAAAGAGATTCCAATAGAAAAATAAATTACATTTTGTATCACTTTTTCTTTAATGTGATTGAATAGGAGATGTTTTTAATTATGACAAAAATCTCCATGATAATAATCTTGATTAAAGGGGCTTTTAAACAGCTTATCTGCCTGGCTACATTCCATCCTAAAGCTCTGCAGAGCAAGATGTCTTTCATGTTGAATTTAAATGCTTATTATCCCTTTGAACTCTGCCAGTCCACTTATTTGAAATATTATTCTTTCCTTCCAGCCTGTGGAGTCAGCTCACCAAGAGATTTTGGTAATGTCACTCTCTGGGGGACTCCACTGGCTTATTTGAACCTTGTGCTAGAAGCTGGGAGTGGTCTTTAAAAGCTCACTGTGACCTGCTGCCTCATCTCAGTGCCAGCCCTACAGCAAGGACCTGCAGTATCTATGTGGACTCATCATCTGGAACAATGAGGCCTTGATCTCATCTGTGGGCCTCTGTGACAATAACCACTGAAACTAATGAACAGCAATCTCAGTTAAAGACAACTGTACCCCTATGGCACCTACTGAGCAGAAATTTGTGAGAGGGGAAAGGAAGGCAAGGTGGGCAGGTCCCAGACAAACCTCTGTTAGATGTGAATGTGAATAATAGCTGGAAAAGAGTTTTACTATAAAGCCTCCCACTTTTTTCCCCACTGGTAACTACTCTAAATGTTGTCTTCACTTTCTGCTTTCTTTTGCCATGCACTGAAAGCAAAGCAGTGTGCAGCTGTAGTCACTGTATACAGCTGCATCCAGAAACACTTTCATTTTTACTCATCTGCAATACAATTCAGGCATCGGACAATGTCAGGTCAGATGAGCAGTTCCCCTGAAGGATACAAAGCTGTAAAATACAGACAGCAGGTGCCTGCCTTGCGTGCATTAGGAAACTATCCAGTCTGCTCACCCATTACATCAGTGAAAGGAAAGAACATGGTCAGGGTTAATGAATGATATGGTCCCCTATGACTAACTGCTCCTCTACTGCCCAGTCATGGAGGTTTGAGGAACTAATCTGTAAACAAGGACTAACGTAAGCAAATGGGAGTCATTATAACAGAGCACAAACAGCCAAAGGTTTGGTCCCCTGCACAGCCCCTGAATGGTTATCCTATTTGCTCCTCCTGGTAAGGGGAAAAATGAAAGCACTTGATGAATGGATTGAAATACTCATGCTGTCGTCATTCCCTAGCAAAGGTTTCACTGTACATTTCTTATGCTAGAAGAATACACACTTCATTGTTTCTGTTGGCTAGAGAGCACATCTGATGAGCTGGAACCAGCAGCTGAGTGCGTGCTGCTGCCTGTCAGGGCTATGCACAGACCAAGTTTCAATTCCTGCAGATGTCTAACAGTGCGAGAGGGTGGGTGGACTTCCAGGGTAAGAGCAGCCAGGACTAACGAGGAAATTGCAGGGTAGGAGAAGGTGCTGAGGATTTACAGAAAGCACTCCACATCTGTTCAGACCCTCTGCCAGCCCCCTCTTAGGTCAAGTGTCCATCAAACATTCCAGAACAGATAGAAGAAAAGCAGCACAAGGAGGTAAGACTTCTGAGGACAGAAGACAACCCATGAAGAAAGGGAGAGATGATGTGAGCATCAATTGATCAAACAAGGATCAAGGAAGCTAGAGAAATGGTTATTTTTTTTCAATTCTGTCTACATGTTTGTTAAGCTATTGCTTGTCAACACATCCTGTATTGTCCATGTGAGCATCCCTCAGGCCCACAGCCAGCTGTCCTGCCAAATGTTTTACATGCACTACCTATAACAACAGTCAGTTGTGGAATGGGGCAGGATGACTCTCTCTGTTAAAACTACAGTGCTCTGGAAGAGCTGGAACAGCTTCATTCTTCCCCTGAAGCTGAAACATTCCCTTATGAGAAATGCAAAATGCTACCACCTCTTTTCTTTAACATAATCAGACAAGTAAAGCAAAACAGTCTTCTACTAAGAATTTGTGACTTTGCTTAGTTGTAGTTCTGAAGGTCAATTTCATAAGCATGAAGATGCAACTGGAAGGATGAATGCAAGTTTTTAAAAGTGGTTAAATATGCTTTTGACAGTTGTCCCCAAAGCAGAGCTCAAATAGAAAAGAGAAGATAAAAATAAACATTGCTCAACCCTTTCATTCATTACAGGCTGTCAAATGGGACAGGTGCTGTGGAAAAACTCATGTGTGACTATGTCATTAGAAGCTGAGTCATCATGCGAGGGCAGGCAGTTGGGTGGAGGGGCTGGGGTGACTGCAGCAGCCTTAACTCTAGCATGGACTGATCTTTAGAGAAGAGCTGGTCAGAGGCAGCTGTTTCTCGTGTTTTGATAACTTTCTTTAAACTCAGAATTAAAAGTACAAATTTCCCATGGATAAAAACTAAGCAAAGTACCCAACTCTGTTTTCTGGGGTAAGAGAACACTGTTAAACTCTTTGGATAATGGCAAGTAAAATAAATATGAATATAATAAGAACAGTATGATGTCATGAGTTTGAGCAAAATGGTAGAATCAAAGAAGAACCCTGATTCCCTAAAGAAAATAAGAAAACCAAAATCTTCCTCGACTTTCACTTCAAAAATACTCTCAATACTTTACTACAATATTTCACTACAAATGAGAGTTCTGATGAGTTTGAGGCTGTTTTTTTTTTTTTTCTCTGTGTTGTTTTAGCAAATATGAATGCTTCTAAAAATAATCCAACTAAATGCTGAGACATTTAATGAGAATAAGCAATGTTTACTATGGACGGAAAAAGCTGTGCTGTTTTGCAATCACTAGTGCCACACATCATTAACTCTATCCTTGAGGGGTGACCTGGAGCTGGGACTATTGCAGCATCCAGTCTCTGCCTGAGAGTTACCATTTTGCCTGGAGACTCCACAATTAAATCACATCACCTCCTCAGCCAGTCATACACACGATATACCTGCAATGTCTTCCTTCAGCATGTGGCCAGGGGACAAAAGGCCTAAGGGAGTGGACAAACTAATTTCTCATGGGGATGTACAGAAGAAAAATCAGAGGGCAGATTTAAAAGGTCTACATCACGCTGTAAATCGTTTTTTAACTGCTCTTTCTGTGCCTGGGCTTCTGCTCATCTACTCACATGGAGAAAAATGTTGTGGCCTGAGCTTGGTAAAGATGTTGGGTGCCAGCACAGTAACCCTGTAGCTGCCTGTGGAATGGTAAGATAGCCTCAGTTTAGTGCTCTTTTGCTCTCCACTACTACATTTTTGGGTGGTTGACATATGTGAATATTTTACAACGGCAGGGAGAGTACGTGTGGGAGAACCGGCTGCCAGAACAGGGGAGCTTGTGTTTCTCTCCAAGTACCAGATTGATGTCTGTTTTTTTCCCCCCGTTTTCTTTTTCCCCAGTTGATGAGCAATGTTTTCAGTAAATGCTTAGAGACTGTTTTCCTGTCTCAAATTGGCATAGCAACAGCATCAGAACAAAACTCAAAGACATCAGCTTAACGACATACTGAAATGGCTTCAGAATTCATAATATGCTCCTATTTTTTTTTTTTAAGTGTAAGGGAAAGGGCAATTGCACAGCATGTACCTTGGGCTGTTGGGAACCTTTCCTCCATGCACATATTGACTGCCAAATGAAGATAAGCCAGCTAAATGCTTATTTTCTAATTAGGCTTATACTTGTAAATGTCTGTGTGAAAAACACTGAAGAAACCTTCGGATGAGCTGCATACCTGCACAGTAGAAAATAGACACCAAGTTTAGTATTATTTATGACTGGGATCACACAAAGATCTTAACAAGAAAATCCCAATCCCAATCATTTATCAATGCTACAATCTTTTTGATTAGTTAAAAAAAAAAAAAAAAGGTAACTGTAATTAGAGATCCCCAACTTCTCAAACAACCCTCAAATATGATGTTTTTATCCCCATACCAACTGGTATAAGAGTTTTAAATATAGTTTGTTACACAATGTTTTGCTCTTTTCAATAACACTGTGTTTCATTGAAGATTACTGTATTCTAGAATCTTCGGAAAAATAAACCGCGCTGAACTCAGACTTCATTGGCTTTGTAAGGCGTAAACCTGACTTTGCAATTTTAAATGTTAGTAGCAATTTAAATAAATTACAATATTAAAATGTCTCTCTTTTTAATTTAGTTTCCAAGTATTCCAGAGCAATACATCCAGACTCTCCTAAATCAATTGTTGTTATACAGTAGATGATGTATGGGATATTTTCTGCATCAGAGTAACTTGTTTTATGCTTGGTTCATCCCTTTATTCAAGGTTCAAATGTTCCTATGCACCTTGTGGATGTTACCAAAACCTGCAGTGAGGTTTTCAAGAGGCTTAACTCTTCTCCACTGGTGTGCCTGTTTGGTACCCAAAGCTTTTGGTATAATTCACTTTCCCTTGTTTTAATGTGAACAAAAGAACCGATTATCTTAAAGTCAGCGAAGCCAACTCGTGCGCCGGACTGGCTTTGCCGTCCAAGTCAGTGCAGGCAATTAATATGGACGTGCCTGTAGATAATGACATGCAAGGAGGGAAGCTTGAGACAAAAGCTGAAATTTGGGCTGGAATTTTCCTTCCTCGCTGTGTAAAGTCACCCTACCGACCCAGAAGCCTTTACCTCTCTACTGCTTAAGTACCGAGAAGTCTGAGTCTTGCAGTACCACAAGTTTTCCAGTCATCTGCGTGCGCGCCTTGCTCAGTGCATTCCTCCGATGGCTGATGGCTCTCACAGAGCAGTTTGCGCGCATCCAGTGACGGGAAGAGGCAGGGATGCGCCGGGATGACCCCGGCTGCCTCAAGCTCCCCAGACTGGCCCTAAGTGTTCATCTTTAGGGCTCTGGGCTCCCCGGGGCTCCCCGGCAGCAGCCCCTCGACCCCCCTCCTGCTGGCACAGAGCGAAAAGCCCCATCTCCCGTCTTGCCGCCTGGATGGGCGTATGTTTTCCTAGGACCTCGTGGTCCTTCGGTGTCTTGGTGCCCCTCGGCGGCGGGCGGGTGCCACTGCCAAGCCCGGCGCTGTCCGGGAGCCGCGGGCGATGCTCGGGGCGAGCCCGGCTCCGGGGGAGATGCCCCGGCAGAGGGGGCAGGGGAATGGCCCGCGTGGGTCTTCCCCAGGACGGACTGGGAGCGGGCACTGGGCACTGGGTGTATTTGGGATGGGGGCCAGCAGCACCACGAGCAGCGGGGGCGCTGGGGTTATCCAGCCCAAAGGCAAGTTTGGAGCGTGTTCCCGGAGCCCGGGGTCTGCCCTTCAGCTGGGATCCAACGTCCCCGAGAGAAAGAGAAAACTCCCCTAACACAGGAATTTTTCCCTGGGTTGTTTGAAGCAAAGCATCCCCTCCTGAGCTTTTATCCAGGACGGGCCAAGGCCTATGTTCCTCGAATCCCCTGGCAGAAGATGCCTCGGTTAGGACACACAGAAAGTACCTTTCCCGCAGAGTAGTGAGACAGAAGGAGCTTCTCTGCTGCTTTTTCTCACCCACTTACATTCACCTAGAAGATAAGGGCATTACTGTTATTGCTTAGATCCGGAGATGTCTGAGTTTGGGCTGCAAAAAGGTTGTTTTAATTGGTTGTTTTCCAACAGGCAAACTTAACAGAACTTGTATCATAACTCTTCAGATGAAGCTTCATGAAGAAACAGGATTTTCTCACTTTTTAAAAAATTTTTGCTCATCTCTGCATTCTTAACTAACTAGGATGAAATTACGTTGTCACACGTGGAATTAATTTAATTCTGCTTAAACTCTTTAAAACATTCCTACCAAAATGAGCTCTTTGCTAATACAAGCTGATTTTTTCTGCTTTCCAGGCCAATTTTTGCACAGTAAGTAAATGGTATTTATACACAGGGAGGCCTCAATGTAATGGCCTTTATTGCAAGTTCTAATAAAAGACTGCTCTGTTTTGGCTCTTTATTAGAATAACACTATAAATAACTTCTTTGTAATGAGGACTTTTTACAAAATGTGAAATGTTTTCCTCCAAAACCTCCTGGTGCACATTGTGCCACCATCTGGTGGATCTGGCTTTCAGGGTAGATATACCTCCTAGAACTGCATTCATGCTGGGATACCAAAGAGTGCCAGGCAGGTAAAAAAATGCAGTCTTGGGAGAAAAGACATAAACTACCTGATGTAAACCAATGCATGCACACAAACCCCCCAACCAAACAAACAAAAAAGAGAGTGCATAGTTTTAATAAATCTTGGGAAGGGTCTATATTGCTTACTGAAGCAAAACTACTGCTGATTTGGTGTCTAAAACTGCTGGACTTAGTCTTTAGATTGGTGTATGTTATGTTGGTGGAAAAGAGGTTGGAGGCATTGGGTTTTTCCTACATTAGATTAATTTTACAGAAAGACTGCTGTTGTGAGCAGTATTGGCTGAAAAGACATGATCATTCTTGGAGCAAGACCAGATACATAACCCAGTGGCAGCAGAAAATGAAAAATGTACCAGAGCTGAGCAAAAGATAATCTAATGATCTAATGCAGTTTGTATTTGGATGATAGCATATTTAGAGTTTATATTTTCTTGCTGTTCTCCAGAAGACCTGAAGCAATACCAATACCTCCAAAAAGCTCACTCATCTCTTTGGTGAGCAACTTTCAAAAATAATACATATCTGTTTCCTCCACAATGCTTTGGTGTTTCTAAGGGGGTCACTTAGTTTTTTATTTTTCTCATAGCCGATATACTTCATGTATTGGCATTTGCCAGTTTTACCTTCGTCAATCCACCTTGTACATTGTGAAGAAATTCTGCTTGCAAGAAATTCCTAGCATATTTTCTCCCATATCTTAGTCTAAGTAACTAACACAGCAAGCATATTTCTGTAGAGCCACAGATAGATAACTATAGCACAGGATAAATGTACTAATGAAACCAGTGTGATTTCTCAATTTCTCAATTTATTGTTGTTTAATAAAGGAAAACCCAACATAAATTACTGGTAGAGTAGATGCATTCCCCATATTGAACAAAATTGCAGTAAGGGTTTGAGAAAACTGCATATGAATCACAAAATCTGGTTCAGGTTACTGCAGTTTTATTGTAAGAAAACTGCTGTCTTGGGAGTCATTTTCGCAGCCAGCACTGGTAGATACATACTGATTTTTCAGTACGTGTTCATTTGATGGAAATAACCAGCAGCACTAAACTTTAAGGTGCTGTTCTTGAGGCATGGATATACTGAGGATGTAGCTAGGAAGAGGGAGGGCAGTATGAACTTAATCAGCTTTGTCTTTTTGGGGTGATCTGGGAACAGCAATAATTTATAAAGATCTAAGTAAGGGAGTTGAGTATGAACAAATGAACAAAACCTGCTGGATCATGCACAGAGACAGAAAGCAACTGGAACAGGCAAGATCTACCCTAACTGCCCGAGCAGTGGGGAGAGGAACTTGTTTGACATGGGTGGTCACAAAGGAAGAGTGGGCACAAAGGATACCCTATTAGAGGTTTCTGTAGCCTAACAGTCTGTCAGCATCACTGGCCTTTCCCTACTTCTCTCTTCATTAGTCAGGCCATGCTCTTATATGACTAATAGGATTTTACCCTCTTCCCCTCCAGTAAGGGAGTTGCAGCCACTCCTGAATAATGCCATTGGAGAGTCTGAGACAACATTTTTTTCTGAATGTCTGTTATATGAACTGTGACTTATTCCTGAAGCTTTCATTTCTAGTCTAAAAGCCCCAAAAGGCAAGAGCCTCCAGGAGAAAGGTGTACTTTGAGTGGCAAACAAAGCCAAGAAAGAAGGCAGGCTGGACCTCAAGAGATGGCTGGGGATAATCCTGGTCTCCTGTCCTGGGAAGACACTGATAGACTGGGTGTTAGCACCAGAGAATTGCCCAAGCTAGAGCAATTAATGATGCAAGGATTTTGACTGCTGGATTCCCCTGAGGCAGGAGTCAAGGAAGTGGTGGAAATGCCTGCATCTCTAATTTGCAAAAAGCAAGAGGACTTCTGCTGCCAGAGGCTGGCAAAGCCTTCCAACCTGTAGTTCACACATGGCTTGTGTATGACCCATCTAAGAAAGGTGTTACCAGCACATGAAAGCTGAGAAATACAGAATTCAGAGAGTTTAGGCATTTGAGGGTTAAGGCTGTACATGTAATTGCAGTTTGGACTCCTTATGTCAGTGCTTTTTTTGATGGCAGCCCCAATTATTTGATCAGATAAGGGTCTTGCCTGCAGAACTGCTGGCAGTGCTGTTAGTTGCAGTGCAGACCTTTCTGTCTGCTGAAAACTGAAGGTACTCATTAGAGTCTAAATGTGACATTGCTACCCATGAGCAAACTTTTCTTGTGATAGGGACAATCTTCAGACAAACACAAGAGGTTCTACAAAGGGGCAAAAACGCTGGAGCATTTTAGTTTAAATTTTTAAGGATTTACAAGGGGGAAGGCACATGCCATAGGGTCAGTCTCTTAGCTGTATCTTCACCTTAGAAAATCAGTGCAGCTCCACACAGACAGTTATCTCAGCTGTCAAATTTAAAATGATAGATGTCATGTAGGCACAAACAATGTATGATAAATATCTTATGTGTTTACAGTAACTGTGAAGCATCACCCATATTGCAGTGTGCTAAAGCCTGTTCCCAGGGAGGAAAAACGAGCATGCAGCTGACAGCTGCTCCCTTGCTGAGCGAATGCTTCTTCATAGGCATCACATCCCTCAGCTAGCTATTTCAAAAAGGAGACGGGGGGCTTTCATCAGAGTTGATTATTCCCAGAAAGAATAAGCTCCAGCCTTATTTTCCTGTTAGCCTGATTTATAAGGGTTTCTTTCTGTTGCCATTTCTGTGCATGTTTTCCACTGGCCTGCTCAAGTCTGCCAAGCTCAGTGAGGTAGGAAGAAGGGACTCATTATTTTACACTTGATCTTGCTGTTGCTCTCCCACAGCTTTTTCCATATGCTACTATGGAACATGTTGAACTCGCATGCAATTGGAATTGGTTTTGCAATTTATTTTTACCTCTGTGTGGCTATTCCTCTATCTGCAGTGAGAGATAGCATGCTACCTCACCAGACTAAACCATGGATATGTGAATTACTGTCCTCCGCTCTCTGCAGCTGAGCACATTCCGGTATGAGAGTCCAAGGGAATGGACTTATCCCTAATGCAGCCTAGGTCTCAGGCAGCCTCAGAGCCCCATCAAAAAGTAACTCAGTACAGTAATTGATACTAAAAAAGAAAACACTTAAATTGAAGGTTATTTTATTTTTCCAAATATTACCGACTGCTGTACCATCTTCTTTCTCCCTCCCTCCTCCCTGAGGTTTTGCTGAATTTTATCCTGGACTCTCAGAGGAGGAAGCATAACTATGCAAAACAATATAAAAAATGAGTTATAGTTACAACCAGAAGACAGGAATCCAAACTGAAGCAAAAAGCCACTTTGGCAAAGACAAGCAATGAAAGGTCATGGTTGCTCCATCAACCCATAGATACCATAGCACAGTGAGAACGCAGTTTAATCTTTAATGCCTAGCTGCAAGTCCAGCATCCAATACAGGAGCCCAAGTCAACTTTGGGGGCACAACCTGGGCTTTCCTTCAGTCCTGCCAGGTCTGGAGCATATTCATATTGCTGCAGTTACATTGCATAAAATACAAAGCAAGAACACGCAATCAGATAGCGAATGCACACTACCATGGGGTTTTACCTGAAATGAGTGTTAAGTTGCGCTGTGCCTCCAGTCCCATCTCAGAAGTCATTAAAAATGAAAAACAGTAATAGGAGAAGAGATAAGTTTGCCTGGCAATTACCGAGCAGGATTTATCATGTCCTCTTGAAGCACATGTTGAGAGGTTTTAGTGAATCGAGGCCACTGGGGTGGCCAGGGATGACTTGGTGCTGCCCCCGAGGGCTGTGCCCAGGCGGTGGGAGAAGGTGTCCCCGCGGTGGGGTCTCTGTGGGCTGGGCCGGGCTGTGGGGTGCGGGAAGCTGGTGATCCAGGGAAGGCCAGCACGCAGCCCTTCGGCGGTGGTCCCTGCGGGAGAGCTCCGTGCTGCCAGGGCTGTGCTGTGCCTGTGACTGCCCGTGCACCCCGCTCCCAGCGCATCCCACTCCCAGCACATCCCGCTCCCAGCGCATCCCACTCCCAGCACATCTAGCTCTCAGAGCATCCCGCTCCCAGCGCATCCCGCTCCCAACGCATCCCACTCCCAGCGCGTCCCACTCCCAGCGCATCCCACTCCCAGCGCATCCCACTCCCCCGCTCGCGGCACATCCCGCAACCAAGCACATCCCCCTCCCAGCGCATCCTGCTCCCACGCGCATCCCACTCCCACGCGCATCCTGTTCCTAGCGCATCCTGCTCCCAGCGTATCCCACTCCCAGCACATCCCACTCCCAGTACATCCCGCTCCCAGTGCATCCCACTCCCAGCACATCCCGTTCTCAGAGCATCCCACTCCCAGGGCATCCCGCTCCCAGCGCATCCTGCTCCCAGAGCATCCCACTCCCAGCACATCCCACTCCCCGCACATCCCGCTCTCCCGCTCCCAGTACATCCCACTCCCAGCTCATCCCACTCCCAGCACATCCCGCTCTCAGAGCATCCCGCTCCCAGCACGTCCCGTTCTCAGAGCATCCTGCTCCCAGCATATCCCGCTCCCAGCATATCCCGCTCCCAGCGCATCCCGCTCCCAGCACATCCCGCTCCCAGCGCATCCCGCTCCCAGCACATCCCGCTCCCAGCGCATCCCGCTACCCCGCGCACTCGCCGCCCCGACCCCTCTCCCTCGCCCGCCGCCCCCGGCCCGCCCGGCGGTGCCCCCGGCCCGGCCCGTGCCCGGGGCTGTGTCCACCGCCCCCCGCCCCGCCCC
>JAWWEE010000074.1:84565184-84582164 GCA_035221455.1 Xenops minutus | reverse complement strand
GGCCCAGCGCGGCCGGGGGCTGGGGGGGACGGGGCCGGGCCGGGGAGGGCCGGGTCAGGCGGGCGGGAGCGGCGCGGTGTTCAGCACGGAGGCGGCGGCGTTCAGCACGAAGGCCAGCGCCCGCCGCCATGTTCCGCCGGCCCCGCCGCCTCCGGCAGCGCCGCCGGGCCGGGCCGGGGCCGCGGACAGCCCCGGTGTGTGCCGCGATCCCCCGGGCACGGCATCGCCCAGGGCATCCCCCGGGCACGGCATCCCCCAGGGCACGGCATCACCCAGGGCATCCCCCGGGAACGGCATCCCACAGGGCATCGCATCCCCCCGGGCACAGCATCCCACAGGGCACAGCATCGCCCAGGGCATCCCCCACGGCCGCGATCCCCCAGGCACGGCATCCCACAGGGCATCCCCCGGGAACGGCATCCCCCAGGGCATCATATCCCCCAGGGCATCGCATCCCCCGGGCATCCCCCGGACACGGCATCCCCCACGGCACAGCATCCCCCAGGGCACGGCATCCCCCAGGGCATCCCCCGGGCATCCCCCCCGAGGGGGCCGAGGGCATGGGTCTGTCCCCTCCCCGCAGAGCGGGGCCGGCCTGCCGTGCCTTGCCTTCCCCCCGTGCAAAAAGCTTGCCGGAGTCGAAGAGGAGTCGTGGGGTTTGTGAGCTTCAAAAGGACATGTGGTGCCCTAAAGTGTCAAGAAACAGAGTGGTCGTGGATTTGGGGGTGTTTTTTTCCTTTGAGTTTATAAATGGCGGAGTGTTAAAGCTCCAGTTTTGCAGCTAGGATGCATTGACACTCATTTGTTCAATGAGTTTGAAAATAATGAAGGAGTAAGAAAATTGCATGTCCTGTGACCTGTGTTTCAGTGATGCTCTGCTACAGGCTGCTGTGAAATTCTGCAAGCTTAATACATTTATGCTGGATAATTTACTCAGGCCCCTGATACAATCAATGGGGCTGTGATTTGCAGATTACAGCATACTTTCTCTCTCCATTTGCATTGTCAGAAAGTCAGGGAAGTAAATCATCCCAAATGCCCAGAGATGTGTAGGTCAAACGTTTGTGTGCTGATACTGTAACTAACTGCAGTGTTCATGTCCTACGAAATGAAACACTTTTCCTACTCAATGAAGCACTTTCAGAGGACTTCCTGATTTCACTTTGGTTTTCAGCTGGCTAACTAAAAGAACAACAGCCTATTAAAATATCTATCCTTATACAACAAACACCAGCTTCAATAAGCAAAGACAGAATATTTGCAAATGTTCTTTCTCTTTGGTTTGTTATGATGCAGCAGACAGGGAATTGCTTGGAATCATAACTCTCACTGTCCAGCTCTTCTGGGTCTGCCTTCACACATGATTGCAGGCCATAACTGCAGGCAATTCTTTGTCTTGATGTCCTCTTACTTTTTACTGTAGTGTGTGTCTTACTTTACTTCTTAGTGGAGGACGCATTGCAAGGTCCTTTTGGTATACATTCCTATGGCTCTGCGTCTGGTGCCCTGCCTGCATTTATACTTAATGCTGTCACTTATGGCTAAAGAGTCACATTTTGTCCCCTAACAGGTTCCCTGAGGGGACTAAGAGTGCACAAAGACATAGCTGAGCGTAGATCCCTAGTAATTAGTTGACTGTGCTTGTCCATGGTCCTGCTGCCCTGCATTAACTTTTGCCCTCTGGCGTTCTTCGCCCTCCTTGATAAATGTAGGAAAGTTTTGTTTTCAGTTATTCATGTTACTTTGGTACCTGGATCTAGGACCATCTGAACAATGTATTGTGTATGTGACAAAGTAGTCCCTCATCTTAACAGCTCAGTTATCAGCAAAGCAAATGCTACTGAAACACTTTCTCTTTAGTATTATTGCTTTTTATTCCTTGTATTTTGTTTAGTTGTGATTTATTTTGATTATACAGGTTACCCTTTCCCTACTGCTCCTCCTGTGGATCCATTTGCAAAAATCAGAGTGGATGACTGTGGAAAAACTAAGGGATGCTTCAGGTCAGTCTGAGATAAGAGTGCAGATAGCTTTATGTTTACAAATGCTGACTGATGTTATTGGAGACTTTCGTAAGTGTTCTACAGTCATTTTAATAAATGTTTATTATTTAAGAACATACTTTGTAGCACAAACTATATTATTTGAGGACACTAGGATATACATCATAGCTATGGACTTACAGTTCTTTCCCATTTAATATATTTTCATGAAGCAGTTACAAAACCAAAGCAACTACTGTCAACAGAGTAATACTGTGTGTAATTGTTTGCCATACTGTTTAAATACTATACATTCTTACACTAAAAGAGCAATAATTGCAAACAATTAATGGCACTTTATGTATAGCAGATTGTATAATATGTTTTACTGCCATTATACCAAAATGCATTCTTTTAGTTTTTTCTTGCAGAAATGTAATTAAGTTCCATAGCAGGAAATTTCAAGGAAAAAGTATGTGTATTTTCAATTCCCTGTAGGTATGGTAAACCTGGATGCAATGCAGAGACTTGTGACTACTTTCTAAGTTACCGTAGAATAGGAGCTGATGTTGAATTTGAGTTGAGTGCCGATACTGATGGCTGGGTGGCAGTGGGATTTTCCTCAGACAAGAAAATGGTAAGACCTGTACAGTTCTTCATGTTGTGCACACTTTTATGTGCTAGGATATAAAAGGTTTATATATATATTTATGTATTTCATCAGTCAGAAATAGAGCGTATAAGGAAAAACTGCCTTGCTGAAAACAAAGCACCATTCACTAGCACTCCTGGGAGCAGAAGCCAGGCCTACTGCCTCACAGAAAACTGCTTCATCCTTCCCTAACATGTCCTTTCCCTTCTTTTCTGAGAACTACAACAGTATTTTGGTTCAGCTCTGAATGGCTGAATGTTATTAGCTTTTTGCCTTTTTATTAGAAAAGCCCTCAGGGATAAGCCAATTCACATGGAAATGTTCTATCGTGCTTTATGTCAGTGTAACTTGGACAAAAGACACATCATAAACTAAATAGCAAGTGATTTTATTCTTCCATAAATCAGCTGACTTTCAGCGATATAAATATGTCTTTCACTGTTTAACTTTGGAAATTTTTGTGTTTCTTTCATACCTACGTGTTGTTTCAGTGAAGCTACAAATGTGTGACAAGATGACTCCTGCTAATTTAAACATATATACTCTAGAAAGCAATCTTATCAAAATTTGTTCTCTCTCTTCTGGATTTTATTTAATTTGATTTTATGCTTATTCCTGTACTTACTTTTTCATACAAAAGCTTCACTTTTTGTCGAGTTTCAATGAGCAAAACAGAAGCATGTACTGTGTGAACTTTAAAAAACCAGAACAATGGGTGACTTATGCAAAGATGTTTTGTTTGTGATCTTTGGTAAAATATTTAGGACTAAAATGCAGTTCATAATGCAGGTGTTCATGTACAGAAACACTCCAGGGTATATAGAACAATACTGAGCCTATGTCCTAAACTACAAGCCAAAGGAAAGGACTGTTTCTTGTAATCTTAAAAATAATAGTCTGAAAAAACAAAGAATTTAGATGACCTGGGCTAGGACCCACAAAAATGAATGGGAAGACTTGCACTGACTTAGCAGCATTTTTATCAGACTCAAAATGAGAAATACAAAGAAAATTTGAGGGCAGGGACTTTTCATTCATTACTATACATATGACACTGTAAATAAACACAATGAGGACAGAAGCTTTTTGTGTGATAAAGAACAGTCCACATCACAAGAAACAGTTTGTGGTTTTGATGTTGTAAAGAAGCGTTCTGTAGCCAAATTTTGGGAAGAGTTTAGATGGATGGCAATGCAAGTACTCAAAAGGGTTTTCAAAGTAGCTCAGTACCTTTCAGTATTTGTCCCCAGGCTATCAGAGATTGTGTTTCCAGTTCGTAGGTCTGAAGTACTTGCAGTGGATCTCAGGGTCCCACTGCTTTCATCTCATCAGACATTTGTTCCTTTTGTTCCAGGCACACCAAGCAGTGTGTTAAGTCAGCTTCTGGTAGGAAGAATTAAGTCAGTGTAAAGAAAAGGTTTTGCTTCCAAATTTGCTGCGTACATCATCTAATGCCCATTAACTAGCTGGACTAAACCAGCTAGCATCTCTTTCTCTGTTGTTCCCCTGCTGACTTCATCCTTTTTCATAACTTCCAGGATATTTTGGTGTCCTGGGATGCACAGGCTTTAATGGTAAAAAGGCTCTGTGTCACAACAGCTTAGCTGTGAGAAATGGGCTGTTCTTTGGAGGCCCTAATCAAAGTGGTGTGGCCTGGATAGCTACAGAAGTTCAGGGAAAAAAACTATTTTGTGTCCTCAATAGATTTTTTTAAAGTCCTGTGACCTATTTCTTTGTCTCAAATAACATTTTGCTTTTCCACTTGCAGGCTTTTATGCTTTGGAAGGATTCTGTAATGTCATTCTCTTAACTGAGTTCCATAATGCTTTTCTTTCCGCTTTAGTTTTTTTCTTCTATGTGAAAACAGTTTTGTTTTTCTTTTTTTTTTTTGCTTCTTTGTACTTAAGAATGAGGGATTTGTGCTCAGATGTATGAAAATTAAATTTGGAAAATAAGTTATGGAGAGCAATGATAGTTTCAAGACAGGGGCTGAAAAAATTGCCTGCGGCAGCACCAAGGTGCAGAAAATGTTCAAGCATGTGTTTACCTAGTTGTCCCCTTTTTGCTTTCACTTTTGGTACATCTTTTACAAATACACATAAAAATATTCCCAGAGCACTGAAATGCACCCTTTTTTTCCTCCTTTTGCTGTAACAAGGAAGAACTGAGGGATGATCACACTATCATCAGTATGATGTTCATCAGAAAGATGAGTATGGGAGGAGTAGGGCCTGTATTTAATATGGCACTATAGTTGTGGCAGTGGTGTTCAGTAAAATGCCACTCATCCAGCTTGGACAGTGCTCTGATGGTTGTTGATACTAAGATAGTACTAAGATAGAAGTTAATGTTCATCCTTGAGTGATGTGGTGTTCTCCCACTTTGTCGGTGACCTTGAATAGCTGTTCCAGCAACTGCTTTAGTATATCTAAGAATGACCTCTACAAGTAATTGTCTCACACTTTCTTCTACCTGTTGGTTCTCTGCTTGAGAAGAACCAACTCTGGTGTCTGTTTATGCTAAATGAAGAAGCACATATTGATTACTTTTTTCTTGTATCTTATGGTATACTGTATTCTGTTATTACATGCTGAACATTTTTTCTTTTAAGAGATAAAAGAGATATGAAAAGTGATGTTCCCTTAAGTGAATGTGAGAAGATATTAGAAAAGACTTACTGTAATTTATGCTGTTATTTTCCCATAATTAGTAGATTCATCTCCTCTACTTTACTAAATTATATTGGTTTCCTGTCCATGATTTGATGCAGTGGATTTTGTACACATCAGGAATTCAAGACTGCCCGTGTTTATGAAGCTGGATCCCAGAACTTCACAGATAACCAAACAAAATGGCCTTCTACATATCAATTAATTATGTGATGTCAGGGTGATACCATTTCTTACATAGATGTTATATATATGAAGTAAAATAACTCTTAGAAAGATCTAAAAGAGAATTCAGAGATAGTAAGGGTAAGTAAATATCACTATCCATTTATACACTTTTCAATAGGATTGAAGATACCTGGTTAGGAAAACAAATATTTGTGTATATATAACTTAGAAAGAAGGAAGGAGATTCCTAGGTCTTAATTAGTTTTGAATAATTGAAATTATATACATAAATGAGGAAATACTTTATGACACTTTTGTTTTCCATCTTCCAATTTGTTTTTACCTTGTAGGGAGGGGATGATGTCATGGCTTGTGTTCATGATGATAACGGAAGAGTCCGAATACAGCACTTCTATAATGTCGGTCAGTGGGCTAAAGAAATCCAGAGAAATCCTGCTCGGGATGAAGAAGGGGTTTTTGAAAACAATCGTGTAACATGTCGATTCAAGCGTCCCGTGTATGTTCCCCGAGAGGAAACGATTGTAGATCTGCACTTGAGTTGGTACTATCTGTTTGCTTGGGGTCCAGCAATTCAGGGTAAGGTGATTTCTGTGTTACTGACAGAACTGATGCACCTAAACTGATAAATGTCTTTCAATTACATTAATATTACTAAACCCCTCCTCCCCCTTTTTTTTAATAAACTAAAATTCTGGCAGCATGAAGCTTAAAAATAGATTAAAAGGAAGACAAAGGTTCAACATGTCATGTTTTCTTGGTATATAGCTGCTATCCTCACTCCCCAAAGCTAAATATAGAACTTCATAACTAGAAGTTTTAAATTCCTTTGAAAGATGTTTGTTGTTTGTTTGAATTTCATTTGTTTATTCAGAGGTTTAATTTCAGAAAGCAGAGAAATGGTACTGCTCACTGACAGTGTAATATTGCATGCCTCTGTAGTTTTCAAAATTACCTGGCTGGCTACCTGCTTCTGTAGTAGAGTTTTAGAAAAATTGCATCTGATGTTATTTCTTTCTGCCCTTACCTCCTAAAGGTTCTATAACTCGTCATGATATAGACTCACCACCCGTATCAGAGTGTGTTGTCAGTATTTACAAGTATGAAGATATTTTCATGCCATCAGCTGCCTATCAGACCTTTTCTTCTCCATTCTGCTTGCTCCTCATTGTTGCACTGACCTTCTATTTATTGATGGGAACCCCATGACAAATGGAAACCAGCAATAATTTGTCGGTGGCAGTTTCTCAGGATAGACGGCTATATGGATGGACAATGCATTTTTCTATTGAAATTGATATCACACCACCATCCTCATCTAGCTGCTTTTGAACATAGTTAGCTTCTCAGAAGAATGAAATAAGCATCTCCTTTGAGTGGCAGAGTGGTGACAAATCATTTAAGAATAATCAGTGAACACATAGAAGAATATTTTGTGTTGTGATTACTTGCTTAAAGAAAATGACACTTTTGTAAAATCAATGTGTGTGTGTGTATGTGTGTTTGGGAAGGGTGCCTGCATGTGTGTTTAGGTGCATTTAGTAATGGACATCTTATCGAAATAAATAAATTGCCTTCCAAATTGCTTTGAAAAAGCAAACTTAGGAAAACATTGTAATGCTGTTTGGTACTTCTGGAGCAGAGAGCATAACTCCAAGTGCAGTTTCAGATCTTAAGATCCAGACAGTGACACAGCAGTATAAAATCTGCCCTTCAGTAGTGGACAGTTCTCCCAATTTTATTTTATTTTTTTTTAACGTATTTATCAAAATTCCCTTGCTGTGGTACTTGCCAAAATTAAACTTGAATATTCAAGGATTGGCATGGGGCTTTTTTCAGTTGTAAAGGGATGATAAATGACTTTATTATGTTTCAACAGCCTTTTTGAAAGAAATGGCTACTTCTTTTAAGAGGGAAACATAAAGTAATTTATATAACAGGTGGAAGGGAGAATACAGCAATATAAATTCTCCATACATAGGAAAACCAGGTGTAAAACATGCAGAATATAGAAAATCCCAACAAGCCATAGGATGTCCTCCCAATAGACTCGATCAATTTTTCTCTTTTTATGAAAAACAGTAATTTTGCTAACATGTAAATACATTTTTAAGTAGTTGTGTGGTAGTATGAAGTCATTTGGTTCTTCTGTGTTGTATGCCTCTATATCTTGTTCATGTTAAAAGTGTTAAAGGTGACTATGGGCAGCTGGTGTTAACTTAAAAAAAATAGAAATATATTTCATACTATTTGTAAGGAAAGACAGGAATTAATAAGAAGAATAGTATCTTTAGTTCATCAAACCATGGCTAAAATACAATGTGGAAAAAGATGAGCTAAAGAAGAAATACACTAGATTTTTTTATCACCAGTAAATATTACAAGAAGAATGCTAAATATTGCAGAAATGGAAAGTGTCAAAATGCATTTATGAGCCACAGAAAATTATGATAAACTTTTTGTGGAGAATGTCTGTTCTTCACGTAATAAGAAGTGTATAACACGTGTCTACATGTAGCAGTCAAATGTGCTTAGAAAAGGTTATGCATTCACTTTCTAACTTACATTAAAATTCTATTTAAATAGAATTAAAATCTAAATAGTGCCAAAGTTTTATCTAATGTGGTACGCTTAAGGACTCTGTAACAGGATCTGGTAAAGTATGGGATGGAACTCCTTTCTATTCTCATTACTGCACAGAATATATAATGATGAACTAGCTTTGCTGGGTCTGCATCATTATTCACAGACTGATGTTTGTAAACTGTTTTTTTAGGCTAAGAATTCTTCAAACCTATGCTTAAGGTATATGAATTAGATTGAATATTAATTAATCTTCATAGCAAACACTTTATCCCTATTTCAAGAGCAAGATTGATTGGTATTTTATATTTTCAACTTGGTTAATTTACTCATCATCTGATGAAGTATACAGTGAAGACCACCAAATAAGAAAGGTCTGCTTTGGTCCACAATAGCTATATAATTTAGCCTTAAAATTGGCTGGAGCAGATAAGCCAAAATCTGGATAATGAGCTTTACTTTCAGCAACCAGGTGAAGTGAAGAAATTCTTAGGGTAAGTTCTTTCTCTGTTGTGCTGATTTGTAGGTAGCTGAGATATGACAGTGTTTTCTCAGAGCCTGAGGGTTGCTTTAACTTACGGCCTTGTATTTACTATTTGAGTTACAGCCGTTTATCTGATTTCCCACTAAAGGGCTAATTTAATAATTTAAAAGTACTGAAGTAGGATAGAAATCCATTTTAACTCCTCTTTTCTTTTTTAAAACAGTGCTGGATTTAGGATAGCCTGGCTGTACCCAATCACAGACGTATGTCACAGATGACAATAATAATGTAAAATTGTGTTTACAGCTGTCAATCTACTTTCCACATATTTGGAGTCAGATGCATTTGAAGTTCAGGACCAAAAGCAAGAGGAAATTACTTTATGCTGGTTTTTATTTCTTTTTCAGATTACTTGTCAGCGTCCTGACAAGGGCTTGTCAGATGTTTTTGTTGTTGTATTTTTCTCTTGTTGAAGTATTAGCAGAAATGTGTACTTCTATAAAAACTTTCACCCAAGCTTCATAGTACTTAATTAGCCTAATAAAGTGTTTCTCATCAAAAGGGAGGAAATAAAAGGCCACAGCAAGCAGCAAAACAATCTGTTATTTGGCATTTCAGCTGATGGTTCAGTTTAGCCATGAGTTTGTCTGAGAGTTGCTCTTCAGAGTGGGAAAATGAGGAACATGAATTTCAAGTTGACAAACAGAGAAGGTTTGAGTGTTAAGAACTTACTAGTTGGGATGAAATGTGAGAAGAAAAAGGTCAAAAGAGAAATGAAATGTCTTTAAGGTCAGTGATATTTAACTTTGGGTGATACTTGGTAAGTTAATATTTGAGTGGGCATAGTAACTTGTCATGGAAAGTATTTTGGTTTTTGTGTATTTTTTCTTTTTAGTATTGAAAAGCAGGATTGATTCCTGTTAATCAAAATTATAGTCTTCAAGGAAATTTTTAAGCTATTATGGCATTTCAAGTAGGGATTTTTACATTTTTTACGGTTTTTTGAGTAATGGGCACCAACAGAAACTAGAAGAAAAGGCCTGCTCTGGAAAAGGATGCAGACATTTCCTTCTCCAAATTAGATTTTTAGTTTCTTTAGTGTGACTGCTAGCAAAGAACTGTTAAAGAATACATTTCTAAAGTGCTTTAAATTTGAGGATTACTTGCACAGTGACCTAATACAGAGGCATGGAGTTTAGAAATGGCATGTTTAGAGTATGGTGTTCTTTGGAAATTTAACTGGGATTATTAATTAGAAAAATAGGACTGGTAAAGACCATATGGCATTAATTAATGTCCTTGAATATGTTCTTCCTGTGCAGAACAAAATTCAGTTGTGACCATTGCTTGTTGCATTAACAATATTATCACCCTCTTCTCACTCTGTCCATCTTACCTAGAATGTTTTACACTCTGAGTTTCTAAGTTAGTTGGAAGAGAAATCAGTTCCTTATATTGGTGACAGTTTCTATTGCAAAAGGATCTTGGTTTTGACTGTAGTGTTTGACTGGTACCTTACTATAAATAATAAGTTAGGCCTGAAATGCCTTTAGTAATAAGTGGGATAGAGGAGAGAGAAAAATGAGTGGAGTGGACAGACTTTCAGAAAGTAATCTTTTTCTTTGCTGGAATCAAATAAGTATCTATATTTTTTTGGTATAGGTGAGTTGCTAATTGAGTTTTTCCCCCCCTCAAATAAAAAAAAAGAAGCCTACCTAATTTGATAATGTTATTGGATACAGGGTGATGCTGTCTTCGAAATTCTATTATTATAAGAGAAATAGTCTGTTTTTGAAAGATAACATTGCTGAGAAAAGCTTGAAATCCCTCTGTGGCCTTCTGGCAATTCTTATTTGGTTTTGCAATATTTATGGCAAGAAAATAAACACTTTGGCCTCCCTAACCTGACGAAAATCCCAGATTGGGTTAAATGTTTTCAAAGCAGTGTTGGGCACTCACTTTCCCTCATTCTTAAGTACAAAGAAGCAAAAAAAAAAACAAAACTGTTTTCACATAGAAGAAAAAAACTAAAGAGGAAAGAAAAGCATTGTGGAACTCAGTTAAGAGAATGACATTACAGAATCCTTCCAAAGCATAAAAGCCTGCAAGTGGAAAAGCAAAATGTTATTTGAGACAAAGAAATAGGTCACAGGACTTTAAAAAAATCTATTGAGGACACAAAATAGTTTTTTTCCCTGAACTTCTGTAGCTATCCAGGCCACACCACTTTGATTAGGGATTAGAGAATGACTGGTATACATCATCATGCCACCCAGGCAGATGTCTTGAAGCTCGCTTAGGGCACCACATCCAGGGTCTGAACCAAAAAGAAGAGCCTTGCAACTGCCTTCATATACTGAATATCTACTGCAAAATGGAAATAACAAACAGAATGACCCATTCTACACCAAATCCCTTAAATACACATATCTTCTTGTTTACAAGAACCTCAACATGACCTGGCAATGTGTGCGAGCAGCCCATAAAGTCAACTGTATCCTGGGCTGCATCAAAAGAAGTGTGGCCAGCTGGGCAAGGGAGATGGTTTTGCACCTCTACTCTGCTCTTCTGAAACCCCACCTTGAGTATTGCATCCAGCTCTGGGGTCCCCAGCAGAAGAAGGATGTGGACCTGTTGGAATCATAAGGTGATGAGACGACTGAAGAACCTCTCCTATGAAGACAGGCTGAGAGAGTTGGGGTTGTTCAGCCTGGCTCTGGGGAGACCTTAGAGCACCTCTCAGTACATAAAGAGACCTACAAAGAGAGCTGGAGAGGGACTTTATATAAGGGCATATAGTGATAGGACAAGAGGGAAATGGTTTTAAACTGACAGAGAGTAGATACAAGAAAAAAGTTCTTTACTGTGAGGGTGGTGAGGTACTGAAACATGTTGCCAGGGAAGTTGTGGATGCTCCATTCCTGGAAGTGTTTGAGGTCAGGTTGGATAGGGCTCTGAGCAACCTGGTCTAGTGGAAGGTGTCCCTGCCTGTGGCAGCAGGATTGGAATGAGATGATCTTTAAAGTCCCTTCCAACCCAAACTATTCTATGATTCTTTTGCCAGACTGTAGATGGTGTTCTTACTGTGGGTGTTTATGTTTAGTCTTCCTCTAAAAAGTACTGTGCTTCTTGTCAGTAACCTATGTGTTGTCCCCATTTCAGCAGATGCCTTACACTATTTAATGAGGTGGTCCTGAGAAGTATTAGCCCAGTTGTACAGAGGAGTTAGTAGGTAAAGGAGGACTGGAACACATGTCTCTTCATGATTTTCCAGGTCACAATTAGACATCTGTCTCATTGATGATACTCAGTTATTCATAAGTAAATGACTGCTGTAAGTTTGAGAGAAGACACAGGTCTCCCTGTTTCTGTCTTCTCCTTTCGAAGAAGAAAATTATTCTTGTTTTAGAGAATAGACTTTCTGTCTGGTCTTTCAAGTCTTTTCTGAGTCCACTGAAAGTTTGCACCCTTCAGTACTCTAGAGGCAGAACTAAAGTTTATATCCAAATTGTGTAACTTTTATTAGCATTTAAATTGCATTTTGTGACTGTGGTTTCATTGGTTTGCCACACTGCTGTGCAGCAGGTGTACTCCACCCCCACTTTTTTGACATCTCCAAATACTTTTCCCAAAGAAAAGTAATAGCTTGGAAGAAGGAAATATGTATTTGAGAGAATTACAAAAGATCTATTATCACCTATTTTCAGAGATAATTCTTGTGAAGGTTAGTATTTTATACAGAATATGACTTTGTATAGAGCCTTAGATTTATGAAAGAATCAGAAACACATGTAGATATTGCAGTGTTTCAGTGCTTCATGGATCTGTGGATGTGCACAATGTACATGAATTGGCATGATCCATTTTAACACTGCCTCCACAGCATGTAATGAAAGTGGCAAAGCAGTTTGCTTGAATGCTACACAGTGAGACACTGGTGACATCAAATGGTTTGGAACAGAAGAGTAGAGAACCTTGTAGTAAGGATGAATGACAAGGAAGGGATAATGGTTTTGGCATACTTTCTATTTTTTTATGAGTTTACTTGTGGCAGAGCTTGTCTGGCAGTCTTTATCATAAGCAAATATTACTTGATGCAATGAGAAGGAACAGAGTCTGACTTCAGTGAGAATTTAGCTTTTATGCAGGTCCTAGCTGTGTTCCCAGGGCTGATGTGGGCACCAGGTTGGAATGCTGCAAGATGTCTACTCCCACCAAACTCCAAGGTAAGAGCTAGAGGCCTGATCCTGCCTTCAGAGCTAGGAAAACCTGTCAAGACCCCACAGACAGTAGTGGCAGTCGGCTGCAGTGGGGAGTACCTGCTCAGTTTGTAAAATGGCCAGTGAGCAGGTGCTCCTTGCTTGCAACAGTCTAAATATCAAAAGATGGGGACTCTAAATCTTTTCTTAAAAGTGTTCATTGTACATTACTGATTTCCTTTAATTAACATTTCAATACAAGTATTTCTGTAGCACTGTGTTAAGGCAGCTCTCCCTCAACCTGCCCAGAACAGATATGGATCTAAGTGGAAAGTTTTAAAGAAAATCTCAGTTTCCTGTGTACAAAAATCAATAATAAAGAAAATAATTTTTTCTAACTATATGTCAACTTTTAACATTTTTTTTTCATGTCTACTTATTTTATGCAATTTTTATATCAAGGTATCTGATTTGTGCAAATACAGAGTAAGATCTAGATAAGCCTTCCTTTTCTAAAGTTCTTAGTATGAAGTAATCACTTTGATAACTTCGATTTTTATTTTCACAGTGGGTTTGGTAAAATTATGTATGCTTGAACCTGGTTATTTAACTTATCTAATTTGGGCTCAGATAGTGAGACAAAAGCAGTGTAATTTTTAAATGTCGAGGAGGATGTGTGCAGCTTGTGGAGTTGATAGGTGTGAAAATGCAGACTTGAAAGATATTACTTGCTTTGAAAATCTGTGTTATGGCTTACCAATAGCAATGAATCCTTGGATCACTAAGTAATTTGAATTGCACTCACAGACTCATAGAATATCTCAAGTTGGAAGAGACCCATAAGGATCTTAGAGTCCAACTCCTTGCTCTTCACAGAACTTCCTAAAACTAAATCATATGTCTAAGAGCATAATCCAGATGGTCCTTGAACCCTGACAGGCTCGGTGCCATGATCAGTTCCCTGTGGAGCCTGTTCAGTGACCAGACACCCTCTCAGAGAAGAACTTTTTCCTAATGTCCCATCTGAACTTCCTCTGACAGCACTTCATAGACATTCACAACTGTTGCTTTCACTCTCCTTCTGTTTCTTATCAGTAGGAATGTTCTTTCAAATCCATGAGAGGTTGGAATACATGCAGGACTTCACAGCCCCTATCTTAGAACAGCTGCTGCTCCATATAGTCTCATTCTGATCTGCAATTAGAGCCTATTTAGGAATGTCCTTACAAGGTGAACTTTTGTATGGCATTTTTAAGAAATTTTAAGTGAAGGTGTTGTGCTCTTTATAGACTGGAACATTACAGAATTACCAGTGCTATCCTGAGCTGTTTCTAAATTATACTCACTCAAATTCATATTTACATTTTAAAAGAAGTAATTGGATTTTTCAAAAGTGCTGAGCAGCTGCAAATCTTTTATGGCTCCAATGCTTGCTCAGGGCAGTCAACGTTTTATGGTAACGAGTGATTGCAATGTGTTGCCTAATTTAGTTGCACATCTCTCTCTTGGTTTTGATGTCATGCAGTTCAATTTCATAAGATGGTGTTGGTAGAAGACTAAATAATTCACTTAAGTTGTGTGCCAAGGAATAAAAATATTCCTGCTGATTTTTCACAACAGTGATCTGCAAAGTTTAGATTAATGAAAAATATTCTTCACAGAATGAATATGTAAGCAATGTGATTTTGCTGAAGGTATTTGTGTGTGTGTGTAAAGTCTGAGAATTACACAAGAAAGTCTAAAAACAAAATGCTAGATTGTGGTCTGGAGACAGAAGAAGACAATACACAGAATCCTACATGTTCCCTGACTCCAAGACAATTTGGGGAGACAGAATGATCCAGAAAAATATTTATGAACCTGAGATATTATTCGTGTGGATATTATGTTTGCAGTTCTTATATACTAACCTTTCACTTTCTTCAGTACAAAAATTAGCCTCACATTAGTCTTATTACAGTACTATTTTCACATTTTTTTTCCAAACAAGATGAAACAAGGATAAGTTCAGTAAGTCATGAGAATATTGTCATATAGAATATTAGGATAATAGGAAAGGAAGTACAGATGTTATAGTTTAAAGGGAAAAATTCTTGTTGCTTTACTCCAGAATATATCTGCTTCTGAAATACTTGACTGCTCACATAAAAAGTAATGAATTCTTTTTCAGTTTTTCACAGTTGGTGATATGAAACAAGTGATAAGCGTTGAGGTAGAAAAAAACTACTACAGTAGATTTTTTTAAAGCTGGAAGCATTCAAGTCGTGACACAGAGAGTCCAAGATGAAATTTTAAGCCTATTAAGTTAGAAAAATGAAATGGTGGGACCCTAACATTTGTGTGTGATATCCCCAGCCTTTATTTAGGCAGATATATTTTGTTAGCATATTTGAAGTGTCATGAGTTCTGTTTAGGTTAAAACAGATGCCTAGTATGCCTTGGTATTTCTGATTTATATATCTTGAGGTCTGATTTGCTTTAACCTCTTTGCAAGTAAGCAGGCTGTTGTAACTGTGTGAACTCTTGCCACTTTTTTTGTATTACATGAAGTGGAACGATTGAACATGAAATGTCATCTCTACCTTTTGACTTTGTTCAGCATTCTCAAGACCAGCATACAGATAAAATGTGCAAATAAGCAACTTGTAACTATAGTGTTAAGTGGTGTTCTGCATTCTTTATGCTAGGCTCTGTTCTGCATGCCACTACCCACCAACCATGTGAAGTCAGTGAGCATTTGGTTGGGTAGGAGCGCAGAATGGAGGTTTTGTAGTCCAGAAGAAATTGCCAAACTTCTTTGTATTTATGCTCTAGTCTTTTCAGAAAAAATAACACTGGATGAATACATAATGAAATTACTGTGACCTACGGGACTACTTTACAATCAGTGCATGCCCTAAAGTATTGCTTTGTAACATCTGTTTTATACTAAGTGTTGGTGTTCAAGTGAGCCTTGTTAGCTATTTGACAGTGACAGACAACAATATTTATAAAACTGTTATAATAAATGCCTTTTTAATCTAAGAAAATGTGTGGTGTGGCATTTATAAAAGGGTGAGAAGAAGTCTCTGAGGTTAAAGAAGTTTCTGCTGCTGGCCTGTGTTGAGTTCTTTCCCATGCCATGGTCTTGAATTTATTAGCCTGAGTAATTCTATTTAAGTCAGTGAGGCTGGTCACAGTAGCAAATGTGAGAAGACTATTTTTTTTCCCCCACCATGAGAATCATGGTGAAGTTGTAAATAAATGTAATAATCTCTACTTTAACAAAGCATTAACCCAATGTAGAGTTTTCTGTGGTGACCTCTGTGCTGTGTTTTTGTAACTTATTTGATACAAATATGCTCAAGTTGCAATATTACAAATCTGGGTGTTCTTTATCTACTGTTGTCACTGCCTTATTCCTTGGCCAGACAGATCAGCACTTGAAGCAGTAAGAACAGGCTTTTGCAGAAAAGAAGAAAATTAAATTATATTAGAAACTGGCAACAGAGAAGAGGAAGTCCCATGATACTCAACAAGGAAAAGCAGCTATGGAAGTCTCTCAAACAGGGATGCTGTGATCTGTGAGATCTCTCAGGTTTGAGCAGGTATTTCAGCTCCTTGCTGGCAGGTGAGAAGAAGAGTTGGCTCAGGGCAACAAGAAATGTATTGCTTTTACACCGTGTGTCTGTTTGTTGTTTGTAGTAATGCTACTGTGGAGGTTTGGGTTGGCTCCCTGCCAAACCCAGCTGTTGGCCACACAGATTTCTCCCCTCCCGAATGAGAAAAAAGTACCAAAAGAAAGTTTGTAGAAAAAATATATATATATTCACCTATATTACAGTTATATACAATTAAACACTATGAATATACAGAACAAGAATCCCCAACAACCCCAGAAGGGGAAAGGGGAAGGGGAAAAGGGACAAAAATGTGTAAAAATAAAACAAAACAGGTATACACAAAAACTCAGGGAATAGCTCAATAAAGTAACGAACACAATAAAATCTCACCAACTTCCCTCAAAAAAAGTTCCTTCCAGACAACAGCTCTCAGATAGGCTTCAGCTCACATAGATAAGAGAGAGGTCAACACACTGAGACCTTCTGTCTTCTAAGCACCTGAAAGGAAGAGAGAAGAAGAACCTCCCCTCCTTGTCTTATACACATCTGATTACGTAAAGGAATGGTGTGGAATACTTCCTTAGTTATAACCCTGTTACCAGGGAAGGCCTAGACCAAAACCA
>JAWWEE010000074.1:84506684-84565084 GCA_035221455.1 Xenops minutus | reverse complement strand
GAATGGTGTGGAATACTTCCTTAGTTATAACCCTGTTACCAGGGAAGGCCTAGACCAAAACCAAGAAAACTAAACCACCACAGCTAGCCAGTAGTTGCAGACTGCAAGAAAGGATGGATCTCCTGAGTGTCACCTACTTGTGCACTGTCCAAGTGATCATAATCAATAGAGGTCTTAAATATATCCAGGGGAGGCTCTTAAATTATATTCTGTTTATCTGTGGTATGTGACCACTGATAGTTCAGTTAAGGCATTTTGTCACAATCCAAGACATTCTTCTGTTTTTCAGATCTCTGTATGCCCAGCTCTTGTTCCATGCACACAGCTACCATGTGGGCTAACCTGCAAGATAGTGCTCTGGATTTTGTCCACACACAGGTCGTACTGGTGCTGTTTTGCTTGCTATTTCCATTGATTGAATATTTTTGTGTTGATGCTGTTGACTGCTCTGCCTTACAACCATTCATTTCATTCCCCTTACTTACTGAACAAGAGTCACAGTTTTCTACCTGTATCGTTCAAGTATAGCTCTGCTAATAATACTGTGTGCCTGAGATATTGAACAAAGTTGTTTCTGCAATAAAGTCAGGCAGTGCTATAATCTCTGGTGTTAAGATATGGTGTTCCCAAGGGTTGGTTTTCATTTTATTTTAACCAATATTTTGTAAATGACATTTAATTTGAAGTCTTCTCATCTTAGCAGCCTGAGCTGCTTTAGCCCAAAATACAAAGGTATATGCAGATGACCTAAAGGTACAAAGTTATGTTAATCATTAACTTTGAAGTTAAGATTTTTTTTCCTTTGGTTCTGCTACTATTGAAACTATAGTAGTTTACATTGAGTATTTTTCATTGATCTGACGGTGATACTACTTTGTCATTAAAGTGAGGTGAATTAAGGAAGTGAGATTAACCTCAACTGAATTTTCACAAATGTTCTGTAATAGATTAAAACAAAGTCTCTCAAGCATGATAGATTTATTTTCTAAACACACAGACCAGTGCTGACACCTTGTGGCTTCATTCCTGAGTTATATTATAGCTTCAGGTGATTTTTTTGAGTGTAAATAATTAACTTGCTGTTGCCACCATTGTCTATCTCCTCTGCTTTGTGGCCACCTCAGTGCCCAATATTTTGTTATCATGTGTAAGACAGCTTGTAGTCTGTGTTGGCTGCACATCAAGTGAATAAAAAGCTAGGGGTGTCTGATATCTTGAAGGGAACTGCACAAAATTGTGGGTGCTTGTGCAGAAGCAGACAGAACTTACAAGTTTCTCTTCACTAGTTAATATCTTGTTTTCTACATAGGAGGGCACCGAGGACTGTCAATACTTACCACTCATGTACTTTTAAGTGCATACATCTTTTCTGCACTGATGTAAAAGCATTCCTTTCCTGCCCTCTTCACCCTTGAAGAATTGCTAACAGCAAAAATACAACCCAAAAGACTGGAGAATTTCTGGTAGTAAAGGAGCCTGAGGTGTGTTGCTTATCTATGGCCATAAAAATGCCTAAACCACAGTGTATCAGTGCAATTTATACCTACATGGGCATCTAATCTAAAATCACTTACTATTTCAAATCTTAAACAAAACCAGCTGTTAAGGCTGAAAATCTGTTGTGCAATTAAGTTTTAGAGGCTGGGGTGTGTCTTTTGAAGATCACATATCCTCTCTCAGCAGTCACTTCAGCAATTATTTTCTGATATTTAAAGTCATGTTCCTGTTCATTAGTATTCATGTTGTGGTAATACATGAGTTAGAAATCCTTATTTTATTGCATTGTTGTTGTGGGTTTTTTGTTTTTGTTTTTTTTGTTTGTTTGTTTTGTTTTGTTCCCCTTTCTAAAACATTTAATTGTTTATAAAAGATAGTGAAACACATAATTGGAAATGTTTTGTTACAGTAGGGACCAAATCCATGGCTTATGTAAATCAATATTTAGCGCTTCACTCCAGTCAGTGAGGTGACATTAATTTCTGCTCCTGAAGAACATGGCTGCCAGAATGCATTAAGAAAAGTCAAAGGGATAAGGATGTGCCTATGATGGTTTGCTGGCATCTCTGTTTAGCTAACAGAAGGATTTTAACTCTGTGCTCTTCCCCCTGTGTAAATCTTAATTGACACTTGCTAATTGAACTTTAATGCAATAAAGGTATTGTAATGAGCCCTTACAGTCTGGCATGCTTCTGAACTAAAGAGAAAGTTCAGGTAATGATGCATGCTTATTACCTATTTCAGCACCCTGCCAGGAGGCAGATCTATCTGATCAAAGAGCAGTGAGTGGCAGTATCAGTTTAAGGTTCAATAAAAGCTTCTCATATGGACAACTGCTTGTAATTCCTCATCACCATCAGGATCAAACAAACTGCTTGTAGGTTTATAAATGCTACCACTGCATAAAATTAAAGCACTTTGTTGAACCTACGTGTGATCTGTTCAGCAAAGGAAAACAAGGAGCTGCAGGGGCTAAAAGGAACCTTTACAGCGAGAACTTCTCTGTAACTGGCAGAAAAGGCTTTGCAGCACAGACAAGTCAGGTCTGCAGTGCAAAAGCTCTAGGAAACTGTCTGGACCCACCCCCATCTAGGGCTTTAGGATGCAATATAGTCACAGGAAGTGCGTAGAAAAACCTCTACCTTTTCTCCTTGGAATGATCATAGGGATAGGTCTCACTTATAGTCTGTTGTCTTTGTATTGCTCTGCATTTAAAAGCCAGGCTATGAATAGGTGTATTCCCACTTTGCAAGTTAAAGACAATTGTGTTCAGGGTAATGTCAGCTTTTGAACATCCCCGTTATGCCAGAAATGCTCCACCAAAGTCCTTGTGACGTTACATAAGGTTAAATTTACATGTAAATCCTAAAAAGTATAAAGAATAAGATAAAAAATCCTGTATCTATGGACTTTTCACATGTTCAGAGGTACGTGACCTCTCTTGTGTTGTAGAGGATATTACTGCATCTCACTGAAAAGAAAAAGGAAGATCTCTCTGAGGGTTTTATGGCAGCATTGCCAATAGCTTTGGTACCTGCTGAAGGGCTGTGTTAAGCTGCGAAGGGAAAACTGAGCAGCACTAGTTCAACCATCGTGAACTTCAGCCCTTGCATACCTTGCTCAGACCAAATGTATTTATTACAGAAGCATTTAGACCACCTGTAAAATGTTAGCGGTCACCCTCATGCCTGGACTCGGAGGTCTGGTGTATGCCAGCTGCAGGAAACTGGCTCTTTGCTAGCTTATTTGCAAATAGAATTTGATGCAACAGAGTGCCACAAACGTCAGGTCTAAAAAACCAGACAGAACAAACTATCTCTTCAGCGGGCCAGGTTCCCAGTAAAAGCGCAGATGCCTCCTCGTTAAATAATGCGGTGCCGGAACATGTTCCGACAAGACAAAATCCTTCAGCTGCTCTAACCAGTCTTGCTCTCCACCATGCAGTGACGCTCCGGATCTCCGAATTTGTTCCGCTCCCCGAGACTGGAGCAGCAGTAGGGGCAGGGGAGGCTGCATTTCGGGGATGGGGATGGGCCTCCAGCTGCTGGGCTCTTCCCTGCTCCAGCCCTCGGCCGCCTTCTTCAGCAGGCGCCGGGAGGGCGCTGGGGACCCCCGGGCGGGATAAGAGCCCCCGGGACAGCCCCCACTGCACGCGCGGGCCGGGGCAGCGCGGCCGGCGGCTCTCCCGGGGCAGGACCACATCTCCCGGCAGCCTTCCCGGCCGGCACCGCCCTTTTCCCGCCGGGCTGAGCTGAGCTGGGCTGGGCACACGCCCGCGCCCTGCCCGACCCGCACAGCGGCAGCGGGGCGGCCCCAGCCCCGGCCCCGCAGCCCCGCCGGGCCCCGCCGCCCCGGCCATGGCTGACAGCGCGGAGCCCCCGCCGGCTGCGGACGCGGGTCCCGATGCGGGTCGCGGTGCGGCCGCTCCGGGCTCGCCGCCCCGGCAGCAGCAGCAGCAGCAGAACCAGAACCAGCAGCAGCAGAACCAGCAGCAGCAGCAGCAGCCGCAGCAGGATCGGCCCGGCGGGTCCCCCGGCGCGCCGCGGCTGGCGCTGGGCGGCCCGGGCGGGGCGGCGGGGGTGTCGCTGCCGCGGCTGGAGAAGCCGATCAAGCAGGCCTTCTACAACACCGGGGCGCTGCTGTTCGCGGGGCTGTGCTGCGGCGCCGCCGTCCTGGTGTACTTCATCCTGGAGGCGTTCCTGCGGCCGCTGCTCTGGGCCGTGCTCTGCGGCACCTTCCTGCACCCCTTCAAGACCTCGCTGACGGCGCTGGGCCGGCGCTGGCTCGGCCGCCTGCACCGCTCCCGCACGCCCGTGCTGCTGGCCGCGCTCCTGCTGCCCATCTGCTTCGCCAACTACGGCGTGGAGGCGCTGGGCGAGCAGGTGCTGCGGCGGCGGCGGCTGCTGGTGCTGCTGGGCGGCGGCGGGCCGCTGCTCTACGGGCTCTACTGCCTCGGCAGCTCCCTGGGCGTGCAGGTGCTGCTGGCACAGGCCGCCCGCCTCATCTGCCAGGGCCTCGACTACTTCAGCAGCCAGTGGGTGAGTGCGCCGCTCCCGAGCTGCGCTGGCGGCCGCAGGCACTCAGCCCGGCCCCCGGGCACACGGCGAGGCTGGCTGGGCTCTGAGCGTGCCTTCAGGTGCTGCGGAATGGCAGCCCGGCCCCACAGGGGACCCGCGGGCAGGGAAGGCGCATCAAGGCTTGTCTCTCGGTGGGCTGGGTGCCTTGGGTTCGTCTCCTTCTTAAAGTATCGAGAGGTGCAGCCTCAACTTAAATGTTGAAAAGTAAAGCTGTTTAACTGATAAATGTTACTTATGGGGACAAAGTTTGGGAGGCTGCTTTCCACTGTCGTGTTCTGACTCGTTAAAACTTCTGGCAGAACTCATTTACACTTTGCTAGTTACAGCTGAAACTGAAAATACTAAAAATTTATAAATTTTTTTTAAAATACCCATTTGCTTACGATACGTAGTATTTTTTTGTATGTGATAGCATGAAAGATCAGTAAGTTGCGCTCTTGTTAAATACTGATGTACAACTGCATGCTCACATTGCTTTAAAATCTTGCAATCTTGACTTTAAAAGCTGCTTTATTTTTTAAACTAACAAAATGCCCCTTCCCCCTTGGGTAATAGTTTTCCTAAATGTACTGACAGAGGATATTTCGAGCTTGTGTGAATAGAATAGTCTGGAGAATGTGTTTTGTCTCCTGATGGCAGGCACTGGAGGAAGAGATCTTGGCTTTCTATTCTGAAGTGTTGTCATACGCTGGAAGATGTCAGGGGACATGTGTTTCTGGTCTGTTTTGTGCTCAGAAGTATAACTGATAGAGACACGTTATCTCTTTATAAAGAGGCAAGATACAACCATATTTACCTTCAGCTGAGTCTCTAAGAATCTAAGGCAGAATCTAAGCGTGGCTTGGTACTGGTGGGAAGCTTTGATTTCTTGCCACACAATTTGCTTGATTTGTTTAAGATTTTCCTTTGCATTGACCTACCCTTTCTGTCAAATCACTGGTACTGCTACACTAACTGACCTGGCCAAGTCCAGGCTTTGATTAAAACTTGACTCATTAAACCATACTTACACTGGGTAAAAATCAGGGCACTAAAGGAAGCTGCACTGATTCAACCTCATAAATATGGTTGTAATGCACTGCTGGATGTCTGTGCATGCTCAGTGCAACTTTGTTTAGCAGTCTCTGATACTTTTGCTTTTGATTGGTGTTTCTGATTTAACACTTCTGTTCATTGAACTGCTGTAAGAGTTTAACTGGGCAAAAGATAGTAAGCTCCCAGAACTATTCAGACTTGAGTTCCTTGGAAAGATTTTGTGTTTGCGTTCAGGTAACTGGCCATAGACTTCCTTAAGCAAACCAATTGCAGTAGCTTTCTGAGCAAACTGCTTATGTTTCTTTCTCTTTATGAGAAAGAAACTGCAGGCTTTCCTTTGTAAATAAAATCAACTCAGTCTATAGACTTTACAGGGCGCTCCTGTTCCATTTTTTTTTTAATTTTGTGGCTCCTTGATTTGTACTATCTCAGAGCTGTAGCAGGATAACTTAATTTTGTCCATGCTGCTGAGGAGCCCAGAGAGCATCAGTTAATAGTATCAGCTTTAACTTCAGTTAAGCATCTTAAAGCTGTTTAATTGCCATGTTTTGTTGCAGGACTCTGTTTGCATACATATGTTCTGCTTGTTAGATGCCCAGGAATTTTGAATATTACAAGTTGTTTTGCTCCATTGTAGTGTTTTTCTCTGAGATCTGAATCCTCCACGATTCATTCTCTATGCACAATTGTCTTGTCCCTTTCTGATTCACTCTGCTGTACTAGAGAAGTGAGTGGATGCCTATTGCGAGAATTATGGGTTTTTGGAATATTAATTTGGTGTTCCCTAACTAAAGATTTTTTTGTAGTATCTGCTAGGCCATGATGCAGAGACAGAAATTTTCCTCTTAAGTTCCATAAAAAGCCCAAGTTCTTCAAATGCAGCAATTGCACTTGATAAGGACATATTAATCTGTCTCTTGGCACCAGCATGTTAAAGAGCTTTCTTCTGCTGTTGTCCTCAAATTTAGGAAAACCATTCATGATGTTGATGAGTGAAAAATTTGGAAATGGCTACTTTCCTGCAGTTTAGTAATTTGCAGTCCTAGATACCTCCATGGTTGGATTGTTTGATAGCTGATTGCAAAACACTGCTTTTGAAGAACACGATCTTAAGCTAGTCTACAAGCATCTCATTCCCACGGTCTCCTTTTCTTTCTCTTCATGCTTTACAGTTTCTGCAAAATTTTTGAAGAAGCTTGCTCAAGAAATGTAGTAGTCCACTGGGCCTTAAATGTAGAGGCTGGTTAAAAATTCCAGATGAGTTCTTTGCTCTGACTCCAGCCTTCTCTATGGGTTGTTTGCAGGAGTCTTAGGTAGAGGGCCCTATACAAACTTCAGTTATGTATAATGGGAAACGGGAATGCTTTTCTCTATCTTTTCTTTCTCGGAAAGGAGGGGAGTTTGTCCCACCACAGACTGAATATACCCCTACATACTTTTATGATGCAGCAATTTCAGCATGGTTACCTATACAGGTAGCATGCCTTCTCAAGAGTAGCCTTGAACTGCCTTGTTGCCCTAGTTTTGTAGGAAGTATGCCTGTATCCATCAGTATAGATAAGGTATGGGAAGTCCTGCTTTGTGACAAGAGCTGAAAGTACTATAGGCTGAGTTTTTATACTTAGAGTAATATACAGCAAGTGCCAACTATTTTTTTTTTTTTTTTAAGGATTCACATGCTCATATTTATTTGGAAAAGGGATAGTATGTAGATCCCAGTAGATGTAAAGAATTATACAGCTGCTCTATGCTGGCTCTGGAGTTCATCTTAGTAAATTAGATTTGATATAATGGCCAGAATTCTCTGTAGTGAACTTGTTTACAGGACTGTCAAAATCTTTCTCTGCTGGCCAGTCTTTCTTCCTTGGTTTGTCACAAGTTATTGGTCAGGGTCTGAACTGTGTACTCATATGTGTGTGTCAGTGTATTTTTATATCTGTGACTGTACTAGGTACAACTCATGTTGTTCTAGGGTTTTGCATGCAGTTAGAGGACTTAAACAATCTCATCCTCACTAAAGTGCTGGGCAAATCTGGAAACACCATTTGCCTTGGTATTTCCACATTGGAATATTGTCAAAGCACATGTTATGTGTTTTGGCCGTTGGACTGTCTGCTCCCTGTCAGGGAATCATCAAAGACATCCACCGGGAAAAGCTCCATTTGTGTTGATATTTGATGTCAGCAGTCCCTAAGTAGCCTTTTCAAAATGAAATTCTCAAGCATGCTTCCTGGCAAAGGCTTTGGGTCACATGCTCTGAGATGTTTGTCTTCCATAGTTACACTGAATATCACTGGTGGAGGCAAAAAAGTATTTGTTTTGTCAAGTTCACCTGATCGGGCAATTTCTCTTCTAGAAAAGAAAGGGTTAAGATTGACTATATTGTGGGAATAACCACAACTGAGAAAAACACAGTTCTGATTTTTGATGTGCATACAATTTCTATTTTTTGGAGTGTCTTGGGTAGCTTTTTGTCTCCCCTTCCCTTTCTTCTTAGGGCGGGTTTGCAGTTTTCTAGAACTTGCTCAGCAAAGAAAAAAAAAAACACAAACAAAACAAACACCTGAAAAAGCTTGTAAGTATTATTTCCACTGTTTATAATCCTTTATTATTACAGTATCTTGGTTTATAACTAATATAGACAGGTACTGACTGTAAACACATCCTACCAAAACCACAGGTTTTGGTTTGTTTTCACAACATGGTAGAGAGAAACCACGTAGAGACCACATGTGGCCTATTTAAAAACATGATGGGGAAGGGCAGGGAAAGTCTGAAATGTTGACAGTGCTTTATTTTCTACTGTTATTTTTCCCTTCCACATGCACCCTCAGTTTTGGAAGAGCCTACAATGAGGCACCTTTCTTGAAGAAGCTTAGGAGCTCATTTTGATTTATATGCATGAACTACAGCCACAGGCCCTAAGCTGACACTAGCCTAAAGCCTAATGATATATGCTACATAATATTAGGGGTTTTTTGTTATCTATGCATATTTTTTGAATACAATGATGTTTCTTTTTCTACCACCTTTGAAAGGAATGGTTGCTATAGAACTGTCCAGCAAAATTTTGACTGTGCTCTGTATAATAAAACAAGAAGGTGAAGAAGTTGTGTGTGTGTTGAGGAGCCATCTCTTGCAAAAGTGCCGCTGTGAAGTATGCCAGAAAAGTGGTGCTCAGTCTGCAGGGAAAGAATTTGCTGTGCTCTGTAAAACTTCTTTTTGCAAGTGAATCTTGATAAGCTTGATTTTTGAATAGTACTTTTATTAATTTTCTCATAAGTAACTTTTGTATTAAGACTGGAAAAGTGAACTAAAGGAGAAATATTTTCAACATCCATAGCTGCAATCTTCTGGATATCTTATATTTGATGGGTTTTTTTCTTAAACTGACAGATAATAAAGAGGCAGGTGATGAATTATGAAAATGTCATTTTGACTCCAGTTTTCAGAATCAAAATTAATTTCATGTGACTTTACTGCATATTCCTTAGTACACAAGAGGAAATATCCCATACTGTGCAGAGTCTGGCAAAGTAAGAATGTGTAACTGTCTTTCATTTAGCACTTCTTTCAACCAGCTTTGTGCTGCAGCATGATTTTAAGAGTTTGCAAAAGTGCCATGTCAATGGTTATAAGGATTTTCTTTTTAAGAAAAATTAACGAAAATCTCTATTTTCCAATTGAAATTTTATTTTAAAATTTTAAAGGGAAGTGACGAGTTAGTTAGGTTATTTTATTCTGTTCAAAATGCTGAAACAAACTGGAAAGTAGAAAGCAATTTGAATTAGATCTGTAGTTTCATTAAGCAGTTTTAAATCTACATCTCAATTAAAAAAAAAAAAAAAAGGAAAAAAACAACCAACCAAAAAAACCCCAAACAAACAAACCCCCAAAAAAGCCCAAAAAACAGCCCTCCCTCCCCCCTTCAAAACATAAAACAAACCTAGAAAACCTGGCTTTATGATATCCAAGTGGAAAAGGGCAGTCTGGAAAAAATTAATACTTCAAAATGGCCATGGGAGAGGGTAGATGACTAGAAAATGAGAATTGACACACTTCATTTGGTAGGTCCTGATTTGTTAAAAACTGAAAACTTTGAAAGGTTGTCAGGGCTTTTATCAAAAGAAGTAACTGTTAGTTAATCTTCTCATTCTTTACTGTTACTTTTACTGCGGGGTGGTTCATAGAATCATAGAATATCCAGAGTTGGAGGGGACCCACGGGGATCATTGACATCTAACTCCTGGCCCTACACAGGACCACCCCAAGAATCACACCATGTACCCAAAAAGGCGCATGAAGCAGGTAGGAAATGCGTTTGCTGCCAGATGTTGAGTTGTTGGGACAACGTTCCAAGAAAGACTAAATAATTCCAACACCTTTGCTACCAGTGAAGAGCTGTTCTTGCTTATCCCACTTTGACATACGCTTCAGGTGCCCTGTTGAATGTTGAAGCTGTTGTGCAGAAGAGGTGGGACTGCCCAGCTGTCAGTGGGAGAGAATGAACTGCTGCTTTCAGTAGCAGTGAGCTATTAAATGAGCTCATCTGTAAAACCTCCTCCTTTGAGATTAACTTGTTGATAGGAAAGAAGGGGAGGGAAGCCTGTAAGGAAAGAATTTTACTCTCCAGTATAAATCAATATAAACATCGTCAGAAGTTGAATAGTAAGAGTTTATTCCTGAAAAATTATGCCAAAGCCAAAACAGTGGCTGAGATTTTCAAATTTTTCAACTTGAACAGGAATGGGAAACAAACTTTGAGTAATGTTGGTGATACAGTCATTCTATTAAATCCTAGACTTTCCAACACTGAAATTTAAAAGGAAAAATCACTGAGGCAGATGATTGAGATTAACATAAAAGCTGCATCTTTCTATGGTGTGATTTTGCCTCCAGCTGGCAATTTAAAGAGAACTGGAACCCTTCAGACTTGCCTTAGACACCTCTAAATCTGGCCATTTAAATTTACCACTCTAACACAGAAACAGATGCTGAAATTCAGGAACTGCAGTCTTACAGCTGTTTATTCAGGGAAGCAGGCAGTTTTACTTTAAAGGCAAAACAACATTGTATACAATTTGTGAGGGATACTACAAAATGCAAAGGAGATGTGAAAAATGAGCTCTTTACTCTCTGTTCAGACAATTAAAATATGCGAGGGAAGGAGGAGGGACAGCTTGCAGATTTAAACTATCCTGAAATTGTGTTACGCAGGCATTCTGCATGTCTGTAAATAATAATTGTGATTGAGCAGTGATTTAAAATCTCAGAGTGCATGGTGAAAGTTAGACAAACTGACTTCAGCTTGATAAATAGTTTATGGTAGCTAATGCATTTTGCAAAGTGTAAAATATATGAATTAGTTATCTAGTTAGCTCTATACTCCTGTAAATCAAGTGTATAGGCATTTTGGTCAAGCATGGAATTTTATCAATTTCAGTTTCATTGCAATAATTGCAGTAGCTTAATTTTAATGAACGTAGTATCTTTTATTCGTGGTTTCCATTATGTCAGTTCTTGAGAAGGACATATAATACTAAAGACACTGTTAATATTCTCATGCTTTTGTATCCAAAATCTTTGGAGACCATCCAGAAAAACAGTGGGAAAGGTTATGCAACATGCTTTTAAAGGGTTAAGGGAAAAAAAAAAAGTATGCTGTTGCCAAGTTAGTATGGGATGAAATCCTAGTCCGTGACACTGTAAGTTAATTTGCTTTGTCAGTTGCTTTCAACTATGAATTGTTGGAAGTAGGCTACCCTAGTTCCTGTGCAGTGGGTCTTGCAATGGAGGGAAGTGCTCGGCCATAACATTAACAAATAAAGGGTGTCACTGAAATTAAACTTCTTTCACAAGTCAGCTGACTACATAGGGTTTTTTTACAGGGCTTCAGGATTGTTATTGCTTGATCTTTGGAACAGGGCCACTTGTTTATTTTTAAGTATACTATTTCTCTCTATTCAATAGAAATAAGAAATACTTTTACTTGGGTCATTTGCTAAGCTTTTAGAAATGAGAATTGATAAGTTATTTTAACTTACAACATCCAAAAATTATTGAATACCTAAACCCTGTAATATTCAGCTACATGCATGGCTAAAAGCAGTACAACATGTTTTGCTTTGTTGGCTGTTAAACGGAGGCTTATTCCCTGTTAACCTCCTACTTTTGTCATGTTTTAATGAGAAAGTTTAAATTACTGAATGTACTGAGTCCCCCGTTTGTAATTTATCATTAAATTTAAAAGCTAGAGAGTAAAACTGGCTTGATGCTGGAACATTTGTTATACAAAGACTGTGTAGCTCATGTTAGGAAGTAAGATAGCATCTATGTGATGAGTTATCTCTTGCAATTACAGCTGTGCTGTGAAGTGCCTTATGAGTGAATTTATGTTACAAACCTATGCTGTTAAAGGAGTGATGCTGTGCATTTCTGATAAAAAATATTTTGTTTGTTTATGACTTTAGGCTTAATGTTCATGGATTATTTTAGTTTTAGGCATTTGCCTTGAGTCCACACTTGACTATAAGCATTATGCAGCTCTGTTGGTGAAAAGCTAGAGTTAGACAGCACTGAAAAGTTAGTGATCTGCTCCAATGAGAAAGATTAGTACCTTTGTTAACCTATCTTAAGCGATTTTAAGTTACCTTACCTGTGTGATCGTTCCCTCTGAAGTTACCAGAGATCATCACTGCTTGTCTGTTCAGTTCAGTACAATTAGGATTTCCTCTACACCAATTAGATGCATTGGAGTAGTCACACAAACTCTGCTTTCCACAGGGACTCTTGTGTCTTCAGCATGAATCATGTAGTGCAGAGTAAAGAGGTGAAAACTCTTTTGGTGTGTTCTGCTTGATTACTTGTTCCGTGTCTTTGCCTGTGCACTCTTCTTACACTGATGTCTGATTCAGCAAATGCTGTTAATAGAAATTCTGTTAAGCCTTTATTGAGATTTATGGATTTCTAAGTGTAAATTTGAAGGTGTACTTAACTGGTTATGGATAGGGAATGTTTGTTGAATTTGAGCCAGAGTTGTCTATTTATTTTAAGAATGCAACACTGAGTTTTTGTTTTTACACATCTGTGTACTTGTTTTATTTCATACAGTCTCCTGAGAATCAGCTTTTCACCTCTTTTTTCCTCTTCAGGTTTCTGCTTTCTTCTTTTCAGCATTTTCGAGCTCAAATTCTTCATCTCAAGATTCTTAATTAGAGTTCTGTATTGTGATTTATCTGATGAGGAGAGTTGTAGAAGGCAGTTAGAAGCAGCAAATGCAAAATAACCACTTCTGTTTCTTCATATGTTGTCACTGATGCCTTCCTGTCTCCTTGTTTTTTTTAGTTAAATATGATAAAATTATGTGTCATAAGTCATTTAAAGGCATCTCTGTTTTGTGGAGGAACATCTGAGGGACAGCAGTTTTTGTGGTGCTTCCTAATAGCTTCTTTGGCTTAAAGCCCCTTTTGTCTCTTTGGACTGGAACACAGGAGCTGGCAAACTGCTCCGTGCTGAAACAAGTAGTGTTGTACTAGCCAGCTCTGTCTCCCCGTGGCCCCATGGGTGCCACTGACGATCCTGTTTCATTTAGGTTCTCACCTTTCAATAATGGTTCCAGAGGAATTGCTTTATGTCAGGTGTGAGATCATCTTCCTTCAGGGTTTGTGCCCAGCAAAGCATGTATATCCCCTCATGTTAGAAACATTCTGAAGGCATACCTGGCCTGCTCTTACACTTTATACAGACTTTGTATTTCTCCTACATGGAGAAAAAACTCCTGTAATTAATTGAAATGTGGGTTTCTTAAAGACTTAGAAGCTGACTTCAGTTCCCTCTCTGTGGCTGTTATATGGGAGTGTGCATGTGTGTACACACATAGAGGAGTACAGTAGAGCTCTCTTTTGATGTATGTATAATACTTATGTGTTTCTTTTTGTTACAGATATGGACATTGGTAGTTGGTTACCTGCTCATGGTTTCCTTTAAGTGGAATATAAGCACTGAACGTTACTTAAAGGCAGTCTCTGTTCCTGTCTGGATAATGCTGCTCTTTCACTTAGGTGAGTATCAAGAAGCTGTTATTCTGGTGCGTTCAGGGGAGTTCTGTCAACAAAGCTCCTTGTTCATTTTTCTGCTAAATCCTTATAATGGGGTTTTAGCTGAAGTGCACACTGTTTTCTCGGCTCAGTAGTTTTGGCTGCATGTGTCCAAAAGGGAGCATTGAAGTAGGGAATGGGAAGGCATCAAGATGCCGAGCATCACGTGTCTTCAACTCTTTCTGCCTGGTTTGTACTCCTTATGGTTTTCCCTTGTTTGGTTTACAGACCAGGTACTTACTCCTTGACAATGAAGAAGGGCTAGGGTCATGTGTGTGGGGCTTTAGACTTTCACCTGTGGTGGTATTATTATTTTATTGAGAACCTGCCATTAGCCAAGGCTGAAGCTGTGAACTGCATTTAATAGTACTAATAGAAGCAAAAAAAATATTAAAATTCTATCAGTAGTCAACAAGCATGTCAAGATGATATCAGCAATATAAAATACATTTGCCAGTAATCTATATAATCTGTTAATACAAATATAAGATTATAGTAATCTTTTAGACTTATGTTACACATTTAATATAACAGATTGTCAGTTTATATTCTCATATCAGCGTTTATGGTGGAAGTACCATGCAAATAATAGACTATCACAGTGGAAGATTTTATGGCATACTTTCTGATTTACTTTGCTTTAGCAGCAGGTTTCAAGGGTTGTTCTGACCATGGGGGGGATGCTTTTCTGAGGTTTTAAGCTTTGTGTAGTGGCTTTGCATTTGCTTAAATTCTGGCAGTCTTGTATTTGTTGGAAGTACAGGCTGAATAGCCAAAACCCAAGAAGGCCCTGCTCCATCCCACTCTACGGAGATATATCATGAATGCATGTTTTTTGGGGGAACTTGATTTGCCTCTGATACCTAAAATGTTTTCATTTTGTGTGTATTTCATGTGGTTTTGCACGTTGTTTTTAAAATTGTTCTCTGTATCATCATAGTTTAAAGTCACTGATGTTGGGAACAGTAACCACTTGGTTTATTCATTGGGAAACTTGTTTACTTGTGTTTTCTATTTCTTTTCCATTTGTTTTATGACACTTCAGTTTTTTCACAGGTTGTTCTCAGTTGTTGTGGTGCCTTTCTAGTTTTGCTAAATGTAGAGTTTATTAATGGTGTAATTTGTCTTGTAAAAAAAATCCCAATGCTATCTTTCAGCTTCTGTGGCAGGTTCCTGGAGAATTCCTGTGTTTCTGGTTATAGTTGTTCTGATGACTGTAGGCATGTTGCATGAGCAGCAGAATGGAAAGGAGTCTTCTGGTAAGGACAAGTCACTGTTTGTTTTGTTGTTGGATGCAAAGGTTCTGTAAAGTCACATGAAAAAATTTGGACCATATCCCTGTAAATTCTATGTCATATGGATTGCAAGAATTTACTTTAAGACTTTTAGCGTGTTTGTTCCAAAGGGGTTTACGAGAGCTGAAGTGAATCTTTGATTCTTTATATAAAATTATTGCAATGTAAAGATGTTTCTTTACTATGGTAGAGACTCATTATCAAGCCTGAGTTTCAAACATAAACGTAGCTTGGGATATTTGAAATTAGGGGCTAATTTTCAAAGAAATGAGCAATATAAGTTTAGTAGCTCCTGTAATACTGAGTATGAGAGAAACTGAGACAACTCCATTCAGGAAGTTTCTTGTATGCAGTCATTCATTTTTAAAATACCAGTTTCTTAAAACAATAGTTTGTGTTAAGACTTAGAGAAGAATAGGTTTTGCCTGTTGTGAGTCAGTTTTGCAAAAGCCAAACATCAGTTGTTCCTGATGAAAGAAATTTTTTTCCCATCTTGGTGTTTTGGTTGATCAATAAAATTGATTAACTGGCATGACATTTTTTTGAATAATCAGACTGGCAGCAACCATGAATTACTTGGTTGGTAGCAGTTCATTAACAAGAAAAGACCTAAGCAAATAGCTGTTTTTGAGTTTTGGCTTCAGGTGTATTGTAGTACTAAAATTAATAACACTGATTCCTGTTTGGTCATACTGACAACATATAATACATACTAAGAACTAACAGTGTCTATCCATGTAATTTCTATTGTTTGACAGCTTCAGTGGATACCAAACAAAAAATAAAACATTATAAGACTTAAACTTTTCTTTATTTATGTACACCTATATATTTTACAGGGGCAGAGCTTCCTGGTCAGATGATTTCCATTGCTGCTTCAACAATTGCCATGGCTATTTCAATGACAGAAGATGAGTCCAATAATGAACATTCCTCCCAGCCCTCAGGTGACTGAATACTCTGTAAGAAACATTTGAATTTGCTCTAAAGACATGAAATTGGAGTGAATTAAGAAAAAATTTCAAAGTAGTCCATATTCTCTTCATTCTGTCCAAAACATTGCATTTAAACTTCCTTGTGAATTAGGTTTATCTGTATTTAAAAATGTTTAGAAGATACTAATATAAAAAGTGTCTTGCAAAGGATAGTTTATGGGGCTGTCTGTATGTTTTGAAGGCCTGACTAGAAGGATTTATTATGGTTTTTGGTTTTGCTTTTTTTAGAATGGTTTTTTCGTTATCTTTATTATTAATTCTTTTATTTTCCTAGCCTTTTGATTTGTTGGCAGCTACATGATATAACTGGATTTCTGCACCACGTACAGAAAGACTGGAGTAATTTTGTATACATCATAGTGAGGAAAACCCCTCATTTTAACTATGGTACGCTTAAAGTTCTTCCTGTAGCGAGTTTACTTGACATTGTCACTTGAGTCACATGATACTTTCACTTGCAATAACACAACTGGCTTGAAAGAGTTGCAAAGAAGGTGTTTAGATGTCCATCACTGCTTTTGAACCTTACCATCGTTTTTTGGGTAGGTTTTTGATGGAATACAATACTAGAAAACTAAGCTATTATTGAGATCTCTAGAAAAGGTTTCATTCATTTCCTACAAGTAGACCAAACAGATAATTCAACTTGACAGAATGTGAACTTAAAAAACTTAATTTTTAAATCTAAAAAGGCATCTTTAGACAACTTACTCTTTTCTTACCCTGGTTTCTACATTTTACATGACTACCATAGAAATAAACGTAGAACCCCATGGAATTACATCCTGAAATTTGAGATGAGAGCATCATGGTGACAGTTCTCTTATATTTCTGTGTCTAGTCTTTAATTTTAGAAATGGGATTTTTTTTTTGTTTGTTTGTTTGTTTTTTGGAGCTGAATTTTGTAATCTGGCAACAAAACAGGCAGCGTCCCACAATTGTGCAATGTAAGTGGTTGTGTTCTTTTTTGCCTTTTTTTTTTTTTAACTTACTGGTTTTATTTTTTTCACTTAAGACAGTTTCCTTTTTGTTTTCAAGAAAAGAAAACTACAGCAGTTTTACAAAGTTGTCTTTTGCAGTGAATGTATTTTTGCCTTAACTTCTTGAAACAGTTAACCAGATGGGTCTTTTTGTCCTGCGAATTCTGTTGTTTTCCTTCACAGCAGGAAAAGAACAAATATGGAGTTTCCTGTTAACTCCTATCAGGAGTTAAGATACTTCTGTAACAGTATGTTGGAATTTAGTAAAAAATTCTATTCTGTGGTATCTTAAGCATATGTTTGGCCATCTTTGATTTGGATCTTTTGTGAATGGTGATGAAACATTTTTCTTGTACAGCCAAAGGTTTTACCTGTGGGTTTAAGAGCCTACAACTTTTTTGATTTCCCTTATACTGTTAAATCAGTTACAGTAAAATCACTACTTTGTGGTTTTACTCTTCTCCATATGGTTTAAATGTATTCATTAAAAGACCATGAGGGGAAATAAGCTGTGTTGATTTTATAGTATTTTCTAAACGCTTATGTTTTTCCACATTTTTTAGTTGAATACTGTTGTTTAGTATTGGGGGCAAGGAGTTTAATGATACCAGTGTAGGTGGTCCTTCCTGATGCTCCAAGAGTTTCCAGAGTATGCAGCAAAGGGGATGTCTGCAACTTAAAAAGCAGATACCACTGCAATACTTTGTAGGCAAGATTCTGTTGTCTTGTTGGCTTTGGATATGACAGATACTTAAATCTAGTCATGACTCTTACTCTCCCTTTTGCCCTGTGCTTCTTTGTTTTCTTAAAAAAAATCCAAACCATTAAAAATTTTTCTCTTCAAATTATGGTAAGATGTTATTTGTCAAGGGGTACCTTGATCCTGATGTTCTGAAGACTTCTTCCTTCGTAATGTCACTGTTTTCCTAACTGAGGATTTTATTCTGGTGCCCTACATAGAGATACAGACAACTTCTTTCTGTTAATGCTGCTGTTTCCTTATCTTCTTGAGTATGAGAATAATTCCAAATTCTGTGACAGCAAGAAGCTAACATGACAGATAACATCTTGTGTAATGAAAAGGACGTGTCTTAATAGGACAGCCTGGGAAATTTGCTTTTGTTGTTATTGTATTCAAAGAACTACCATACGTTTCGATTTTGCTAGAATTCTTTACTAAGTATTTTGTTAGCTGTTTAGACTTTCATACTTTCATTAGCTGGAAGATAGAAAGATGTTTTTTAGGTTTCATCTCTGAAAATATGAAGCACACTAAAAGGGATTTAACAGAATCTGAAGTTACTCTGAGTCATTATACTGGTAGGTGTTTTTTTCCTATTTATGTTGACAAGGCATTCATGCCTTGGTTTGCAGACCATAGCTTGCCAACAGAATGTGACTTTTTTAATTTGCAAAGTTTGATGGTTTTCTGAGTGGATCAGCTTTGTGAACTGACAATACATTCATCTGAATGGCAGTTCTGGTGCAGGTGTGTGTTTGTCATGGGAAGAATACTGATTTGTTGGCAGTGCCAATTTAGTTTTGTTTAAAGTGCTGTGGAACTGTGTTCTGAAAAAGTGTTCCTGTCTTGGGGATCCTGTAAGATTTTGTAGTCCTTTTTTAGCCCTCACCTCTTTCTTATCTGTTTTGCATTCTGTGTACAGTTTGCTTAGTAGGGAAACTGTAAGGGAATAAGGCTGTTTAATTGGTACTGCTCTTAACATCACTGTTGTTATTTAATTAAGATTTTCTTCATTGCAAAATTATGTCCATCAAATTTTTCATTACCAAAAGAAGGTATTTCTTTTTTATCTCATAAAGGTGACTCTACTAAGGACTTCTTGGGCAAAAAATGTTGAATAACTTTATCTTAGGCATAGACTTCAGCTTATTATTCTGCTTTGGCTTTTAGCACTTCCTTTTCTTTGATAACTACTTGATTTTATGCGTGTTGGAATGTTGCTTTTTATGTTGACTGTATTAATTTTGAAGCAAAGAAGAAGTGTTGAATAAGTTGAATTGATAGAGGAGATTTCTCAATTATGGATGTACTACTTTCGAATTTATGTTCCTTTAGTGCATCCATTTGTTTCTGTTAGAACTCTTCTACTTCATTAAAAATAGACTGAGGAGTACAGTGAAATCATAGACGCTTTTCCATATGACAAAACCAGTTTGTCTTTTTAGGAAAATTTCTGTTTAAAGGTAACGTTTTCTCTTCCCTTATGAAAAATTAACTTATCTTTTTCTCAAAAGCATAGTTTCTGTGGTAGGGCTGGCCATCATTCTTTTTAGACGTATTGGTTGCCAAGAGCCACTCCACCTGAAGCTTCTGCTGTGTTTAGCTGCTTGCAGAGCTCCTTCTTTCAGGTTGCATGCTGTTATTCCTTTATAAACATTCTGAAGTTCCACCATATATGTGAACAACAACCAGCTGATGTTTGTTTTCATCCCAGTGTCCATCAGTTGGATGAATCAAGAGATCTGCATTATTGTATTAGTGTGGTGGGGGATGTATTTATAAGCTCTAAAAATGATTCCACTTACTTGTAGAACACCAGTGCAGACATCTGCAACAAAAGAAGAGTGTTCATCCAGTGTGTGAGGATGCAGAGTTTGTCACTGACTGCTACTGTACACGTATGACAAATTGGTCTTGTCTTTTTGAACATTCTAGCTGTCATGCTTTAGGCTAGAAATGGCTTTAGTGACATGCAGCTAAAAACGCGTGTGGAACATGAGTTGTTTGACTGATGTGCATGCACTGTGTTGTAGTACAGTTTTTACAGCAGCTTTTCTTCATGAGAAAAGATGTGTCAGCGTGACACAAGTCTAGTGAGAGTTGTCTTCATTGTTTACCAACTGTGGTATGTACCAGCGTAATAGATTGCCTTTTATTCTTCAGGACAGAGTAGCTTTTCAGGTTTTCCGGTGTGTTTCTCCACTATGGCTGCAAAGTTTTCTCAAGTAATGGTGTATGGGAAATGTGTGCATTTTGACACCAGCACAGAGACTCAGTAAAAGTTAATACTGGTGTTCTCAGGGAGAGGTTCTAAATTGAGTGGCTGAAGATGAATTTGGTGTCACTCATACTAGGCAGATTTGCCAAAGAGAGAGGTAAATAAATAAAAATTTAGCCATGTTATATATACCAGAATTTTAATTTGAATATAGTATTTTTGCATGAAGTGACTATTTACTGTTCATGTGTAAGGGTCTTTAACACATCAGTTCACATTTTTTAATTGAATTTCGTGTTTGATGACTTTGGAGTGAGAGAATGACAACATTTGTTACCCACTAATTTAAACTTGATGTTACTAATGTGTTACACAAGCAGGAATTTATCGATCACAGGGTGAGTGCTATATTTGTGTTGTAAGTGTTTAGGAATAGTAGTAGTGTGAGTATTTGTAAGATACAAGCTTTCTCTTCAGTGTTTGCTCTATATTTTTGATTTTGTTTAAATGAGCTTTGAGCAAATCTAAGATTCCTTTTTGAGTACTTGAAGGAAAATCAAAGATTTATTTTAAGACTTCAGATTTCTTTTAGAAGTGAGTTATACTTTGTATTTTTTATGGAACTTTGATAAAATACATTTGGCTTGTAATTTACCTGTAGCGACTGGAGGCCTCTTAGGGGCTGTAGCAACTTTTGTTCTCTTCTCTTCCCGGCACTATTTGGAATGGTGTTGCAGAATATGGGACAACTTACACAGTCCTTTTCTGCTTTTTAAAATGCAGATCAGTGCCAAGTGTCTTTTAGAGAAATTACCAAAAAAACCCAACCCCAAAACAAAGAACGAAGCACAGCTTCCTGTTCCCACTTCTCCTTCTCCTCCTCCTCCTCCTCCAAAAAAAAAAGGTTAATTTGGGAATAGGAAGCATGTTCTGTTCTGTGGCGAATATTAATGTGATAATTTCCTCTTCTTTGTTTGCATGTGTTTGTTTTAGGAGCAACCGAAGGTGATCAGCCTGCACGTGCTTCACCATCTTTCTCCTCTTCGTCTTCTTCTGGGAACAGACAAAGACCTGAGATTGGATCTTTTCTTAGAAAAAAGAAAACTAGTGATATTTACTTCGTTACACTTGTGTGGGCCATTGTCATTGTTCAGATCTGGCTTAATTTTTGGATTGTGCAGCTGTTGCCGGTACCTTTTGCAGGTAATAATCCAATTATTAGAGATATTTATTAAATGGTGACTTCAGCTAACCTTAGTCACTGTGTAAAACACAATAGAAGGTAAATCTTGTAGGCTAGTATAAGTGGTAAATTAAAACTTTTTCATCTTGTTAAAACGAGATGAATTGTAGCTTCAGACAGGATGATCCATGTGCACTGTCTGTTACATGTAGCAGTCAGCTCTCTGTTGACTGTTATAGTTACCTGAAATAATGTGGTGCCATACTGTTCTTCTGGTTTAGTTAGTTTTTCTTCCTCTTGATGCCATCTCTTTCATATTCTTACATCTATAAAGAATATTTCAGCTGTTATTCAGTAGTGGAGTTTTGCTCAGGTTAACTTTTAATTTCTATTAAAAATGGTTGCTAGGCTCTGTGGACAAGTTGAGTTGGCCCCAGCTAGTGGCCAAGTACCCACAAAACCAATCACTCTTCCATGTCTTTTAATGTGGGCTTATCTGTGAGGTGCAGTCCCTTTGCTACCAAAGCCTTGAGATTTGCACACAATACACAAAGCTGGTATAAACCATCTAGTTGTGTGTCTGGAAATCGTGTCTGTGGGGCCATAGAGGCTCAAGGGGCTGTGAACTCCTAGAGGCACGGTGAAAGGAACAGGTGCACCTTTGGCTGTGGCACTGTAGCAGCAGCTAAAGGGTAATGTGGTGACTAGGCATATAAATAGCTGAATGCTGGGTGAGAGGAGAGAGGGGCTTTGACCTTTGTTACATTCCAGAGTAGTTACTACAGAAGAAGCTTCCCCATTTTGGTGTATGGGCATCATGGAAAATGGTGATCAAAAGTGATAAAGGTATTCGAAAATAAATTTTAGACTTACTAGAAGCAGAATTTACGTGGCTTACTTATTGAAAAGTCAAGGAGTGAATTAACAGTGAATTGCTCTTCAGAAATGCCTACTTGGCTGGGAGGAAAAATGGATGCAACAGTTCCTCAGTTAGACAGACAGCAATGAATGGTTTTAAGCTTGAGCCAGACAAACCTAGATTAAAGTGTACATCTATAAACAAAATGGATGAATACTGTTGCTGCCAGTCACTAGGTCTAAAATAACTACCCAAACAATAACCTTATGCCAAAAGAGAAATTACTTTTGGGAATATTTGTGAGTTGTTGCCTTAGCAGTGACACTGGGCCATTGAGCACTTTTTCTTGGTGTATAACTGAACCATCACAAAAATATTACAAACAAGCAGTATAATGATGAACAGAGCCAAATTTAGAACAGTGGATTACATTAAATGTCAGAAGTTAAATTAGGATAGTCTGGGTTATCATCATGAGAGAGATAATAGTAAAAATATTTGGAAAATAGGAAGGCTTATAAAACAAGCTTCCTTGCAACTGATTGAGTTTAATAACTTTAGGCACTTCTGAAGCCCTAAGAAGAATGCTTCTAGTATGTAAAAAAGAATATAAAAATACCCCCCCCCAAAACCTTAAATAGAAAAGTGTTAATTTCTCCTGAGTTTCTTATATTGGTAGAGAGGATTCACATGAAGCAGCATTTAGATTATTAGAAACATCTCAGTACCTTAAACATCTTTCCTTGAATGCATTTGCATTTTGATCAAATGAGATGGTCTTTTAAAGTTGCTTGGTGTAGAGGGTGGAAAAATTATACCATATTTATACCATAAAATGAAAAGGTGAAAAAACTGCTATAAATTGAAAAGCTAAGAGATAAACCAGGTTATGCAACACTTGTGGCATTTTTTGTAGTGATGTGAGCCTGGAAATCCTGGTATTGTCTCTTCTAAGATCTTTCATTTGTTTCCTTGCTTGTTCTGTGTATCTTTTTTCTTTTTCTTTTCTTTTTTTTGTAGTTTCAGGTGATTTCCTGCTTCCTGGCATGTTTGGAGTTTCTTATTAGGCAGCCTTTCTCTTATTTTGCTCACGAGTTTCTAATAACAGTCCTCATTTAGCTTTTCATCTTGTCTCTTTATAACCTAATGTAATTTCAGCCATTTGCTTGATTATAGCACCTCCTGACATCACCTTTGCAATATTCAATTATTTTGTATGATACTGTTTAAATACTTAAATAATAGGGAAAGATTAGAGTGCCATTTCAGGTGTGGTGTTCACCTTGTAAAATGCAAATTTGCCCAGTTTTGCTGGGCAGCAGTTTATGTATTGACCATGAGTTGCATGTCATCATAAAAAGCTTCAGCCTGTAAGTTTGGTGTTGGAACTTGCACTGTATTTTCTCCTTTTTTTAATGTTTGCCGCATGATTTTAGTAGAAAAAGTTTTGGATTGCTGTAAGAGAATAAATCCCATATTTGCCACATGGTGGTGCCAGAGGGTAAGTGAACCAAATGGCAGCAAAGTTACACTGATTCTCCACGAACAAGAATATAAACTATTACAGGTGTGGCTTGCAGATAATAGGCTCTTGTGGAACTTTGATAAATGCCCCGTGTAGAGTAAAAGTTAACCTTTTAGGCTATGCATGTCATTTTATGCATCTCCAAGTAGAAGCAGGATGTGAATGTTTGGAGATGAGGTGGTGTACTGCCAACTATTGTGGAGTTGATGTATGGCAATAAATAATTAATCTAGTTTGGAGAATAGTCTTTCATAATTTAAAAAAAACAAACACCTTTGTTTAAAATACACTTGAATGTAATGATACGGAGTTCAGTATTAAATATTGCCAAGATAAATGGCTGATCTCAAAATGTTATTTTGATGTTTAAAAGCAAAACCTATCAGTAGTACTTCAGTAGAAGATTTATATGGATGCTTCTTTACTGTGAAATTACACGTGATCTGAGAGTTCCTATAGGAAGGATATAGTGTAATAGTGTAAAGGCCTACAACTTAATTTAGATTTTATTTTGTGTGTAACATAAAAGTTATATCATGCTGTTAAGTTCTGAATGCGATATTTGTGTGAACATGTGAGAAATCCACTATATTGGAATTGTGGAATGGCACTTTCTTATCCCAGTGTCTGCTATCATCGAAATTCCATGTGGATAAGCACAGCTGTGAAGTGAGTGAGGAGATTTGGAATTTTTCAAGTTTTAGTACTGAAGTGGTTTCTAATGGGAAATAAAACTCGAGAGTCTTTTCTTTTTCATAGGTCTCTCAGAACAGAATAGATAAGTAGTCTTGTGGTGCTCCTCTGAAATCTCTGATACTTAATTTTCTTCTTGTGGTTACAGTTTGGGCAGTTAAAAAACTAGTGGTTCATTTTGGAGTTTTGAACTTCTTGGCAAACCATTGCAAAAGTTGGTGGCAACTTGTTGAAAATTTTGTGAAGGAACGTCAGGAAGCTCTTGCTCCACGGCCCATCAGAGGACTTGGAAGTGTCATGCTAAAGCTTGATAGTAAGGTATTTCTACTTACTTTCTTAAGCAACTTGAAACTTTAGTTTATTGTCTGTTCACCATATGCTGAGATGCTTTGATTCTGAAATAAATGTCTGTCACTAATGGTTATGTCTTTCATGTAAAACTGTTTTATGGTGTATTTTAAACTATGTGTCTTCTGTCACTATGCACACACTTAAGTATACATTTAAATTTGTTAAATGATTACATGCAAATCTTGACAGAAGTCACTTTTAAAATGTTGAGTTAGCTTTATAAGATTCCTTATCTGAATAAGGCAGATTTCTCATGGTTCAGTCCCTTTATCTGATTACAGAGATTTTGAAGTTAAATTTAATGAGCTTTAGTCTGAAGGATAAGATGTTCTTGCTTCTGTTGTGGAAACTTAATTGTATTCTGTTAGTAGGGCCCAAGCTAGTTTGGACACGTTTGTACTGTGTGGAAGTGTAGCTGTTGAACACAACAGTGTGGTCATACAGAAGCAAGTCTTCCTTTTCTAAGAGAAGAAATATGTGAAATAAAGTATTTGGAAATTGCCACAGACTGTCTTCTGTGTTACCCTCCCTTCTCCCCCACTCAAAACATGCTCACATTTGCATAGCAAATAGTTGGAAAGCTCCATAAAATTTATGAAGTGTCTTTCATTCAGAATTTAAGTTTTCACATAAACTAATAGATTATTTTGTTTGTAATAGCTATGCCAGTGTGTAAGAATGTGCTTTCTGTAATTGTGTTGTTGAAATATTCTCTGCTTTAGAAAAAGCCATTATCTCAGAGTTTCTGTAATTGAAGAGCTGAACCCTCTAAGTACATTTGTCAGAGCATCTGTACCTTGGCAGATCAGTCTGCAGTTTATAGCTCTGAATTGCTACAGGACAGGGAAGAGCTTAAGCCTGGAGCTAATGGGTAAATGCATGTCCAAAGGTCAATAAAAGCATTAATATGGCTGTAGCGAAAAAGTAATGTCACAGACTTCTTTGAGGAAGAGTTTGAAAAAGCAAAAGCCTTTTAAAATGTCACTGAACACTATAAAGTTGTTTTCCAAGGGTAGTGGAAAGTATTAACACATTGGGATAAAAGTTTACGTTATACAAAGCTTTTCATTACAGGATTTTGTTTTCTAAGTAAGAAGACTCTCTACACACAATATTGAATGTATTGTATTTCATGAGCTGTCAAGTTTAGTATCCTTTTATTGTATAACTGTATGTTATAGTATCCTTCCTAATTCCACTAAGTCTTTTCTCCTAAAAGAAGGTAGGGCCTTTAATGTGCAGCAGAATTTCCCGCTCTACGGCTTAAATGTATTTAAGGTCAGTTTATATTCATGTTGTTCCTGTCTAAGCAGAAGAACGGTGTTGGCACAACTCATTTCTCTGCCTCCCTTCTCCCTCCCATTTTTTAAATGACAATCATATTTATTCATTCTGAGTCTGTGCTGTGTGTATTAAAGCAATTTAAGCTCTCATAGCTGTCACAAGAAGGACACTTGATACTCTGCATGATTCTGTTCTTGTCGTTTGTGCCTATTCTAATTCTGTTGCAGCTGACTTTTATCATGGGTGGCTGGGATTATATGTGTTCTTCCAATGCTTATCACACTAATGCTTCTATATCTTTTAAGTTTTACTGGCTATGCTTATTCTGTATATTGTAGAATCATGAATGCGTCATATCTATGAGGGGGAGCAATTCCACAGAATGTTGGCAGTTGTGTTTTTTTTCTGGGGACAGGTAAAGAAGAGGAATGAAAATTATGTCCTTGCAAGATTTTTTTTTGGAAGGGTGGATGATGTGTATTTAATTTGGATTGCTAAATGTTTCAGCTTCAGTAAGGGCTCTTGAAGACGAAGTAAAAAATATGCAAACAAAATATAAATTTGGGGAGTAAACTGTTACAGCTTACCTTTTTTGCATGTATGTGAAAAACCAAGATTGAGAGATCATTTCCTTTGCAATTAGATGTTTAAATTTTTAGTATTTTATTTGTACTTTGTTTTCATGGGAGTTGAAGATGCTTAGGGTTTTTGTTTGTTTTGCTTGGGTTTTTATTGATATACTATTTTAATTGGAAACTGAATCTCAACATCAGAACATATTGAGGCCCTTACCTAAGTGCAACAAGCCATTGACAAGGTCTGTTTCACACAAATATTTAGTGATACTCCTTGGTCTGGCAAACACAGTACGCCGGATTAGGAAATGGTTCCAGGTTTAGGTAAAACATAGGGAGGATGAGGAAGATATCTTAGAGTAGCATGTCTTTTTCTCCCAAAGTCTGGGAGGCAGGTGTAAGCAGTCTTGAAAATCACCCATTGTGAATAATGGGAGAGTACTGATCATGCATGCAAATCTAATTATGTCTGTTTTTTAAATAAAAGCAGCAGGAAAAGAACTGCTTCTCTTCTTTCCCACTGCTTATCTACCCCTGGTTGTCTTGCAAATGCAGACAAATTTGAAATGAAGAGAAATTCTTGTCAAGAGTAAACTGTGGGGCATTGCTTTTCATTTTCCTTATAAACAGTGTCAGCCTGTGCCTGTATGTGCACACCTCCATTAAATATGGACTATAAAATAGAATGTTATTATTGTATTCTTTAGTCCCTGGTTGTGCATTTGCCCCATGGAGCCAACAAATGCAGCACTTTGGATGTGAGAGACGTCCTGGAGGAGAGAGTAGGGAGGTTTCTGTTGTCATCCACTGGGTCTCAATAAAACTTAATAGATACGGTATCATGCATATTTTTATCAAGAGCTGAGAATTAATAATTTGCTTTACTGATAATTTTTTATTTTAAAGAAGAATGTTATGTATCAATATGGTGACTGCAGTTTGATTATAGAGTTTGTGAGGGAGTTCAGCAGCACAGACGGTAGCTCATCCTCATGCAGTAGACTTTTACTGGTTGGAATGTGCTAGTATTTTAAGTGCATGCTTTCTGGTGGACTTGTGAGAACCATGTAGTTGTTCCATGCTTTTTCTAGGTATGGCACACTAGATACTATGTGTGGATTGTTTAGATTGGTTGGACTTTGGGTAAAGTCAACATTTATTTCTTCTGGTACTAAGTTTAGCATGTAGTTAAAGCCAACCATGAAAAGCGAGCAGAATCTTTACCAGTGCATATATTATTATAGAAAATACTTTCATAGACATGTAAGGTTGTAGATAAATAGTTTTTCAATAAAATGCTGGAAAAGTGGCTATGGTTTTAGTACTTTTGGAAGACTTGGAGATTAGAATTAGGCTGTAGCATATTTTCCAATGTAGATTGATTACATTGGTAGAACTACTTAAACATCAGTATTGGTAAGCTAGTGGGCAGCTAGGGCCTCCCAGGTATTGTCTTAAACATTAATAAAAAATACAGTTATTTTGGACACATAGTGTTTTTTTTCCTAGTTCTTGTATGTATCATACAGTTCCAGGAGGCTGAAATTATAGAAAAATACCAGACTTCCTCTCACATTCTGCTAAAATCTTAGGCTGATGATAGAGCTCTAGCTTTTGTTGTATTTTGTATGGAGTTGCAAAGTGGAAAAATGCCATGAGATCTACCTTTTTTCCAAAATGAACCTGATTTATAACAGTGGTATAGATGTATAAATAGTATTTAGTATGCAGAAGTAAAGTTAAAGGTAAAAGTATATTGTTGAATCAGCACACGTTACCTGTTTTCACTGATAAATTATGCCATAGGTGAAGATGTAAAATAGAACACATTCTATGCTGTCAATTTGAGGCTTTTGAAGCTTTGTCATTGCTTTCTATTACTGTAATTCTTTCCATGAGTAGTAAAAGCTGCTAAAACTAAATGCTTTGTGGCATATTTTATTTTCATATTTCCTGATGTTCATGGGTTTTTTGTAAATCTGTTTCTTGCTTCTGTTCTAACTAAATTAATGTTATGAGATTTTTTTAATTTGAAATATTCTTACCTTTTGTTTTCCTTGGGAGCTAATGTAATTAATGGCAACTGGTGAACACACTAGATTTACTGAGCATTTAATGATCTTGTTTTCAGGGGGAAACAAACTTCACTTACTTGATTGTAACCTCTAGCACAGATGAATAACAACATTAAAGCTTTCCACTTTTGTGGTTATGTTGCTAATTGATTACTGATGGATAAAATTAAGAGTATAGTCCTACATAAACTAGGTCCTAAAATGGGTGTACTTGAGCATAGGGATGAGTATTAGTAAGGAAAAATAACTGTAGTGCAAAAGGAGAAATTACCTTTTGACTGTTGAGAAGTACAAGGAGAATTATATGAAATCCATATATTTATTTGATCTACAGTTTGTAGTTGTGTGTATATTAGAATTAATTATGTTTTTGATGTTTTGCCATTGAATGTGAATGTTTTAATATGAATGTGGTACTAAAAAAAAATACAAAATTTGTTTAACAGTAATTGACACAATAGGAGTGTTTTTAAATGTATAGGAAACTGCCTGAATGGGGGTATTAATGCAATAAACGAGTGTCTTGTGTTAAGTTTTGGTGTTTTGTTAAAGTGCCCTTTTCTAAGTACATTTACAAGTCCTGCTCTGAAATCTGCAATGGTTGCTCTCAGTAGAATTAAACTGCAGTTGCCCAGAATATGCTGATAGCTCTGTTAGTATCATTAAAGTTGTTCCTATTTGTTATATCCCTCTTTGTTTCAAAAGTGCATGTTAATAGTAAAACCTTGACTCTTGCATTAGAAGTTATGATCTTTTCTTCCTATTGCAGTTTACCTTTGTGTCTAAAACAATTTCATTTTCATTCTGTGGATGACTTTGCCTGCCTGTCATTGCTTTTTTTCGCTATTACTGCATTTTTCAATAATTTTCCACTGTGTTGTCTTTTTTTCCCTTTTCTTCCATCTCCCCCTGCCACTGACAAGCTGTGGCACTGGCTTAATAAGAAGGTAAATAAACAGAAAAATTGTGATTCCAACTACTGGATTCTGTGGTTTCGGGGAGTTTGATTTTTTTATTATTATTATTTTTTTATTTTGCAGCATGAACACTCCTTAACATGCCTTGCTTTGTAGATTTCTCTCTCAAATGCCTCTTTTCCAGCTCTTGATATAAGCTACTGAAGGTCATATAATTCTACCCGATCTCCTGTCTTTTACTCCAGTGAATGCACGTAGTTAAATGTTTTGTACAGCACAGTATTGCATTAGCATTTCAAGCAGTAGTTTGATTTAGTGGCACTTTTATTTAAGAACAGCTGATCTTCAGCTGGTCCCCACTTCTATGCATAACAAAACTAGTTCACTCCCAGTCTAGAGAGCTGTTCTGCACTCAGAGAAAGCATCAGTTAACTGAATTAATATGGGAGCGGCGAAGGTGTAAGGCACAGTTGTAAGGCTATGAGTGTAAGCGTTTGCACATAGTGCATAGACTGGTTTCAGTCAGTGCTGTAAATCTTTTACTTTTGAAGTGTCAAACTTGCCTGTGTACACAGGAATAGTGTGTAGCGTACCAGCAGTGAATACATACATACTGATATGGAGTGTACCAGCAGTGAATACATACATACTGATATGGAGTGTACCAGCAGTGAATACATACATACTGATGTGGAGTGTACCAGGAGTGAACTGAGACTTTGCATGGCCTCAGAACTGCTGAATCAACAGTGAAGGGAAGTGAGGACTAGTAAAAATAAAAGAAATTAAAAAATTATAATTAAAGTAGTTGGTATAGCTAATCTTTTTTTCCTTGTATGTGTTATGTTTTATAAGAATTGTTATTCCCAGTTCCCATAGTTCATCTTAGCCAGCTATGTTTAACTATTTTGGGGAACTGTCATTCCAAGTGAAGTTAAAAGGGATTTGGCTTCATGTGTGACTGAAATCTAGACAACTCCTCAGTGCAGTGATGTCTCTCTGGGACTTGGGCAGTGACATTGCTTCAGACAAACATAGATCTGGGGAGGGATATCTGTAGCATGTGCATAGCTGCAGGACCTCAGAGTTTTGTAGGTGACTAGTATGTGATCAAATATATATAAAAAACATTCTCGTAAACAATGAAATGGGGCTGCACAGCTGGTATCTGCTTTGGGTGGCAGATGAGGAATAATGCTACTTGTAGTGTCTGGGCTAAGCAGCTGTAATGAATTTAGGAAATTTGATCTTGAGTATTTAATGAGTGAACGAAGGGTTATATATTGGGGGGCTTTCTATGTTTCTGAACAAGAGGGTGGAGTTGCTTCCTTCATGATTCAGTTATAATTGTATACTAAGAGAGGAATTTTTGAATGTTCCTTTGCCCTTGACTATAGTTTTCCTGGTTTAAAATTACATTTTTACTTCCTGACTTTGAAATGTTTGTCTGTGTGAGTGACTTGCAGTTAGTAAATACGTGCAAACATGACCCTTCATAATTAAATTTTTTGTTAGATATTGCTTTATAAGCACAATTCAGGTGAAGAACTGAGTTTGGTGAGTCACAGATGAAAGTTTAGTCTCAAATACCTTTTTTCTGTCTCTGAATTTGTTGTTTGCTTGTTTGAAAATATTGATAGGTTGCAAAACCAATTTCACTATAATTGCTTTAAACTATAAAATGTCTGGATTTTATTTTTAGTTTAGAGATTTGCATTATTTGGCAAAACCCTATGGATATAGTTACTTAAGAGGGTGGGGGGTTTTGGTTCCTAGGAGTTATTTTTGAAAGCTATTGGTTTACTTTAAAGTTTCATAGGTAGAAATCCCGAAAATCCTGTAGTGTTACATGCAGTGTTGACTCCTGCATGAATGTATAATAATAATATTATCATTAAAGTACAAACAAAAAAAGTGAAAAATGTGAAAATGGCATCAGGATATTTTGGGTTAATTTTGTTGGGGATGGGATTTGGTTTTGTTTGTTTTTAAATGATAATAAAAAAAAGTCATACTTTACTAGAGGCAAAGTAAGGAGCGGATTTGTAATACAGAACACTGGTTGCAGTTAAAAAGTTGATTCCATTTGTGCCTTTCTCCTTTTTACCTGTCTTTAAAGGGAAGTATTTTAGAGAACACCAAAATAAATTTCTGATAATCCAGCAGGACGTTAAACATACATCACCTGGTTATGGCAGAGTTTGAAACGATGGTTGATTGTGACTGCTAGTGATAAACCTTGCCTTTTAAATTTCTGTTCTGTATTTTGGGCTACATATACCATGAATAGGTTCAGTTGAGCTAGCATGATTTGTTCTTTATAACGTTGTCCATGTCAGGACTCTTTAGAAGGAATTGCTAAATTCTGCTGTTGTTGTTGGAGGGACACTGGTGTAAATAGACTTGAGACCTCACGTAGACCGTGTTCTACCTTTTGTAGCTTACCTACTCAACTGACTCATTCCAGTACAGCTCTTGAATGTGTTCTGGTTACAGGCTTCCCCTTATTCTCATGAGATGGTATGAATGAGATGATATCTTCAAATATTAACTGAAGTAAAGGGAAATAACAAGTCTAAGAAATGTGTTGGAAAAATTCTTCATGAATAGTGGAGCTGTTTACAGGAAAAGAAAAGTCTTTGTTGGTAATTTTATATAGATTTAGTTGAAAATGAAGTAGATGCCCAGGTCTTCTTCACTGCGTGGGTAATGCAGTAAATCAAACATGCTAGGAAAACTATAGTTCTGATGTCTATGCAGTGTGAAAAGTGAAAATATTAATTCATAGATAATGTATCATACTTCACAACATGCAGAACCTGTCTAGATAGTAGGATTTCTGGTTGTTAAGCATAGGCTGTAGTTCTATTGCAGCTTAGTGTAATATGGTTTGTATCATCACGCAAAAGTTGAAAGAGGGAATACTTGCAAATGGAGAAGCTTTCTAATGGAATGTAACTAATCTTAGAAACCCTTTTTTTTTTCAAAGTGAGCTAAATTTAAAAAAAAAAAAGTTAATAACCTTTCCCTTCAAAACTCTGACAATTAAGCATAGTTTTTTGTAGACTGTTTATCACAAATCAGTAACGTTTCAGTTTGGTTTTACAAGTGTGACCTTCTGTAGCTTAGGAGCCTGGCTTTCCTTTACCTTTGCATAATTTTGGATGTTGTGGCAGCATCAGCTTCTGCTGTTACTAACCTTTAGATTAGAAGCTTGGAACTTGATGATCTCTGCCTAATGACTAGTGTTTAGTCAGTACCTGTTTGTCTTTGTGTGCATGCCCATGGTTTACAGGAAGGATTTAAGGAGAGGTCTGACAGGGCTGGGGTAAGAGTGAAATCTGGACCTGATTCAGTGGTAAGTACAAGCAAAAAGGGATTTAGCAGAGGAGCTTACCTGCAGTAACACAGCACCTATGCATTACTTAGCATGAGTGTGTAGAGGTGAGTGCTACTAAGGAAGTATTGTGGGTTAGTGTAGAGGAAGGAAGGGAGTTTTAATAGCAAAAAACAAAAAAAAAACAAAAAAAAAACAAAAAAAACCCAGAGTAAATAGAGCCCTAAGCAAATGCTGTGCATCTGCTCTTACTTCTACAATACTGAGTCTAATTCAGTCTTCTCCTGTGTTATGTCTGTACCAGTTATGTAACTTGGATGTCCTTAAGACTGTGCTGAGAGATATAATTGCAGTACCTCACCAAAGCTGGCTTTCAACTACTTTGCTTGGGCTACCTACCCAAGTAAATAAAGACAAAGTGGGCTTGCATGGCTGAGGCTGCTGCCTGTACTAGTACATCATCAGTGCTGCCATCATTTCACTAACTAAATTAAAGGTAGTTCAGGCTTTATAGCTGCACCTTAATGGCAGTGTAGGCATATTTGAGCCCACAGTACGGACTGTCAAGAAAAGCTACCTTGTTTGTCATGTGCTGTCTCAGACAGAATCCTCATCCTGATCTTTTGGAGCTTGATCTTCCAGTAGTTGCTACATGGTGAAACATCTAAAGCATTCAGGCTCAGCTCTGCTGAATTCACCCCTCACACAATCATTGAGGCTATCATTTTTTTGGAGTCTCTTTGGAAATACTTTCAATTGCATGGATTCAGTGAATCTGACTAAGGTGCTATATGTAAGTCTTTTATCCCTAACTTAGTCAGTATATAGCTATCAGTTTGAACTTTGTCTAAAATAACAAGGATGTCTTTAATTTTTAGTTAGCTTCATTTTGAAGCCCATGTTGTAAAATTTCTATTCATTGCCCATCCAGTGTTTTTTCAGTGACATTTTTGATTTCTCTCCTTTAAAGCAGGGACTTTTATTTCTTACTTCTCTTGCATAATCTTGCACAATCATAGATGTATGTGAGGCTTAAAAAGGGCACAGCACATCCTGTTTCATTCTTGTTTCCAAAGAGGTAACAGCCCTATGTAGAGGTTCCTCAGAGTTTCTCAGAGAGCTGCAATAGCACTGGCAAGATATTTCTGATGGCTGAAATATTTCAGCAATGCCAAAAAATGTTAAAAATATCTAAGACAAAAGATTTTACACATTCCCTCATGTTCTCTGAATTTCTTTCTGCAGTTTTTACTATAGTGCAGATTTGGTTACAAAAGCTTGCTGGCTCAACACCTTGTTACTTTTAAAAGGATTTTGCATTCTTTTGGTTTTTGTCATCATTTTGAACAACAGTTTTAAAATGCTGAATATAATCCTTGTGTTAATTGAGGTCAAACAGAAGTTTAATATTACTTGTTTGATGTACACTAACTGCTCAGATACTGCAGGATGAACACACACACACAAAATTCTTACCTTTTTTTCAAATAGGATCTTTATTGAGTATTAACTAATTCAGTCATCACATCAGTCTGTAGAAGTTAGTTGTTCCAGGGACAATTTCATGTGTAGAGATCGGGTGAATAATGAAGAAAGAACTCATGTAAACCATCAGCATGCATATTAGTAGTCTTTTAAGATCTCTAAAAAGTTATCAGCTTAATTGTTAAGTACTCAAAAGTACTTTAACCTACTACATGTTGACTTTGACCTCAGTTCTCCTAAAGCACAAATTTTACAGTTATCTTGCTGCTGCTGCTGCTTTTTCCTGTAGTAATGCCAGATGGAGTAGAAATAGCCTTGGTATGTGAATCATAGAAGCTAGAAATATGTATTTGGTCATACTTGCATGGATTTTCACACCTTTTAAGTAAACAGTCAATTTGTGTATGAGATGAAGCTCAGCTTACACTGTTCCAGAGCACTCTGCAAAATTGTGTGACTGAGAATTTTTATTGTTTTCATTAACATAATCAGAATTTCTCTGATTTTAAGTGGTATCACTACTTGTTTGTGGGCATGTATAGAATGGGCCTTTTCAGAAACTGGCAGAACAAGATACACACTTGTTTCCTGTATCAAATAGGTTCAGCTAATGCATGCTTAATGCTGAGAATCCTTTTGAGATTGAAAGTGGATAGAAATAGTTGGTGCTGAATAATTGGCCTGATATTCAATAATATGTCCCATTTCAGTTCAGAAGGTGATGAGCAGCTCTAAAAATTTTACTGCTTGCAAAAATGCCTCATTTATCATTTAAATAGCTTTTAGCTATCCAAATCTGAAAGTTACGGTTGTGCTTTACAGTATACCTTGATAACTTTGAAGTCCTGTGCAGACAGTTTCTGTAAGTTTCCAAGCTTCCAAGGACAGGAAACAAAGACAAATTTCTGGGTTCCTGGGTTCTAGCTGACAAGAATGCTAGCTCCCTTAGGTCTAGTAAGTAACTGTTGAAATATTGCTTGCTTTGCAGAGAGCTTGCCGTGTTGTGTGGTAATGTGTAAATTTTTTTTGCAAAATCACATGCCATACCATGACCTTAATCATGCTAACATCGCTTGTTAATTGTTCATCTCCAAGCTTGGGCATAAATGCTGTTTGATTAGAGCCTGATTTTGTACTGTGATTGTAAATAAAAATAATAATACTGTCATTTAGCATTGCTTTCATTAAAAATTGATTTATATGCCATAATTTGGTTTTTCTTTTTTTTTCCCTGCACAGATCATCGTGTGGTTGGAGAAAATGCTAGATAAAATAATCAGCATTTTTATAATATTTTTGCTAGTTATAGGAACCCTTCTGCTAGCCCTGCTCCTTACTGCAAAGGTACAGTGTGCTAAAGAATGTAATCACAGAGCTCATTTTCAATGTTTTTGGAGGTTACTGATATTTATACTAAATTGTATAACTTAAAGAATTTTTCTAAATATTTAGTAGTTAATTGCTCTGTAGTTGAACTTGTTGCCATTCAAGGACTACAAAGCATACAAAATTATACCAAAATCTCAGTCTTTATATTTCTTTGGATTTCTGTGTTTATTTACCTGTATGACAAGCCTAATATATAGACATTTGGAAATACAAAATTCATTATATTAAAATAATTACTAGCTTATATATTACAGGAATGGATTTGGTTTGCGTCTTGTTACACTTTCCTTGTCAACACCAGAGCCACTTAGAATTTTTTCTTTTTAATTTACCTTGCATCAGAAACATGTCTGCAAAATGCTTAAGGTGTATTTGTCAATTCTTTTGTGTAATAGCCTCATAGTATCCTGTTCTCAGTTAAATGTGCTAAGATTCATGGTCAGTTGTTCTCTGAAATTGATTTTTGGTTTATGGTTGGGGCTTTCTTTTTTTCTCACCAGAAGAGGTCACTCATGTACTTTCTTTTTTCCTTTATTTTTCCTTAATGGAGCTGTGTTCATATTTGAAACAGTCAATGGCGATTGAATGTTTGACTTGAATACAGTTACGGAATAAAAATCAATGGGTTCTGATGTCAATATCCTTTTTCCAAAATGTAGGCTTATATAATGTTTAGTACTTAAAATTGAAAGCTTTAAAAGTTGTGCAAACATTCCTGCCTAAAGCTTCCTTATATTGATAAAAGGACTATTAAGATATTTATAAAAGGTGTCTTTGAAGAATTAATTTGGTGAGGCACTTCTTAGCATGGCTGGTTATGTTAGAGCTAAGCATTCATTAAATTTACACTTCTTTGATTTGTGGCTTAAAAAGGCATATCTGAAACTGTGCTTTGTTATTTTAATACTTCCCTTGACAGCACTACTCTATTGTTAATTTTTTTTTCCACTGATGCGATAAGGTTTAAATTTCCATTTGCTGTTACTAGTGACAAAAATTGTCAGAACAGACTGATTATTGTGTTTTTTGGGTTAATGACACTGCATTCTTAGTGGCTCACTTGCATTGTAGAAATTATTCTTTAAATGTACAAAGTGGTCACTGCCCCCCACCTGCCATCCTCTTCCCCATCCCTCACACTCCCCCCCAAAAAAGGGGTGAAAAAAAGAAGTCTTTCTGAATGTAGGAAGAGTTCTAGTCTGCATTACGTAACATTTCTCCTCTCTATATTTAATTTAGGTGCATCAAGAGAGTGTTCACATGATTCAAGTCACAAGCAGCTTGATCAATGAGACAGTAGCCAGTCACCCAGAATGGGCAAAGTAAGAATGCTGAAGTTAAGCCAATAGTATGGGGTGGATGAACAAACTTCCAGGTGCACTTATGCATAGTTTTTAACTTAAAAAGTCCCCTAGGTGAACAGAAATGGAGGTGACTCTTGCAGACAGATGTAAAAGTTAAACTCTCAGACCGCAGGAATGTTTATGCATTACTCTGGAGGACTGTCACTGTGGTATCTCATTTGAGGATTTTGGTGGAGAAGGACAGCTGTATGAACAACTACAGTTGTGGAGAAGAAACTTATGTAGTGCAGAGAATAGAGAGGACAGTATTTTTCCCCTTTTGCCTATAAAAGAATATACTGGCAAAGAGTGCTCTCTCTAGAAGGTTGCAAGAGGAGAGATGAATTATTTTTCCAGTGTGGAGAGCTGGCTGCAGAATGCCTTTGAGGGATTAGGAGTTGAAGACAATGTTTTTGGAGTGAATTGAAGAGTTCAAGGGTGGAAAGAGTGGTGGATAGGGAGAGTTTGGTAGGAATCTGTTGGGAAGGGCTGTTCCTATTAAGTGTAGATGTGGACAGTGTATGCAGTGGGAAGTTTGTAAGGTTTAATCTATGTAATGATTAAAGTAAACACCAAGGAAAATATCTAAGGGAGAGAGAAGATTTTGAAAGAAATGCATTTAGAAAAAAACAAGGGCATACTGGCAAGCAAAAAAGTGTTTACATGGGCATCAGAGGGGGGAATACGTGAGACTGGTGAGTGTGATTTTGAGGAGGCCATGTTTCATATGGCTTTCATTCTGCTTCAGCTAAACAGACTTTGGGTAAAGGTGAGATACCAATGTAATACCAGAAGAAAAAGTTGTGTCCCAAACAAGAGTAGTTGACTTTTTGAAGGGCACATTTAAACAAAAGTGATGGTGGTTTAACACTATGGAAAGAAATCACATGCTCTATTATAAGAGCAAAATGATTTTTCAAAAACAGAACTAAAAGGATATTGTTAATAACTACTATAGTACTGTGTGTTTTAGCACTACTTAAGTTATCACAGTCAAGACAATAGAAAGCACTTAAAATGTGTTTTATTCCTTCATGGCATTTCTTTTTTTGGCATTTCCATTTTGCCCTAGGATGGAAATAAGAGGGACTAATGAAAATGGAAATTTTACTGTCAGAAGTTTATTCACGTAATGAAAACACTAGAGTAATAGTTGAGTAATTAGCAGAATTTTAGCTTAAATTTTTACTTCCAGTGTTTGTATCCAAATTTGAAGAACTCAAACTACTGTATTTTAATTCATTGAGAGTAAATATACCTCTTGCCAAATTCACCAAGCTTCACCAGCTTTCAGAGCTTGATGCTCACACTATGTTTAAAATTGAGTGACTGAAATATCTTGGAATTCCAATGCAGAACATTTCCAAAGGGTTATACGGACAGAACAGCTTCCATGTTGATCTTTAGTCAGGTGAACAAATGTCCTGACTGGTGGGGTTTGTTGTTTTGGAAAGGTTCCAATAAGTGCCATTGAATCAAGAAGTAAAAAGAGAGTCAGAGCAGAGATTGTGTGTCCTGTATTCGCAAGCATTGAAGGGTGGACAGCTCAGTAGGGTCCATTGCTTGGTCATTGACAGTAATGTGAATCCCTGAACACATTCATGAGCAGGTAGCTTGGTGAGGACTTAGAAATAACTGGTCAACAAACCTGTTTTCAACCAGTTGCGTATTCAGGAAAACAGTGTTAACAATTTATGTTCAGCTTGTAATTCAGAAGGTTGTGTTTGCAGCTAGATGAGACTGCTTCATATAGTCTTTTCAGACAACTAGAACACCAGGAAAATTGCTAAGAATATAGTGTGAACAGCACATATATAGACTGAAGAGCAGATCTCTCTTGAAAAAGTTGAGATACCAATTTAATTAAGGTTTCAGGAACCTTGGAGAATTTCAAATGCAAGGACTTTCCCTAGATTTAATTGCACATTGCTTATGAGAAAATCTGTTCCTTGATATGCTAGTTGCAGTAAGTTTATATGTGTTCAACCATAATAATTTGTTGTTGTTTCGAAATGTTGATTTCCAATGTGTTGTGGGTGTAATGAAGTGGGTAAAATACGTAGCAGTTAACTCTGTTTTCCTTCTTTGATAAAAACCCCAGCTGGCTCCCAGAAGCCCAGGTAATCCAGAAGGCACTCAATTCCGCAGCGAATAACGTATACCAATATGGCCGAGAATGGATTACACATAAGGTAAGAGTGAGCTCTTAAAACAGCTTTTAATTTTTTTTTTTATTATTTCTTGTATTTCATAAAAGTAAAAAGGAAATAAAAATATATTTGTCAGTAGTTCTTTTCTGTCTGGTTAACTGTCTGGTTGACAGATCTATTTCTACTCTCTGGTTTGTGAGTTGAAGGAACAGTGGGAGTGATTTCAGTAGTCTTTTCTGCTCAGAGGATTATTTATTTTTAAGAGCTGAAGAATCTGTCATCATTTCAATGATTCCCAGTGCAAGTGCATCAAATAAAACTGAGTAATATGGTTTTACCTGGCTTTAGCTGTCCTGTTATAGACCATGTAGACTTTTTATTGCCACCACCCTGTACTGTAATTTGTATGTGAGCTGGGTGTGGTAGATTGGATATTTTTTTTAATCATAGTTTATTTAGTTAAGCTAACTTTCTTCAGGAGAATTTGTCAAACTCTTATTTATATGTTTTTATATCAAGCACAATTCTCAAATTATTTTAAATATTTACTCTAAATATATGATCAAGAATTTTGGGTTAAGCATTTTAGAGACAGCAATGGTTTTTCAGTGCAGAAAGAAGTCCTCAGCTTAGTGCAGCAGAATGGTTTTTAACAAAGTCACCATATTGTGAACTGTGTTGTCTAAAGTTTGTATTTCATACTGATACTCACATTTTCTAATAATTTGGCTTTGATCCATGACTTTACTGCCACTCTTATGTGATTTATCGAGCTTTGAGTTCATCAGTAGATATCTGTTTCATTCTGTCCTGTATAATAAAAGATTTCTATATGTTTTTAGCTCCATAAGATTTTAGGAGAAAAAGTGAATAACACCGCTGTGATTGAAAAACAAGTACTAGAGCTCTGGGACAGGCTTTATCATTCTTGGTTTGTGAAGGTGGGTAACTTATTTAAATGGTATTCATAAAAAGTATCACTTAGTACTCTGAGATAATTGTGCTAAGTATTCATTTCTGAGAGAGAGATTACCAGAAAATTGGATGCTGAGTAAAGGTCATAATAATAAAAAGTTGTTAGAAAATTTCAAGTGAGTAAGATAGATCATTCTACAGTCACAGTCTGCGTACAGCCAGAGCTATGTCCTTCACTTAAGGAGTAAAGTGTGTTTTTATGTATGCCATTTAATTTAGCCTCTTCTCACTTTATATCTTTGGTATTTCATAATTTAGAAGTTTCTGTTGAAATTTTTTGGTTTTGAGGTGTTAGGAAAAGAAAAGTGGTATTCTGCATTTTTTTTACTTTTATTAATTTGAAATTGTGAGAAAGAAATTGTTCCTTCATTAAGTTTCTTCCAATACATTTTCATAGCAATCTTTCAATGGGTTTTGTACACTGAATCTTGAAAAGTTCATAAGAGTTAAACAATTTTTATGCTGCCAATGCTGTTTGCCATTTAAAGGAAAAAGCAATTCATTAACCACGGTGCAATGGAAATATCAAAATCGAAGTCATACCCCTGAAATACTTCTGTATATTTAAATAATTGCAATTACAACATATAAACACTTTTCTTTATATAGTTATTTTTCAAGTACCTAAAGTTCCAAGAAGATTTCTGTATTAAAATAAGTCACAGTTTCAGTATAGTAGTCAAAACTGAAGTGGAAAGAATCAGTTTCTGAGAAGTTGTAACACTGTTGAGAAGTATGGAACCACTGAGGAAAAAGTAAAACTGTACAGTAGATTTTTCTGGCCTGAAGCACTTGAGAGTATTCAGTGTTAAATGACTGACCAGTAAAAACACCTACTTTTGATGCAGTTATCAGTGATACTGATGAACCTGTTGTCTTTAGTAATCTAACTTGTATGTCAGGTGGTCTGTGGCACTTGGTAGGGCTCGTCACTACCTGTGCTGTAGGATTGCTTATGTTGCTGCAGTACAGCACAGGTTGTGCCTGTGTTTGGTGTGTTGTGTGATTTCTTCCTGCAGCTGTTACTTGAGTGAATACTGTGAGGCTTCTGTCTTGCAGATTCTTTTCTGGTAGGGTAAGAGATATCTTTCCTATGAATCAAAATGGTAGAAAGAGCTTCAGGAATGCACTGATGCTCTCTGCCTACAATCTTGAGTTGTGTTTCTCCTCTGGCCGCAGTTTACAAAGTAGGCACCCTATGTTACCATTGACATGCTGGCAGGCAACTGGTTATCTGCAGGCTGCAGGTAACTGCTCCAGAGTCTGCTCCTAATATTGCCCCTTCTGTCATAGCTCAGATGCACATAAATGTCTCACACGAGTGCTTTCAACCTGGCTATTTCCTTCTGTAATGTTGTTATAGTCTTGCAGGGTTTTTAAATGTATCTGAGAACTGGTAAACCAGGTGATGGTGCGGCGTGTAGGATGCCTGTACCTCAGTACAGCTTTAAAGCTCCCCACTGTTTCAGTTGTGTGAGCATAATAACTACACTTCATTTTGAGGTCTGCATAGTGTTGCTCTAGTCTGTAGGTGACTAAAGAACTCAGGCAATACTATTCTATGAAAGCTGTGGAATTGAGGAAGAAATGCTGATGGAATGTAGATTCAACCATTAACTGCTGCCTCCTATGAAGATCAGTAGGTAGGAAGTGGTGTATATTTTAAAGGTTCTAGAGATGTTGTGATAGATCAGTTACTGTCACATCTGTGTACCAAATGAAGTAAAGGAGTAACAGAATAATAAACCATTTGGACGATTATGGCATAACTCTGCAATCAAGGTATATTTTTCAAGGACAAGCATCTCCTCTTCCAAGTCCATTCAAGTGTGGAGTTTTGTTTTGTTTTTGAGATCTAGTGCATTTTTTTTGAGAAAGAATGTCTTTAAATCCTTTATTTATCTGCATCTGAGGCCTTAGATGCTGAAGCAGTATAGTTACTGAATAACACTGAATTTGAAATATGTATGAATAATAATGCTACAGAATTTGAAAATGGTATATAAATCTGCTAGTTAATGGTGAGACTTATCTTTAAAATAGAACTTGATGCACAGATAATAGGCCCTGTTGGAGGGAGATTTTTGACTGCTTCTATGTTTCTGTTCTAAATAAATTGCCAGCTCTGAAGAAAGATCTCTGTCTTGCTGGGGCTTGTTAAAGCATGTTGCTAATTGTGCATTGCAAAGTGCAACAGTGCATCTAGAGAGAATTGGTACTGAGCAGAAAAGGTAATGCTCCTAGATAAATCAGTGCAGGAACCTCACTTGGAATATTACTTGCTATATAGCAAAAAAAGATACTGTCATTTTGAATGCAGCTTGGTAAGGCTAAAGGTTTGGAAAATTTTAACAGACATAGTAGGATGCTTATTATAAAAATCAGAGTTAAGGACTTGAGAAGTCTCTTGCTATTAAAGGTTAGGGTGAGATCTGTTGGTGTCAGTGGGTTTGCTTAAACTTGCTTACATTGGATTTTGACATTGTTCTCTGAAACACTTATGACAGTCCCAGACTGAGTCAAATAGACTCATTCTAGATGGTAATCAGGTGTAATTCATCAGGAAATAGGCAACTTAATAATTAAGGTGGAGCCACTTAAGGAATTAGCTCTTGTGGTTATGGCCGTGTCCTGTTGTCTTCTTATGTTGAGGTTAAAAAGGTGTGTAGTCAGAAGAAATCCTCCATGCATTCCGTTTAGGTTTTGTCTGACTGAACATTGCCTGTAGAGTAGACACTAATAGTTAGAAAACCACTTGTTTTTCTTCTGCATGCATTTTCCTTTATAGGTTGTCCTGGGAAAACTTGTGTGTTGCAAACAGTAAGTTATGTAGGCAGAATATGAAAGGATGATCTCTTTCTTGTGAATGTTCATTAAGAGCGAGATAGATACCTTTGTATCAGTCAAGAAGTAAAGTTAATTTGTAACAGAAGTGAATGAGTACAACATACAGCAAGGTAATGATATGGGATAATTAACTACAGTTTTCTGTTAGATTTTAATTTTTTCAGTGTACAGAGTACTTCCAGATATTTTTTGGGATGATAATTAAAGCAGCTCTAAGTATTTAGATGCATGTTGGAACTGTTCCTCATTAAGCAAACATTAGTATAAAACATAACCCTTTGGGTTTATCATATCTGTAAGTTATTTTAATGTCTGTTTTCTTCACGTCTTTGCCTCTCTTTTTAAGAATGTAACGCATTCTGGAAGACACAAAGGACACAAGTGGCACATAAACCGTCAAAACAGCTGGCTTGGAGATATTCTGGACTGGCAAGATGTTGCATCATTTGTTCATGATAACATTGAAACATTTCTCTCGGTATGTATTCTTTGCACTTACTACGAAGTCGGTCTAATTTTTAACTGATAGTAATTTCTCCTTAAGGTACCACTAAGGTTATGGATTTGAGTACATGGAAAATTAGGGAAACACTCTTAGAGTTACTTACAATTACCTAAGCAATTATTGTAAGTCTATTTATGGTATAACCATCAACCATACAAAAGTGTTTGTGATGACGAAGCGCTTGTTATTTCAGCATCCTTATTGATACCAGCTTCCCAGACATCTTCTTGTAGCACGTTGTTACTGTAGGATACCCCATATCTCCTGCAAGCTGGTTTTCAATGCTTTATATTACGTGGTGTTTTCTCTTTCGAAAAGAAACCAGTTGATCTAGGTTATAATTGAAGAAATTATTGACTAAGAAGTTGTGAAAGCAAAACAAAGCAAAAAAACCCTGTATTTTTTTATCTTACTTTTTTTGCCTCAAATTATTCCTGAGATTGAAAGCAGCTTATTCCTCTCTGTTTTAATAAAAATTCTGTGGAGAATGTAATTTCTACTTTACACAGTGTGAATTCCAGAATTAATGCACTGGACCTTTCACCTTAAAAGGAGAAAGAGGAAAAGTATTGAAAACAATTCAAACTGAAGTGTTTTACTAAAAATTATATTAAGTCCAAAATACTTAATATATGGAGTCAATCCCCAATATCTTTGACTTGAGCTGTTGTCATAAACTAAAAGTATCTTCAGTTTTGGAAGACTGTTATTTATACCTAACTGGCAGCATAACAATTCTGTGGATGCAATTAAAGTGAGTATTTGCCTTGAGACAGTTGTTGGTTTAGACTGGTGGATATGTGTGATTTTTCTGTTCTCCTTCAACTACTGCTTAAATTGCTACAGTTTCTGTCATAGAAGAAGATGTGAGACAAGAAAAAAAAGAGATTTTTTTTTATTGCAGTAAACCTTTTTTTTCAGTTAATAGTGAAATTTGCTTAAAGCTTTCTCGAAGTTGGCCATGCATGCTGGAGGCAGAGTTATGAAAATGCACAGCACATCGTGATTTAAAATCAATATGGAGTTTCTTTCTAGGCAAGATGGCAAGGGAGACAGAGGAGGAGAAACTACATGATAAGTGCTAGCTGTGTAATTTTCAGCATTGCTGTGCAGTGCCCAGAAACTATGATGAAAAGTGTACTTCAGTAATCTATATGGGCTTGAGAAATGTGAGAAAAAGTATAAAGAGAATAAATATTTAAGAATGAATGTGTTAATACTAAAATATTCGTCTAGCTAACATACTTGCTTTACTTCTACAATCTGGTTTCAAAGGTCACAAAAAACCAGTAACAGCAATTGACTTGCTTTCCTGTTTGTTTCCACAAACTCATTACTCATCAGCTGTGGGGAAACACCTGTCTTTTTTCTCCATACACTCATGTCCTTAATGACAGACTGTAAACAAGTCAGCATAGCACATAGCTCTAAATCCTCATTTCACATCCTTACTGGGCAGCATTTTCTTTGCTGGCTTGCCCATCTATAGTGCATTGCATAAATATTTCAAGTTAAAATTGGTGAAAATCTGATTTCTGTGCTTGTTCAGGTCTTTAAAACTTGGAGATTATGAAAGTAAGACGGGTTTTGCCTTAAACTGAGTGTTTCTAAGCAGGTTTCTTACCAACCTCAGGATACAATGGAACCTTACTGCAATCAGGATTTATGTTTTTATCAGAGCATGAAAATCTTTCTCTTGCTATTTTGAAGAGAAACAATTGGTTGTTAGAATGGCATACTGAATTGGGAAGGCCCAATATTTTAAATTATGTGAGTGATTTTGAAGGGGGTTTTGACGGATTTGTGGTCGGGGAGGGGCTGTAGATTTTTTCTGTTTGGTTTGGGGGTTTTGTTTGCTTGTTTGTTTGCACTTTTTTCCATATATTGTGGGACTCTGGGTGGGATTTAGACCAGGTTGGATGGGGCTTTGAGCAGCCTGGTCTAATGGAAGGGGGATTGTAACTGAATGATCTTTAAGGTTCCTTCCAGCCCAAAACTGTTCTATCATTCTATCTTCTTTTTTGGGGAGTGTTTTGGGTTTTTCTTGTTTGTTTTTTATTTTAGTTGATTGGTTGGTTTGGGCGGTTTTGTTGGTTTTTTTTCTTCTTTTTTTTTTTTTTTTTTTTTGTGGTTGTTTGTGGGTTGTTATTTTGTTTGTGGTTTTGTTTGGTTTTTTTTTTTTGCTTGAGTGTGTTGTCTTTGGGAGGAGTGAGCTGTGGTTAATGGTGGTGTTTAAACAGATTAGCTATAATTCAAGCTGTAGGATGTTTCTGCATTTGGACACTTGAAATCAATGCAAATCTGGAATTCTCAAGACACAGTGCAGTCCCCAAACTGCTTTGACAATTTTTTAACATACAGATAGTTTAAAGACAATGAGATAGCTTTAAAGATGCGTAAAGAAGTGGATATGCAGCTATGGTGAGATTTTCTCCACCTTTGGAAAAAAATGAGTACAATTATACTACTTGTTTGTAATAAATTCTTGTGTATACATTGAGTTTGCCAAAAAATAACTTTCATGCTAGTCCCTTGGCTTTCTGAAATATTTCAGAATAGTACAGATGACAGTATTCTCTGAAAATACAGCTATTTGACAGTGTCATATTACAACTACAAGCAGATAAGCTCTTTTCCATTGATGAAAATCATGGAAGTGTTCTTCTTCTTTAATAAGAGAAGGAGCATTTGCTGTAAGAAAAACGTTAAAAGCAGACAGATGCAAGTGTTTCACTTCATGCTTATCCTGTGGTGGAAGAAACTTCATTTTATAGTTGAAAGCATGTAATTAAATAGATGTAGCTGTGCTGGGGAATTACTGGTGTTCATTTAATTTGTAACAACATGAATCGATTCAGAACTTTAACTATGAGTATCAGGTAAAGCTCAGACTTCTGTACCACCCTCAAAATGTGCTGTTCGTTATAGCAGTTATGCTTAGCCCTAGTTTGATATAGGCAGACCTTAATTATTTTTAGTTAACTTACTATATAAACGTGTAAATTGCCTGAATATGAAGATAAGCTTTTCCATGTCATCAGTTTGCTTTTTTTTTTTTTTTTTTCTTAAAAGCTTTGCTGTTAGCAGCACTGCTGCCTTTTTTTCCAGTATTATTAGAAACACTAGTGTTAAGAACCAGTATATTCGGTGATGTGTTTCTGGAGTGGGGTTTCTTCTTATTCTCTGGGGATAGAGCAAGAGTGGATCCTCACTTATGCTTTGTATTTTGCACCCCCTGCTCTACTCTAAGGTATTTTATCAGATGAATTAAATATGCAGTACATAGCTGGACTATTAAGATTTAATTTCTTAAAAATAAAAAACCCTCATTCTTTCCCTACTCACCTATGTTTCCATTTATACCCTTTTCCTCCCTTTCTTGAATGCTTGTAGCATTGAAGAAGTAAATCGCTGCTTGCTAAATCTGTGAATGATGGCTCACAGCTCCCTTGATGGTTTATGAGACATTGCTAATGTCTCCTTAAATTGATCCCTTAGTTTCTTGCTCAAGAATATTCATCATTCCACCAGCAGGCGGTATGTCATTCAGAAATTTCACAGACAGGAAGACAGAAGACCTTCCATTATGATGTACAAAGTGAGCTTCAGCTCAGTTAGGTTTCCCTTTCCATGCCTTTAGTATGACTGATCTGTGTGTTCTAAATCAAGTCAATTTCTCAAATGTTTCACTGGTTTGCTACATATCCTAATATTTTCCTTCAAGTATTGTCCTAAATGTGTAGCTAACTCAGTCCATTTTTCAATAATCTTTCAACTAGCATGTTTGGGTTTTTTTCCTAGTAAGGTAAGTGTTTAGAGGGTTGGTCTTTTCTTCCTCACAGTGAGTGCTGGTTTTTTCAGGGTAGGTAAAATTCAGCCTGATGTTTATTTTTAGATTTCTTTACAATCAGAAGGTCAAATAAATTTTACTGAAGGATAGTCCTTTTCCTGTCACTGTTTAGTCTCCATTTCATGTAATGGTCAAGCAAAGATGTTTATTCAAAAATCAGCTGTTGAGCCCTGAAGAGTTAATCCGGAACTTTATGGATAAACTTTTATTTAGAAATCAGCTTTTAATTGGAGCAGGAAGCTTTTGGTCTTGTGCATACTGCATTTTTCTTCACAAAGTTGATTGGTTTTCTTTTACCTTAAAGGTTTATGGACTTGTCTTGCTGTCATTTTGAGTTGCCAGGATTGTACATCTTTCTGAACAGAAAAAAAATTAAAACTATTCAGAAGGACGAGACAAGTTTTTTCCTTATACCTCTTTGTGTCCAGTTTTATTCCCTTTATACATCTGTTAGGGATCTCTGTAATCATTAGGTACATAGTTTTACCTGACTTCCAGAGGTTTGTTCTCAGCAAAGTACTTTTTTGGTCAAGTGTCTTTTAAACCTCACTTTCAAGTGTTGATCAGTTTAAAAGTTGCCAGTAGGACACCTTAGATGTCTAAGAACATTAAGTCCAATTTTGATTTCTTGCCTGTTACAGATTGAAAAGGCACGGTAACCGATGCTGATGGTGACACAGCATGGTGTGATGCATAAGAAGTCCTGCATTCTGTGCAGTTTCATAGTTCTTTAAACACTGATCTCTTAAGGCTACAAACAAAGCAGTGTTTTGGGGAAGAAGGTGAGGAAAGAGGTGTGGTTTTCAGTTATTTAGTAATGGTAATATTAAAGTGTCACTATTAAAATATTCACACTTAGTTGTGTTTTGGAGAACTTGTCTCAACTGGCAAGGTGTTAAAAATTGTTTATGCCTAGTAAGTGAGCTCATCAACTCAGCTGCAGTGTGCTCTGGGAATCAAACAGCATAATGAACTCATAGATGCAGGTACATAGGTTTGATTCGGTGAGCGTTACTGAAATATTTGAGTGCGTTCTGATACTGTATTCAGTAATGATTAATATCTGCTATGTCTTCTCATCCTAGCTATAAGAAGCATGTATCTTTAAATTTTAATGATACATATGCTTAAAGAGGAATTACTCTGTAGATGGAGATGAGTCCTAAAAGATGCACTTGCTTTCATAAGAGATACTAAAGCTGTAGGAAGGCACTGTCTGCACTTACTCTAAAGTACATGCTGATGATAACTAATTCAACAGTTCCGATCAATGACTCCACCAAACAAGGATCTTCACCTAGGAGAACCATTGGCAGTGGTGATTGAACCACCTGACAGCTGCATTCAAACTACCTGCTATTGTATACTCTTAGTTATCACCTCCTCAGGCTAAATCTTCTAGGGAAAGTGTTAAACAAATGCAACCTATACTGGAGGAGCATCCTATTTTGAAGGAAACTTTCCCAGTGCCCACGAGGTGCGTGCTCTCTTCTAGCAGATGGAACAAGCACCTCTCCTCGTGAACCCTCACCAGTATCAGCTGAGCTTATGTCTTATAAGTGCTAACAATTGCTGTGATTAGTATTTGGAAGACTGGTAAAGGCTAGTTTTACTCTTTAAAACAAAACTTTTCTAGACCAATTTTCATTAACAACGTGTTTCCTGTTAATGGTTTGTTTTACAGTCTCCTAATTGTTATTGTTATGTATTCAAAGTTGTTGTCAGTCCATGACAGTCCTCACGTCTTACATGAGTTGTGAGGACAGAATACTATTGTGATGATGCTTTGTTAGTGTCAGTAGAGGCTGTCCTTAATGGTCAGAGTCACAGAAATCAAAATGAGCTGGCTCGAGAACTCTTAGATATGGAAAGCTGGAACTGAAACGGACATATTCTTTCCTGAAAATAAGCTTGTCCTTTCATAAGTTAGTTTTGTTCCAGACAACTCCCACCCCTTCACCTCTGCTCTGGTCTGTATGCTGAGATACTTGGGAGAGGCATTACTTTTCCAGGTTATGGCAAGTGCCTTGTCCTGTTGTTTGCCTGTTTGTTTTTTTTTTCCACTTTCTTAATTGCTATCTCATTGTTTTTAAAGTAAAAACAGTCTTCCTAGCTCTTAAAGTTGTGCATCTTCAATGCCTTCTTCCTCAGCTAACTGCTAGTGCTTCAGAGGCCTTTGTTTTCAAGGGGTGTCTGTGTACTTTCAAGGCCTTTGCTGCTGCTCTTCTGTGATTAAACTCCACATCATAACAGAAGACCTGTGGCACCAAGCTCCTGTTCACACACCAGCTTCTAGTGACAGGCTTAAACATCTGGATCTGGAGCCTTGCACAGTTGGCATACAGCTTAAGGCCTGCTGTTAGCAATAACAGTGGTATTTTTACTGAATACCAACTGGAAGGCCTCTGCTTTAGCTACAATCAGTTCTCTAAAAATCACTGTCCTTTGTGTTTACAGTCCTCATAATATAATGTATATTTAATAATATTATCTGACCTGCATGAACTTGCAGTGCTGCTGCACCCCCAGAATGAATTCTTTAACCACAGAAGAAGGAAAGAGACAGGTGCCAGTGGGAGAACATTTTTTCAGCAGAACATCTTCACTTCTAGAGAGAGTAATAAAATCTTTACAAAAGATGAGTTTTAACATTCATAATTACCATTAAATAGGAATAAGCATGAACTAAGTAGATCTTTCTGTGTTGTAATTCCCTGTCATTTCCCCCAGCACTTACTCCCTCCCAAGTTCATGCTTAATAAATTATCTTTGATAGTTCTAAAGGAGAGGTGATCACGTGGCTCACACTCCTTTGTCTGCTCTACAAATCTAGCTACTGGGGTTTTTTAATTTGGTTTTAGGTTTTTTTGTTAGTTTGTTTTTTGATTTAACTTAGTCTAATTCTATTTGTTAAACCAAGAATAACTGTTGCTAGTTTTGAAGTCTTCACTTACAGCTTTGAACCTGGAAAATGGCTTTTGTGTCCGAGCTTTTACAGTTTTTCCAGTTATAATAGTTTGAAAAAAGCTACAGCTTTTTTTTTGTGAGCTTCTTTTATGTTTGAATCACTTTGGTTAATACATTCTTACTTGTTCTGCATGAAATATTTGTTATGAAACTACTGTGCATTGCATTTAGGATGCCTCCTTTTTTGCCTGAAAACTAGTCTTTACTATCTGTAATAAGCAGTCAGATACCCAAGCCAGTACAAAGTGTAGTAGATTGTCTAATACTGTTTGATTTATTTTCCATAATGACTAAATGATGCATCCCTACTCAAAATCACAACTTGTGCATTTGGCTGCAGTTACTATAAAAGTTATGCATTTCATTGCCGTGAAACTTTTTAAAAAACAAATTTATTAAAGTAGTAATTTTATTATTTGATTTGAAGCTTCAGATTTATTTCTACCTTGAGGTGTTACTCCTTGTTCTTTGTGTTTTAGCATTTTTGCTTATGAAAAGATGAATTTTTCCTCCCAAGACAAGATCTGCTTGACAGCAGTGTTAATCACAATTAACAGCTGCTACCGCATCTAGACTTTTTGCAGTATTGCATAATGAAATGATTTTTAATACCGGGAGAAAAATTCTGAGACCCTGTAACCAACTCATAGAAACTTGTCTTTGGTAGATATTTTCATTTAGTACTACCTGCTGTAATATAGGAGTGAAGGAAGATGTTTTTTCTAAATAATGTCATCTTTGTATGACTTGATGGAGCTGAGTCACTCTGTAAGCAATTCTCTGTCCTTGCTTATACCATCCAGTGCCTGATTTTGTCTTTGCTTCTCCTTTCTCTTCCAGATCCTGGAGTCTCTGTGGATAGTGATGAGTCGCAATGTGAGCCTCTTGTTCACTACAGTTACAACATTAGTGACAATCCTCTTCCACAGTGGGACAGCTCTTCTCAATTTTGTGCTTTCTGTGGTAAGTAGCATGTCATTGGTTTATGTGGTCCATTTTACTGAAAGAACCTAATTACACGTTTTAACAATTAAAAGTCAAACCTAAAGCACTGAAAACATCTTCTAAATTTATCTAATACCAAAATTCTTTAAGATTTTGCAAATTCTATATCTGTTTTGGGGAATTCTAGACAGAGGTCAAGATCTGTGTAACCCCCACATTAGGGAACTAGTAGTCTTCCTATCATTCTTTTAATGGAAAACACTTGTTTCATCCCTTGAAGATACTAATCTCTAACTTGTGATAACCTATGTAACTACTGAAATCTTATGGCATGTCCTCATAAGCATATCCCTATATAAGCCCATTGCTTTCAGAAGATGGAAAGAATTATTACAGGGAAATCAGCAAATTGTTCTCTAGTTGTCTTTTAGTTAAGAAAAGATTACATGAGAACATTTAGTTTCTTCCTTAGTCCACACCTTCACCTGTGATGACACATTCAAAACAATGTCTGACACATAAGCATACTTAAAAATTACAAGTTTGGATACTAGTTGCACATGATTTCCAGGCACTTGTGCTCAGACACAACATTTGGCTTTAGATGCCTAATGACTTAGTATAATTTCATTGAATGCTGTTGCTGTGATGCATGATCCTGACTTTTTGTCTGTCAGCAAAGTCCTACGTCTTGCTGCATCACTGTGCAGTCAGCTGGTTTGGCAAAGCTAGTTGGAATCTTGCTGTGTTGGAATTATTTTAAAGATAGATGCTTTAACTGCACTCATATTTTTTCATTTTGCAGGATTCTTAGTTGCTACAGAAAAGTTTTTACTATTTTCAAGTGGCTGAAGTGGCACAAACTAGCTTAAATTTTCCAGCAAGATTATGCCTGAAGTGGTTAGCTTTTCAGCTGACTGCATTTTAGTCATGTTTTAGTCATCTTGTAAAATAGTGAATTTTATTTCAATAAATGGTTCAAAAATTTGTGTTTTAAAACATAGAAATATTGGACACTTTGTTCAGAACCTCCATTTTGAAAAATATATCTTCCATCAAAGTGTACAGTAGAAATGTCAGTCTGTGTAACATATCCATCCATAATCCAGTAAGGTTGTATTCAGATACTCAACAGATGTTTGAAGACTGATCATTAGTTAAAGGAGTGCCACTTCTTTTTCACTTTTGAATCCAAGTACCAATCTGCACACAGTTGCACATGCATCTATATGTATGCCTTTCTGTAGGTATATATATACACACACGTATTCTCACACATGCGCACATGCTGCTCATGCTCTGTTACAAGGATTGGAATAGTAATTTGACTGATGGGCGTCGACACTCCTGGAGGGAATATGCAGACTGTTGATGCTGTAAAACACACAACAAAACAAACAAACAAAAAACTCAAACAGCAAAACAAATAAGAAAAGAACCCGAAGGCTTTTAAGCAGAAAATTGAGTATGAAAGGCAGATAGAAAAATATTTAGTGAGTCATTGGACCTGACGCACAAGCAATTAGATCATGTTTCTTGATATTTGTGGAAATGCTGAATTATCATTTTGGCATACAGTGTTTACCCTCAGCTTTCTCCTTGAATTCAATCTATCCCTGCTCAAATTAGAGTATTTAATGTTTTTGGCTACAGAACAAATTCTACAGCAAGAAACAGTAACCCACCAGTTGTTTAACTATGGAAAGTTCCTACTGTTTTATCTTTGGTAAATTCTTCCTCATAGTCGTCAGCAAGATCTTGAATTGTTGCTTAGGAAACAATTTAGGTATCTCAGACATACTGTAAAAGAGGTCTGAAAACTTTCATGCTCCAGTTTACATAAGATAGTATATAACTTTTGGCTGCTGAATGTACTATTGAGGCTATTCAACTTGTTTGAAGAATCAGCTACAGATTTTTTTGCATTTCTGTACCTATTGTGCTAAAAGGAAATATACTAATTTATCAAAATACAAATATTCTTGAGTTAATTTTGTATAGCGCTGTGGTTACATCCATCTTTTCTAGCATGTAGTTCTGTTTAACACCATTTGATTCCATTGCTGTTCATTCCCAGCCATCACTTTAGCTTTTGCAGTTCAGGTGGGTATGTGTGTGTTATGTTGTTACTCCTTAAGAAATCAAGTTTCTTCTGTAAACACTGGGAAAGAACAGTCATGAAGAGCAGATATTGTACTTAGAGCAATATGCTGCTTTCAGTGTTGAAAACTGCACTTATAAGAAGGATCTGTAGGCAGAGCTCAGTGAAAGGAAGACACAATACCATCTGGGTGCCTGCTTCAGTGTAGAGTTTTCTAGTGAAATCAGGAAATATTACTGTAGCTTAGGAGAAATAGCAGAGCCCATCAAGGAGAAAATAACCATAATTGCAGCATTACAGAGGATGGTAAAATCTAAGGCAAGTTTTAAGATTTACTTACTTGAAACTGTAAAAAAACTATAGCCAATACTGCTACTGGCATTAGGATATTTCCCATTAAAACAAGGCCTAATTTTTTTTATTTTTATTTTTTTAAAATCTCAAAATGAGTGTTAGCAGCATGCTGTTGAAATGTGCTAATGTAATGACTTCTTTTATTAGATAAATTAGTTTATCACCCAGGTCAGAAATTACCCACCTGGGAAGATGAAATACAGCCTAAATCAATACATGACATTTTCTAAAGGAGTCATAGTAGGTGAATAGTTAAATGTGACTTTCAACTTAAAGGCTGAAAGCGTATGGTAGAGGGAAGTAGTAGTAACATTTCACTGAGTATAAAGGAATTAGGAACAGAGGCAGATACATGGCATTCTTGAGATTGGTAATGAAATACTGCATGTTGTGCTGTCTGCATTTTGTTTTCTGAGCATCTTCAGAGAGAATGAAGAAAAAGGGCATGAGGTGTCTGCAGACTGGATAAAATACTTGAAAGTAATAGGCTTATGGAGGTCAGGCCTTTTGGTTCACGAAAACATTAAAATGTGGTTTATTCTAGCATATAAGTAGGTTGGAAATAAGCAAAGTGAAAGAATCCTTTTTAATCTTGTGAAGAAAAAAAATAATATCTGAGTCTTTTAGATAAAGCAAATATAAACCATAGTTTGCATTTGGAGCATACAGAATGGATTTTTCTTGTCTGAGGTATTCTGTTTCAAGACTGATGCAGTTCTGTGATTTATGCTTAGCCCAAGAAATTACTGAGGAAAATAAAAGAAACATAGTTGACTGCAACAAACATGAAACTAATCCCATCTGATTGTAATTTTTTTGTCTTTAAACTGAAACAATGGAACTGCCATCACTTCTGCTGAGACTCATCATCAAATTCACAGAAGGAGCATTCATTTAGGATAGTCAGCTTAATGTAAAATATGTTTGTGAGTTTTTATGTAATTCATATCTGATACCCAGCTGCATAATGACTCTTGAGACAGCTCAAATTTATTTGACAGTTTTGTTTGTTTTCATAATAGATGTTACTATTCAGTAGTTTTTTATTTATTAAACATGCTGAAAAAGAATCAAAAAATCCCACAGCTAGAATGTTGAACAACATTCTAGATCTAGAACAACATTCTAGTTACTTGATTTCAATGTGACTTTGGGAAGAGGCTGAACAAGGATAGAAGTTTTGTGATGTTTAGCTATAAGTGTTAAGTCCTTTGTGAAGTAGTGGAGAAAATTATTCTTTTAACTCTGTGTGTTTCTTTAAATCCAGACTTGTAGAAGAGTGTCTGTTCCTTTCCAGTAAATTTCAATATCTGAAGCATAGCTGCACCTTTTAATACTGGGAAGTATTTACGGCCTTTTAATGTTAAACTCCAATTTGTTTTTCAGGTGATTTTTCTGACCACACTGTTCTACCTATTGAGCTCCAGTGACGAGTATTACAAACCAGTAAAATGGGTGATAAGCCTGACACCTTTATCTCAGCCAGGTCCCTCCTCAAATATAGTTGGCCAGTCTGTGGAGGAAGCAATAAGGTATATTGCTGATTTCTTGCACTTCCTTGAAAATTCTTTTTTAAATTTGATGTTCAACTGCAAATAATTAACAGTTGCAATAGCTTGTGTTTCAGAGATGAGTTGCAATTCTCAAAGATTTTCTAGAACCTAGGATTGATGATTTTTCCATCATGATTGTTAATAGAGCAATTCGATTGGACTTGCCTTATAAGTTTTTCAGAAGTCTCTGCTGTCCGGAATACTAGTGTTTTATAAAACTGATACACTCATGACATCCCTAACTCATCAGGAAGTAGTGTGTTTGCAGTTCTATTGGCAGTAACAGCTAGAGTAGCTTAGTAGGAGCAGATTTGCACTGCAAACAGTTGAATTGGAGAACCTGACATCTGTACGGTACACATTCCAGACTTACTTGCTTTGGACTATTTTTAGTCCATTCTTGGGGAATAAGAACTCACTTGCACCTGGAATGTACTGGATATGCTCTTGAAATGTATTTTGCAGATCACTTTCATCTGAAAAAATCTAGTTCTTGATCTCCATAAACCAAATTACATCAGAGGTAACAACAGTGGAATGCTCTCCTTATCCCACTTAAAGCACTACTGTACTGCACCTCCAGAGTACATCCACAGTGTTTTATGCTTAGTTGTCATTCTTATGTTTCACCTCTCGACTACTACAGTAATTGAAGGAGGATTGTTTGTGGTTTTAAATATGGTTCACTGAGATTTCACAATACAGCAATTTTTGGGGTGATACAGTAATGTTCATTCATCACAGATGAATTAAACCATCAGCTTTCACCTGTTAGCAGCTTGGAACACTAACAAGTTGGTAATGTAATAGAATAGATTTTAACTAAGGTGTTTAAATCACAGCTTCCTTTTTGAAAAAGTTGATGGTTTGGGGAAAGTGAGCAGATTATATGCTAAATTTTGTACAGCCATTGCCTCTTATAGCACTGCATCATGTCATCTTCTACATACATACAAAACATGAATAGACTTCAAACCGGTGATGTATTAAATCTATTTTCCAAACTCTTTGCCAAATATTTGCTGTTTTAACAATGGGAAGTTTATATTATGCTGTGTAAGATCTTGAACAACAGTGCTAACTACTGTAGTCTTTAAAATGGAGGGGCAATTCAAGTAGAAAGCAACAAATTTGGAATTCTGCCAAAGAGTTAATAGCCCTTCCCTTGAGTGACTGCTATTGAGTTTTCATTGATCACATGGTTAGTATCTCAGTTCTATCTTTTCAGAAGAATGTGAGCAGATTTAGAAACTGAAACTTGTCTCGCAAATTGTTCTCTTTAGCCCATGGTAGAGGGGAACAGTGTCAAAAAATAGGAGATACGGTTTATCTGGATACTCTGCAAGGAGGTTTGTATTAAATGCACTTACAAGTTTATAAGTATGCGGTACAGGTGATCCTAGATATTTCTGAGTTTTGAAGGGAGGAAAGAAAGAAAATAAGGTTAAGAGAACCTGCAGAAAAATGAGTAGGGAACAGCCAGCATGCATTGGTAACTGCAAATGTGATGAGAAAAAGCCAGTGTCTGGAGATTGTGAAATGAGAAGCTGCTTGTCATACACAAAGGAATTCAGTCTGTGTGCTCACTAAGATACTCTGAATCAGTAATTCATATTTGTTTGGAGCAGCCTGTACTTGGTGCCTTATTTAAATTCTTTGGAATGATACTTGTGAGATTTTCAGAAATTCCTCTCTCTTGGTCAGTTGTACCTAAGGGTTTATCACAGTGCTTCTAAGGTTAGCTTGCATTCCACTCAAAACTTACTGTGATTTTCAGCATATTAATATGGAGAGTATGCTAACAATTTTTGCATGAGTTTATCCTTGCCAAATTTGCCATATACAAAACATTTGCCACTGCAAGCCATTTCTTTTGTCACGAAGTAGCAGCTATTCTTTCTTCTTGAACATGAATTGTTGCTACAGGGGTAGAAACCTAAAATGGCTTGTTCTACTCATCTATAAAAGGCATGCAAAATGAATATTAATACTAGGTGGTAGGTTGGGAAGAAGAGGCTCTTTTTGTGTTATAAATTATCAAATAATAAAACTTCTGTAGTTGCTTTCATCATTAGACTATGACAGTATTTATGCAGTATGAATTTACACTCAAAATATTCATGCTTTCAAGTTGACCAAAAGCAGAGAAAGATTAAGCTAATAAATCTTAACAGTCACCAGCTGTGTTCCAGCTTCCATCACTCTTCACCAGAACATAGCACGTATACAAAGCATCTAACTAGTTCTTGTCTGGAGTCAGGGATCCTCCTGGCAAGAGATGCAGTTACTCTTTCTGTTGCTCATAGACCAAATGACATAAAAATAATCATCTTCCATGTTGTTGCTCTTTTACTTAAAATGTGTTTGTGAAAAGCACTAGGGAACTTGGATATAATCAAGGAAATCTGTTCCTTTGTGTCCTTTGTCATTTATTTCAGAGGAAAAGAGCAAAGGGGAAAGAAGAGGAGGGCAATCAGCAAGTGGTTTCTGTAGCTCAAGAAATTCCTTAGCTTGAAGATGTTAGCACAATCAAACCAAGACCTTTTCTCATTGCAGTTTCTCTCATTGGAGCTGTGTCATGGTTTTTATTTTATGGACTATAAGTAGCTATAAATTTTGTAAATATTTTTCTAACTCCCTTGATTATGAGTTTACAAAGACAATGTCAGTTCTCTGCTCATGCAAGTAGATTTATCTGTTCTTTAAGGGCAAAAGCAGCTTTCCAGCCTACTTTGAGCCAAGTGTTGAATCTGTTTGTGTCACAATACCTCAAATTATAAATTTGCGCTTGAATAGTGGGAGAAAATAGATGCAGCTGTGGTGACACTACAGGAGTTTTGAGGAAGCTAAATGGAATCCAAGAGTTACCTGCTGCAAACCATGGCATGAAATGCCCTCCTGGCCTTTGATTGGAAATTCATTCATCCAGGACAGCAGGGAGACTAAATGCCAGCAGTGTGTATCAAGTGGTAGGATCAAGCAGGAATAAGACAAGAGTATCATGCCATGCCTGAGCCAAGAGCTTGTTTGGCAGGCCCAATGATACAAGGGCTGAACAGTGAAAGACAGAAGATGGGTTGGAGGTACCAGCCAGCACAATTTCACCCAAGACAAGTTGTACTGGGAACAACATTAGCCTTGCTTTGAGGAGGTGACTGTCCCAGTAGGACAAGGGGAGAGCAGTGACTGCCATCTACTCTGA
>JAWWEE010000074.1:84471703-84506363 GCA_035221455.1 Xenops minutus | reverse complement strand
TCTCCTCCCCAATCCCTCAGGCCTCAGGGCTGAAGAGATGGCAGCTCTTCATGGTGGTAGAGGGTGGGAAAGAAGGGTCCGCGCAATCCTTGACACTCAGCAAAAGAACTGTTTTCTAGACCTCCCTTGGGACAAGGAGGCGAAGGGCAGGGGATGGCCTGCTGCTAGTTTGGTCTTTCCCCATGTTGCACATGTGATCGTTTGAAAGTTGGGCATTTGCTCTTGCCCCAGATGCCTGCCTTTGACTGAGTTTTCCCAGTTCTCACAGGTAAGTCCTGCCTGCCTCCAAGCAGACCTCCAGAAAGGAACTGACAGTGTTTGGACTATAGAAGGAATGCAGTTTTACAGACCGGTCAGTTTTCCTAATTTTTTTACTAATTTTGAGTAACTTTCATCATGAAAATGCTCCTATCATTTTAGAGTAAACACTTGTTTGTGCTTTATCATATACTGCCTTTGCTCATCCTCATTGCTTGTATCTTATGGAACACAGCATTTAATCTACAGGGAAGAAGAAAGGTCAATAGTTGTGTGATGATTCCCCAGAGTACAGTAAAAAGCCAGGGAGGAAAATCACTACCAGTGGTGTATGTGACCACAGGGATTTCTGACTGATGTATAAAGTATTGATTCTATTTCAAAACAACCAGCTAATTCAAAATTCTGTACTGGAAGTTCATGTGCCATTGCCTGTAAAATGAGGTGGGAAACAAAAATTTGGGAAAATTATAATAATCCTGAATACTGCTAATGCCTCAGTAGCAAAAGAGCTTCTGTTCTCTAAGAGTTTTGGTCTTTGGTGCCCAGTTGGTTTATCTGTCTCTTTTCCTTTGGTTTACAATCTTGGGTCTTTTTCCACTCAGATTTTAACTTTCTTGATTAATTCTTCTTTTGCCCTTTGCCTTTCACACCCCTCACCCCCAGTTTTGTTGTCTTTGTGTTTTTGCTTTTTTGTTTATTTAGTTTTATTTCCTTCCTGTTTTGCATATTATATAAGAGGGTATCAGCATAAAAATGTGATAAATTGAAAAGGTAATATTGCATCTTCAGCATGTGCAAGAGTTTCCCATGACTGACAGTAGTAGTTAGTTGCCTGTGAATGTAGTAAATATGATTTACTTTTACTGAAACTATGAAAATCAGCCATAGGAACCAGAGGAGAAGGGCATCAGAGCAGAGACTGGCAACTGTGGCAGAAGGGTTATGTCAGCATAGGTTGAGCTGCAGGAATTTTTTTGGCAGCACTCTGTCAGGTTTAGGAGGATGACTTGCTTTAGAAATGTGAGGATCACTTGGACCAGTTTATTGTATTTTGGTAATTTTATTTCCCAATAGTAGTTAGTGAAATTTTTCATTTTAGTATAATTTTTAATGTAGTATTTTGAAGGTTGAGGAAAATCATAATCTGCCCATAACAGTGTGAGAGTTACTTTCAGAAAGGTCCTGTAAAGTCAGGTTGGTTCATGAGTCATCTACCTCACTGCATAAGTAGGAAAATTATGTCCTTTTCCCCTGAAATAGGGAGGGGGTAGTCTTGTCTGGATTTTTTTTTTTTTTTTTTTGTCCTGAATGGATGAAGCAATAATTCTCCAATTCACAGGTTTCCAAAGTAGTAGCATGCACACCTTTGCCTGAACCATTTTCCTTTCCCTAAGCAGCATGTCGTTCTCTTCCTGAATGTACCATACCCTTCTTCCCTGAAGCTCCCATTCTGCTTGCTCTGGTGGAGATATTGCACATTACTAAGTTGCATGTTCTCACGGCCTCAGTGCAATTTAGTGTGTGCGATACTTTCACATGAGTGCATGCACACGGGTATGGCTGTGGCTTAAAGTTACTGCAGCTTTCAATTTTGGTGGGGCCTAATTACATTGTGAAATGGTCTTAAACTCAGATCAGTATTTTGAGTGATGCCTTGAAATGTGTTAGTGGAAGTTTGTCCTGTAATGTTGGGAAGATGAGCACTGTCTGTTTTCAGTTTGAGAAGGGTTATCATTATTTGCTTCATTTTCTTCATTTGCCCTATATACCTCAAATTTGATCAGACTTTTCATTGGTTATAGAAAAGTTACTTAAAATATTATGTGTTTCTAAAAAGGAAGTAGTTATCCTTAGCTGAAATTGGCTGGAAATTCAAAAGAAAGGTCTGATATAAAAAACCCTATAGTGCCTTGGTGGCTGAAATGAGTTCTTAATGAATTCTCAACTTTTGTTTATTAACATCAACAGAAATCTGAAATAAACTAGCATACAAACAAACAAATAAACAGCAACAAAAACATCTCAGCTGCTTAAGCATCTAATTGGTTTGCTGTGGCATCCTGGCAGTAATGATGGAGAAAATGAGACAGTGATACAATTCCCACAGAAAACAATAGTCTTCCAGCATGTTAAGCTAATGCTTAGAAAAAGCAAAATGTGTGATCTTGTTTATTTTACTGCAACATTAATAATGTCTTTCGGATTAATTTTTCAAAGACAACTGTTAACTGATTCAGTTTTGACTGAATTTTTTGCATGCAATGTATGTTCCTTAGTAGCAGAAGTATCTCATGTGGAAATCTCTTTTGTCACAGGAATGCATTTAACAGCACCTTACTGAAATTTCTCAAGCTTTACTTATGGTGTCTCTTATGAGACGAGAATAGAATTGAAAATGATTCTGTCTTAATCATCAAACCGATGGCATCCTGGCCTGTAACAAAATTAGTGTGGCCAGCAGGACCAGGGCAGTGATCATCCCCCTGTACTCAGCATTCGGTGGTGAGGCCAAACCTTGAGTCCCATGTCCAGTTCTGGGCTCCTTCATTCAGGAAAGGCATTGAGGTGCTGGAGCATATCCAGAGAAGGGCAATGGAGCTGATGAAAGATCTAGAACATAAAGTCACATGAGGAGAGGCTGAAGGAACTGGGGCTGTTTAGCCTGGAGAAAAGAAAACTTGGGTGACCATATTGCTCTCTACAACTACCTGAAAGGAAGTTGTAGCCAGGTGGAGATCGACCTCTTCTCCCAGGTAACAAGCAATGGCCTCAAGCTCCAGAGGAGGTTCAGGTTCGACATCAGGAAGAATTTCTTCATGGAGAGGGTTATCAAGCATTGGAATGGGCTGCCCAGGGAGGTGGTGGACTCACCATCTCTGGCGGTGTTCAAGAAGTGACTGGATGTGGCATTTAGTGCCATGATCTAGTTGTCATGGTGGTGATTGCTCAAAGGCTATGCTCCAAAATCTTTTCCAGCCTATATGATTCCGTGATTCTGTAATAAAATAATTACCTAGTCTAAAACTGGGAGTAACATACTTAAATTTTGTTTCTAGTTACATGGAAGAAAGGAAAGTTACAGTTGAGTTATTGAAAAAAGGTCATCTATAAAAGATGTGGTCTTTAAATCTAGAATAGATGCCACATTATTTGCATATATGTGCAGAACCAAACTGATAGTAACTGTAGCCTGATTATCCTAGTGGGATAGATAGTAATATTTTTAAGATGATTGTTGTAGTAGCAATAAACACATGACTTTCTCATACTACTTTTTTAGTGTTTAATTTCTCTTACATGAAAAAAGTCCCTTCAGAATTTTTCTTTACTTGTATTTCCTTTTATACTGAAAATGCTCCTTCTTGTTAAACACAATTGTCTCTATATTGCTTTGTGTACATATGATTTTAAACAATAATTCGAAGAAAAACATCTTCAAAGAAAGTTTCAGAAAATATTATAGTTGCTCATGCTTAATTTTTAGTCTAAAATTTACCTGAAACTATGAAAAAATATTCATTATTATGCACAATTTGAGTGAAGCATGTCACAAAGTCCGTAAATTTAATCTGAATGTCACAGTTTGCTATCCCTAATTCCCAAGATTATCCAAGTGCATAATCTGATGCTGAAAAAGACAGTTCTATTCTCTCTGCTGTGCAGATTGGTACTTTGTCTTTTCAAACACATTGAGGGGTTACTGAGGACTCATTGCTTTATATGAGGCAGTGCTGATATTCTGGCATTTGTGTCTTTCATATTCCAGATGGTGCATTCTGTATGTTCTAACAGCAGTTTCTTATTGCATATTTGTAGTTTGTAATTCTTGGGCTGTCCAGGTTTTTTTTAAGACTGAAGTTGTCAGTAAACATGTAGAGGATATGGTTTTGTGTGTGTGTGTGCTTGCATACACACATTTAAATGCATAAGCAGATTTTCATGCAATCTTTAAGAATAATGTAACATTGCATCTTAGATACAGTCCTTTAATTATGTATTGAGCTAATGCTTTTGTGTGTCTGTATATATATATACACACACTTTTTTCTTCAGCACCAACTTTTTGAAAGCTATTTTTTTTGTCAGAACCTACAGTCTCTAATTGTATGAAAGTTTAGTTGGTATGTGACATAAACTGTATCTGTAAAAGGAGTTATACTTGAATTCAGCTCAGCCAGTTAGTTTTTCTCTGTACTTCTAAGGCAGACTAGTAGCTAACAGGAAGGATGGAAAGACAAGGGTTGCTGAAAGACTTATTAAATATATGGGTAAGGGTTTTTTCAATCAGGCATTCTAAGAATAAAAGTATATTATGAGGATTATTTTCAGGATAAGATTGCAGGATTCTGTGCTTGGATTGCTAGATTTCTGCTATTTAAAATACAGATTTATTATAATATAAGAAGACAGCAAGAAGTCTGATGTAAAACTTCAGGATTTCCTGATATTTTAAAGATTTAATGTCACAGCTTTAGCTTTTTGCTTTTTTGTAAAGTTATAAGGTCAATCCATTATTTATTCTCTCCACCAACAAAAGCAATGAAAATACCCCCTTCTTTATGCTTGTGTTTCATAATTTTATAACAGTAATAATCTGAAGTCTGGGAATTTCTTAACATAAGACTGCAATGGATCTCGAGCTGTATAGACTCCAGCTAGCTGTGGTCTCATTTATGAACTTTTCAAGCTAAAATGGGATCTAAAAGAATTACATCTTTACAAGTAGTTGGAGAATAATAAGTGTTCAGTGCATGCTAACAGCTAAGAAACGCTTGATTAAGGCTAAAGGGAAGACAGACTGCATTGCTGAATAGCAAAATAACAAAGGCCACAGAAATGAGAAGCTATCCTTTAAAAAGCTGAAGCTTTTGCTAAATAAACAAAAGGATCATAAACTTCAACAGATAGAAATGGGCCTAAAGCCGTGAGGGTGGTGTTGGTGCTGATTTTGATTCATTTGCTCCACAAAAAGCTCCACAAAATGCTGTTAAACCAGAATACAATTTTTCATATGCAGCAGGAGCAACAACAAGCAGTCAGGGGGGCTGAGGGATGACAAGGAGTACTCAACAACAAGAAGGCAGCTGCAGGATTTTCCAGAGGGGAGCTAAACTGGTGAAGTTTTGTTTGTTGCTGTGAATGTAAATGAAGGGACTCGCATTGTAAAACCCTTCTTATGGGTGAGCTACAGAGAATCTCTCAGAAATTACACTGACTTTAGAAGACCTTTTAGAAAAAAAAAACAGATAAAATGAGCAATAGGAAATTGCTGAGAGTGGATGATGCAAACTCACTAAAGAAAACTCAAGGCAAAATTAAAAAAAAGTGTTCCAGGGAACCCAGGAAGTACAGACATGTAAGCTGATATTGGTACTGTGCAGCTTAGGAACTAAAGTTAAGGACATACTATCACTTCGAGAATGTGATTTAGGTGGAAAGAATCAAGAGTTTTTATAGAGAGTTCTGCCTTACTCTTCATGGTTTTTGAAGTGTGGCAAGCAAGACCATTCATAAGTTGATTTGTCTGCTATGTTCTCCTGAAATTTCATAAAGTCTTCTTACAGCATCTCTCTCCAGAGGCTTTCAAGGACAAGGGGTATTGGCTTTAAACAGAAAGAGGGTAGGTTTAGATTAGATATTAGTAAGAAATTATTTACTGTGAGAGTGGTGGGATACTGGAACAGGTTGCCCAGAGAAGTTGTGGATGCAGCAGGATCGTAGACAAACTCAGTTAGAAGACAGCAGTGTCTGGGCAATAAAATGACTGATGAAATGTACTGTAGATGAAAGTGATGCATGGGAGTGAAAACCAGTCCTACCTTCACACATAAACTGATTATCACTGTGCTGACTGTTATCATTTGGGAGCTACATTTTCTGGTAGACTGGCTACTTCAGTGCTTGGTAATACTTAAAAACATCTGACAGGCATATCAAATGTGAAAGTTTGCTGTAAGAAACCTAGACAACAGAAACACAGAATACTACTTCCATTGTGTGAATCTGTGGTTTGCCTGTAGCCTGAATTAGTGTGTGCCATTCTGGTTTCTGCATCTCAAAAAGCTAGGAGTGCAATAAGACAGATTAGAGGAATGGAGGTATGCATCAGTTTCTGTGTGAGGAATGACTGAGATGGTTAGGACTCTTCAGCCTGGGAAAAAGGATGTTACGCAAATTGAGGTTTGCAAAATAGGAACCAGTGGGAAAATCATGACTGGGTTGGACTGCTTATGTCTCCTTCGGGGTCATCAAAAGGCAAGCAGGCAGTTTCAAAAAAATAAATTTCAAAAAACGTGTTGGTTTATGCCACAGGCAGTAGACATAGCTAAGGTCTTGCCAAAGAATGTCAGTTGTAGCAGCTTACAGGGTTGAACATGAGGACTAAGAAGAGAGATTAATCGAACATTACTAAATAGTTTACAAGGTACATGTGACTAAAACAGACCAAAGTAGTAATTAAAAAGTTATTAAAAATAGAAAAGTATTTCAAAGAAATAACCAGAGGGAGAGTTTCTTACAGGTTGCACTACATGTTAATTGTTCTTTTTCATGGAATGTAGATGTTTCTCTGTTAGAGAAGGAAATCTATATGCTTTTGTGTCCTTCCAGAATAGTTACACTTCAGTGAAGCTTTGGTACAGTCACTGGTTCCCTGTCCTGCCCTGAGAGGTGTATGTAATGTTAATGTTACACCATCTCAAGGACCTATGCTTTGTTCAAGACTGTATCACTTTATCTGATTTGTGTCATTATTAGCCTGCATATGTTGGAGCTGTTGCCTCTTTGTTCAGTTGTATCTTTGGAAATAATGAGGATAAATAAATTTCAGCAGCAAAACTGTTGAAATCTTGTCATAGAGTCATCTCTAAAAATCACTTGCATATTTATGTTGCTGCTAAATGATCTTACTCTGTCAAGAAACACTTACTGCCACTTCTGCTTTATTCATAGCTGGAATATATCTTAGTGTACTTTGCTTACTTTCATGTGTAATTTGAAACTGAAAAATAATGACTCTATTGCTAAAAGAACAGAACTCTTAAAGAGAGTCAAAGAACGGCTTAAGTGTTTTGGGTTTTGTTTTTTTTTTTGCAAAGACCTCTTTGAGTTGTTTAATTCTTCAATGTTCTCCTGATCGCTACTTGAAATGTGGGGAATCATTACACAAGAAGGATATCTTAGTTCTTTTTAAGATAATGGCTGTCCTTTGAGTGTCAGTGGCACCTTGTCCTTTGCAATACATCTTGTGGTATCTGAAGGAAGAAGTTATTTGGTTTAGAAGTTATCTAAACAGTGACTGTTTGTTTCACCTGGGTAAAGATAGTGCTGTTGTACAAAGAAGAGGTCTTGCTCTCCAGCCATGAGTGTGTCAGCATCTTTCCTGGTGGGAACACAGCCATTTATGCCTCTACTTAAGAGCTGAATGGGGAGTAGAGACAGGACTTGAACTAGTTAGTTAAAATTAACCCAGCAAAAAATCATTATTGGCTGAATTCATTGTAAAAACTGTCATGGTGTGTAATGGAGACTGTGCTGACAGGTAGACAGAGGAAGGGTCATCTGGGGCAGAAGTGAATGCTTGAGAACAGTGGAATGGGAGAGGTCTTTTCTTGTGACAATTCCAAGTTAACCCATTCTGAAATAAATTGTGAAACTGTGCTATGAACTTGGGAATGCGTTTCATTTATACCTTGAACTCTCCATTTTAAGATGTAAAGGTTGTAATCTCAAAAGAAACTGAAAATCTGAAGTTGCTTAAAGCATCATTTTGAACTAGTCAGCTCTTTGTACAGAAGGATTTTGCAACAAAGTACAGTACAATCTTTTTAATGTCTACTTAGAGAATACAGGAAAATATCAAACATCAGTGGTGTAAAGAAGATGACAGAAAAGTGAAATTTGTCTTCTTCCAACGGTATTTTTGGCTGAGGGTGTTCCTGGTAACAAACTTGCATTTTAGTTGGATTGTAAACTGCTGTATGGCTTGTAAAGTGTTTTGTAAGGAATTTAGAAAAATGCTAGTTGTTGTAAACTTTTCCAGAGACAAATATCACTTTTGTCTAGTTTGTACTCTTATGCTCATTCACAAGCCAGGGTTAACATGCCTTCGTTATAAATTTAGTATAATAATCAGTAAATCTCTCTTCTGAATTTACAATGTGCTTACTCTAATCTTTCTGGTAACTCCAAGTCTCATTATTTCAGCCCATATGCTCTTCTTTTCTCCAGTGCTTTGGGAAAACATAGATGAAGAAAATCAAATTAACTCCAAGGTCAAAAAATAAATTCTTGGAGCTGAAAAGCTCCTTTCAGCTGTGGTTGTTGCAGCATTAGGTTGAAATTTTTGAAGTCTCACTGTGTTGCTAATGGTGAAGAGACCTTACCTGCAGGCTCTGCAAAGTTAACCTGAGTTCAAGTACATTTAATGTAAACTACAGCAGAAACAAAGAGGAAGCTCTGGACGTTTTATGGTCAATCAGTATAAGAGAAAAAAAATGCCACTAACCCCCATAAAATGAAAAGGTAGCACTTTCCCATGTGGAATGCATAAGCAAATTCTTTAGCTTTTTTCCAGTGAAGTAGAAAGAAGTTTCATAACAACAACAACAACAAAAAGAATTAAGCCAGCTATGCAGAATAATTTCACAGAAGTTTCTTCATTTTTAATCTGAGTAATGTGAAGCATGACCCATGTCCTGTGATTTTCATTTTGTTTTAATTTTACATGCTTTTCAGAGCTCAGTAAAATGGAATATGTATGTCTAAGTATGCCTTACACCAAATTGCCATGAAGTGCTCATCAATTATACTTTTGCAAATGACAGCTCTTGCAGGTAAAGTGGCTCATCCTGCTACAGTGCCAAAGTGAGATGTGAGCAGCAATTGGATGTTCTGATTTCTGATGCACACAATTACTCTTGTATATTAAAGGTAGCTGTATGTGTGCCAATAATGTATTAAGAGATGAAATTTATTTACTGTCATAATTATATCAGGAAGGTCTGCATTTTACAGATCATAATAAATTCATTCAGCTTTTGCACTAGCATACCACATCATCTTTAAGATCTGGTATTGCAGGTGCAGAGTAGCTGAAGCAAACTGCTGATGAAGATTCTGGATAGTGTTTCTTGAATTGTCTTTCTGCTTCCTTAACCATGAAGCCAAATGGTTATGAATTTCTAAAGACCTTTAGGTATGATTTTTAGTTTTTGTGACAGAACTAACAAACATGAGTTTTCAGAGACTTTAAAGTTCTCCTGGGCCATGCTTGCCACAGAGTAGGATCCCTATGCTTTTTTTATGACTAGCTGAGGCAGACACAAACCACAGTGAAGGAGAGGAGGAGAATGAAACCAAGTGTAGCTTGCACTTGTTTTCTGCTTGACTACTGGTGCTTCACAATTTCTCGGTACTGTCTGATGCCTTCTCCTTTCAGCTTATTAGTTGTGTGTGCTGAATCCAAGGAGCTAGAGAGATGCTGTACTGTTGTACAGTCTAATTGTAGAGGTATGTGCTATTTTGCCATTGAAATATATTACATACCAACTTGCAGAACAACATCAGGCCAAGACATAGCCCATGACTAACTTTTCTGTTATTCTACTAGTACATCTGGAATAAGTACTGGACTTAACAGGCAAAATTATCTTAAGAGCTTCATGACTACATCAGCAAAAGACATGGCAGAACTTTAAATTTTAATTCAATTAATCTGAGGAAAAAAATATGCTTATCTGAACTGAAATGTGAAAACTGTAAATTAGAATAGCAGTTTTGGATGCTTTCTTGTGAATGAGAAGCAGTTCAGCACTTATACCCTACTGTAGTTAAATTCACAGCAGCTATTTCTAACTGTTAAGTCCTTGAGCTGAGACTATGAAAGCAACTTTTTATAGACACCTTCAATGGATTTTTTTTTCATGACTTATTGTCTTTCTTTTGGTTGTCATAAGACTGTCTTCCCTTCTTTTGTATTCTCTATGGGAAAATCTAAAATGACTGGTTTACAAAGTAAATCTGTCCCATAGTTGCAGATGGATATTTTAATTTCAAGTGAAGTTGCTACTTTTGATACCTGTCTCAAACTAGAGGACTGCCTTACCTCCTGTATACTGAACTGTGGTTTGGGGACATACATGTAGAAGTTGTTAAGATCTTGTTAATTTTATTATAGTACAGAAAACATCCTTGTGGAAAAAATAAGGAGATATCCAAGGACAGTTTTAAAATATTTTTTTTTGCTACTGTATCTGATGTATTTGTGCTACAGTTCCTGTTTGATAGGAAAAATATTTTACTTGGAGATTTAATTATAGCATGTTGAAATCAGGGTTCTTATAGATGCTGTTAGAAGGCAACATTAAATATTTAACAAATTACTCTGAACATGTTGGGTTGTTTTTGTATTTCTGCTTTTGTTTTGGAAGGACCTGGCAAATGGAATCTAAAAAACTGGAAACTTTATCTCCTCAGTTAAGAATGTCAGAATCTGTGAGATGCCTTCTTTATGGAGCAAAGGGTTTCTGTAGGACAGTTCTAAGATTCGAGAGACCAGCAAGGCTGAGACAGTTGGCATGACAAAAACATAATGGTTTTAGTGGGAACAAATATATCATTACTGCAACCAGGAGAAGTGATGGGGGTTTTTGTTGCACCCTCATGACCATTGCAATACTCCAGCCTCCTGGAGCCTTCCATTGCCAAAGATCCAGATACATTTTTCAGCGTTTTAAATTCTTAAGATCCAACCACAGATAAGTTGATCATATTGATTTAAGTGGTATTCAGCCTGCTGTTTTGGTAAGGTATTCTTAAATAAAATGTTGATAGATGGATTATTTTTCACCCCTTTTTGTATTATGTTTATACTTGATGATTGACAGAATCAGTTTCAATTAATAAACAGATTCTCCTTACAAAAACACTGTACTCCCTTGATATCCTCAGAAGGAGTAGACATGAATTAAATGTCACAGAAAATGCAGAAAATAAAGACTTTTGAGCAGCTGAAGTATGAAAATATCTTGAGTTTTAAATGCAAACTCACATTTAGCAGTCTTACCGTGGGTTTGGGGTTTGGGGTCTTCTCTCCTTGCAAATTTTTTTTTATGCCAGAAGCTTGCTTTTCTTATAACTAAGTTACAGATGAGTATGCCACTCCTCAAAGTCTAGATTTTATATATTTTGGTCTGATTTTCTGTTTTAATATTATGGAAGTTTACCTAAACTGAGAGGTATTCTGGCTTTTTTTATTGAGGCCACCACATATTTGTAAATATTTCCTCCCTTTCTTTATATACCACTTAATACTTGTCTGTCAAAGGTTAGATTTGTTATTTGACATAATTCTTTAAAGTTTGCCCTTTTTTTTCTGTATTTTCTCTTTCCCTCTTTTGAGGGAAAAGATGGCTGACAACAGTTGTTCCTAGTTAATCTGTTGGGCGAATCTCGCATTTTGAACAGTGGTGTTGATCTGTGAGTTTTATGCACTCATAGCTTCCAGGTTCAGAAATCATTTGGAAATCTATGTGAACCTTTAGGTAGGAAAGGAGAGCAAAAATATGCACACTGCCCTCAGAAATAATAATGAGGATAGTGGTCAAAGAAGCAAAAATTGAGAGTCTTGGAATTCTTGCTAGTAGTTCAGAAAAGATTCTACCTAGTAATGTAATATCAGAGAACGTTTCTTTCCTAGAAGGCTTTATGGATTCAATGGAGGAGAGAAAGTGTGGTTTTAGAGACTTTAGATCCAGAAAGGGCTGTTTCTCTGGGCAGACTGTGTTGTCCTTCAAAATGCAATGATAATCTTCCCAGTTATCATCTGGCTCTATGATTTCTCTAGTCTTTGTCCTCCTACCAGAGTTCCCAAAACTGCAAAGATACAATCGGTGTAACTAAAAGCATGAATTATAAACTGGTAACTTAACACCAGGAAACTTCACATCTATCTCTGTGAAGAGAGTGTATGTGCTAACACTTCTGCGATGATACAACTCTTAGGAGGTGAGGAACTCAGGGATAGTTCAGTTACTTGGATTCAAGCTAAAATACTAATTTTGAGAATCTTCATGTCTTTTTCAAATGTGGATGAAAAACCGACATAATACAATGAGATATACCAGTCTGATATTATGATTTCTGTGACTGTAGACTTAAGGTTTGGGTTTTCAGTTCAGTTATGGGATACTCCACATCTGTATATGCCAGAGTGCTGTAGAAATGATACAGCACTTAGCTGCCTGTTTGCTGTCTCATGAAGATGTGGTCACACTTACAATAGAAGAGCTTGTTTTGTATCCAGCATGTTGGATCTAGATTCAGCAGGATTGAATTAGATTACCAGAGTTGCTATTTGATTTCTAGTAATGTAACTTAGTAAGCAGCCTAAAAGCTAGGAATACCACAATTGAGGCTAAAATCCAGTAATGGATATTAGACGCTCAATTATTTTCATCCAGAAAGACGTATAAATATGTAGAAAAGTATTAAGAGTTTAAAATAGCCTATTTCACTTAACATATTAGTGGTTTTAATCCAGTGAAAATGAGTAGGTATAGAAATGTAAGCAGATAAAGAAAATGAATGAACCTGTAGAAGTGGAAAAAGGCAAAGAAAAAGTAGTAAGTAGTTTGCATGTAGAACAGTATTGCTCCCGTAGCAGGTTATTTTTGATAGAGGATGTGGTCTGATGCTTGAGCAGTTTCTTTCAAGGAATTTGTTCCTGTAACCTAGTGTACAGTTAAGAACTGTATGAGGGAGTTTGGTGTCTAAATGCCTTGAATGACATATGTGAAGGATGTTTATTCTTCTCAGAGGGAGCAAATACATAAAGGTTTTCAATGTTACATTTTGAGTTGTGTTATTTGTGGCACTAATGGCTTTTCAGTTTTTCAAAGCAGCTTGTGCATATATCTTTATAGTTCCCAGAATCCTATTGCCAATAATAATTAACAGAGTTTCTTCGATTGTTTTAGAGGTGTATTTGATGCTTCCCTCAAAATGGCTGGGTTCTACGGACTCTACACTTGGCTGACTCACACTATATTTGGGATTAACATTGTCTTCATACCATCTGGTAAGAATCTGAACAATTATAACATATTTTATAAATAATATTACATAATTATTTATTTTACAAAATCAGAAGGATTAATGTTGCTGAAAAGCTTAATTTAATCTTAGAGAATATGGCCATGGGTAGGGTGGAGAGAAAATCCTGATTGCTGTCTTATCTCTGAGCCTTCTCTTTTCCTGTTTTCACAACACATTCCCTGCCATCTATTTTACTTCTTCTGTTTCTTTTGCTGGATATAATTCTTTCTCCCTTGTATTCAGTCCAAGGCTTCTCAGGTTTTAACTTCATTCTGCCAGTCTTGGCTTCTGTTTCTCTCATAGTTGACAGATGCTGATTTTTCAAGATGCCTAAATGCAGGAAGACGTAGTACCATGAAACTGCATGATGGAGGCATGTTCCTTATTCTCAGTACTGTTGCCTCACTGTTACCAGCCTCTGGTTTTCATTTTTTCTTTAATCTTTGCTTTGAAAGGGGCTGAATAGTTTTTCAATGAAAAATCATCTCCTCTGTTTCTCTTTTTCCTCTCTTCTTCTAAAAAGAATAATAATAATAGTAATTTAAAATCATTTATGTACAAGGAAACATAAGGGGAGCATAAAGAGGGAAACCCCAATATAACAGGAAATGGCTGTATTATAAAGTGCAACTACCTTAAAGGTATTGATTGTCATTAGACCTATGTAGAAGGTAATTGGTCTTTTTCTTTCAACTACATGCAAACTCTTAAAAATTTTTGCTTTCTGGTTAATGAGACACACAAAAAAAAAAGGGGGGGGGAAAGATGCATTTAATTATGTTTTGTACAATGTTCATTCATGGTGCATTAATATAGAATGGCAACAGTATTGTATCACTTTAGATTGCAACAGGTATTTCTGTAATCAGAAGGGTGTACTCCTGTGTATACACGTTTGCATACAGAAATACATAAGTCATAAATCTTATGTTTGCCTGCTTTCTCATGATTGTGATTGACTGCAGGAGATGTGAGTCTTGGGCTCATATATTTCTTACACACAGTTGCTGATTTGAAGCCATGTAAAAATTTGAAGTGTGTATGATTGGTATAACTTCAAATTTTTCTGAACTGGTGCCTCTTTTGGAAGTAACTCCTTATGACTGTCAGTTGGTGAAGGTCTTCTGTATGGGGAGTAGTGTAATTTTCTTTTTTCCTAAACCACAGATATAAAATACCAAGAGCCTCATGTGGCACTTCTTCAATGTCTTATTTAGAGCAGTTGATAGAAGTGGGACCTACTGGTGTGGCAAAAGTGTCAGAATTTAACTCTAAATATATTTGTGAAATATGTTTCTCTGGTCTTTTTCTTACTTTTGTTTTTGTGTCCTCTAGCATTAGCAGCAATCCTTGGAGCAGTGCCATTTCTGGGGACGTACTGGGCAGCAGTCCCTGCTGTCCTAGATTTGTGGCTTGTGCAAGGACAGGGATGCAAAGCCATCTTGCTTTTGGTTTTTCACCTCTTGCCAACTTACTTTGTAGATACAGCAATTTATTCAGATATATCAGGGTAAGTACATTGAAGGCTTTTAAAGTTAGTGTTGTAAAAATTATTGACAATCAGTGATGCTTTTAATTAAACTGATTTTTCTAAAGCATACAAAACAGGATCTTCAAGCATAGGGATAGTAAGAAGTCTTACTGGCCTTTGTTTTCCCAGGCCTCTTTTTTGTGAACGTCAACATGTCAGAGGTCTTGAACTCAGCATCAGCATTAATTAACTGTTTCGGTTGGGATTCTTAGAATTAGTTTACCTTTTCTATTTGTCTAGTCATTGACTAAAGGTGTGTGTCACGTTCTCCTTTACATCCCCTAATTCCAGATGATGCTGCAGATCAAGCAAAACCATGAGATAGTTAGGGACCTGAAAAAATACTTTAATTAATTAATTAAAATATGGATTGTGAGAATTTTGAGGATTTTTTTTTAATTCAGCCTTTGTGTTGTGTTACCATAGTCCAGTGCAAAAGTCTATTGAAATTGCAAAACTGGAGATAGGCTTCTACTGAGACAGTAGCCAGTGCTGTTTTCCTATTGTGGGAGGTAGGCACAGATTTTTTGAAAGAACTTAGTAGAAGTTTGGCTACCTCATTTGACTTGAAATGTCTCCTGGTTTCAGCTTTGAGTTTGTACACAGACAAACAAATTCCAAGTGAAGGAGACAAAGTCAACATTTGCAATTGTATGTGGAGTGCAACTGAAATGTTATTGACGTTTTCTGCAGCTGAATTATCTGTAAATCCCTTTATGCAACACAGACTAGAAGATAAGGCAGCACAGTTAAACAGAGCTGGCAAAAATATGAACTGTTGAGTTTCCCATGTGCAAGACATGTTCACAATCACGTACAATAGATATATAAAGGTGTACTTCTCTAGTTACTGCTTCAGTCTTGATCATCAGAAACAATTCTAGTAAACTGAATCAAGGATTTCATGGTCCACACTTAGTTACATGCTAGGCCCTCATTTGTGCTGATTTTTATTATAGGAGAGTTAATGTAGAATAAGGACATAAACTGTTTAAGTACTCTGCTGTTAGAAATTAATTGAACAGAGAGTACCTAATGATAATATGCCCAATATTAATACTAATTTTCAAAGGCTGTGACTGAGTTATTTTGCATTAATTAAAGCTAACAATTGAAGTGTAATCAAATTACTTTTTTTTTCCCTAATAATAAATCATGCATAAATTTAAGGCTTGTAGGTATTTATATAGATGATAATTCTTCCACTTACTAGAATACAGTTTTTTGACTGTAGGGCATGCAGACACTGTTTACTGTCCAGAAAATACATGGGACAGGAATAGATTTTCTGACAGTGGAGCAAAATTCTGTTCTTCCCATGAAATAGAACAGTAAGCATCATGCCATCTTGCAGATTAAATTAAACCTATTTGAAATAGCTATAATTACGTTATGCAGGGGTTTCTAAATGGATTAACTTCATATGATAGTCCTATTTTATCAGATGATCTGTTGTTTAATTTAGCAAACTAGCCAGAAGAACATTTAAACTGATACAAATGCTGGGAAAAAATTATTTGAAGTTTTTAAAGGTTTAGAAAAGAATCATGTGTCTACTGTTGGAGAAACATAAAACTTTAAGGTCAAGTTTGTCTCTTCAGAAAAACAATCTGGCCCTGCCAGTACGTTAAGTTTGATCTAGGTAAGACATGATTGAGGTGTGTATGATACAATAGGTCATGTTTCATGGTCTAATTTTGCACACAGTTGAGATGAAGGCAGACTTGAAATGTGGGAGTTGAGTTGAAGTCAGGACCAATAGCAGAAACCTCAGAACCTGCTGGAGCTCTGAACTGACTAGCTGGTATTTTCAGTGCATTACAGTCAGAATTTAGAGGGACTTCCTGAAAATTGTGTACTAAGTATCAACTGTACTTTTTCTTATACTGTTCCACATTGCCAGCATTGTTTTAACTATAAAGAATGAAGGATGATGAGCAGGTTCTGTGTAAATGCTGTTTGTAGGATTTACATTTTGGACCTGAACGGGGCTATGGAAAATAAAAATGGCATGGTTTACTTGCTGCAGTAATAGCTCTTATCAAAAGCTTCACTGGACCCAACTTTACAGTAAAGATTGATACGTTCATTAAAATCTGGTTGTTTGTCATCTGAAAACATTGGAAGCTAATGATAACAAACACTCAAAGTGAAAAGGTTTTTATAACAAAATGAGAAGACATGGCTATTTATTTTAACACTATAATCTAACCATTCTTTGAAAGATGCAATGCAAGTTGCTATCGTGTACATTAATGTCTTTGCTCAGGGGTGCTCACAGTACATGTTGCTAATTGTGTTAAAATTTAATGGTTCTTGACCCTAAAGTATGAACAGTCTTTGTAACCAACCATCTTTTCATTCCCAAAATGGCAATGCTTTTGCTGTTCACTCCTTCAGACATTCTTCAGCAGATGTCTATAAAGTGACTCCTCCATTGTGGATGTTACCAGCATTACAAGCTACTGTAGTGTTTGATCTGTTGTGCAAATACAGACCAGAATACAGACTGGAACATTTGTGCAGTGATTCAGACAGCACTTTATTGTGTAAATATGGGTATCTGTAACTAGCTGTGCTATTTCTAAGCTTGATAAAACATTAATTCACATTTCATAATTGATAACGCGGTGTTTGCTGTTCTTAATTTAATTTTATTCTTCTTGTGGCAGAGGTGGTCATCCTTACCTGACAGGTCTTGCAGTAGCTGGTGGAGCATATTACCTGGGACTGGAAGGAGCCATCATAGGACCAATTCTACTCTGTATACTTGTGGTTGCTTCCAACATATATAGTGCCATGTTGGTGAGTCCAACAAATTCAGTGCCCACTCCGTCACAAGCAACGTGGCCATTACAGATTTACCGGTGAGCTATAAATGTCTTACTTGTATGCATTATGTTTTACCAGATCAGTGCATGTCTACACAGCTATAGAGAATAAGTGCATGAGTTTCATCTAAGAGTGTGCATTCCCATCTGTGTGAGTATTGGAGTATTTGGAGAGCATTCAGCTATCCTATATTCTAGAAAAAAAAATTATGGTGACGTAAAACAAACTCACCGGGACTTGTATACTTGAAGTGTTTGTTTAATGTCTCTTGACCTCTTACAGAAGGCTCTTTTAGAAAATTCACTGATAATACCTTTGTGTCTTATAATTTATATGCTTCTTTTGTGCTAGGAGATGATTGAACATCCTTTTTTCTGTGTAAAACTATTATTTATGGATATCTGATAGAGTTCATTGTCCTTAATAAAGGGCCTGCCTGAAAATACTGCATTTTTATATGTTAATGTATAATACTGCAAAATATAAATAAATACACCTAAATTTTTAAAAAAATGCAATTATTGCATTAAAAGTATGATCATGATTAACCTCATTATTCAAGTTACTGAATGTGGAATATAGAAATGTATCTTTAAACTGTACAATTAAGGAATGGAATGAATAAAAAACTCCTAACTAAATAATTAATTACACTTGGAAACTATATTGTGATGGTGTTAATGACAGTAGGCATTGAAATGTCTCTCCTCTCTTACTAAATTATATAGCTTAGTCCATTATATATATATATATATATGTCTTAAAAAGGATTCTCTGCCTCTCAGAAATAAACCTTTGCTTTATTCACATGAATAATGTTGTCATCCTTCACTTAAGCAGCTTAGGAGAAAAAACACTAATTGGGCCTGTGTGTACTCTCTGACTTTTAGAAGTCACATTCCAAGACTTACCCTATATGCTACAGTACACACAAAAATCTGCATGTGTTTGTTTCCAGTTTACTTTGTAGGAAGCTAATTATTTGTAATCACTGGACAGATTTGAGTCTTACTTTTCTTTTTCTTCTCTCCCCCCTGCCCCCCAGGTCTTCGAGAGAGAGTCCGGAGGAGATGAAAATGTCTGCAGAGTGATGAAGGTGCTGTGCTGCACCTATTCAACATGAGGGAATCGCCATCTTCTATCTTGAGCTCACAGCAGCCATGGCCTCCTGTCCCTTTCCAGCTGCGCCTGGGGGCAGCTCACAGGGAAGCATAGCTTGGGGGTTCGGAGAAAGCACTTCTGGAGCATCTGCTGGCCTTACATTATTGTGCACTTTGCCTCTTCAAGAGAGAATGTCTACTTCCCATGGCTTTGCATACCAACACACAGTTAACTGCCTTTTCGAAGACTTTGAAGACTTTCTGTCTTCATAAAAAGAATAGTTAAAAGGACAGGTACATCCACTGGAGTCATTATCTCATCTGCTGAAATGACTAACCTGGCTTTTATTTATTGAGTTGTCTTATTAAATTGTAGTAGCTTTAAAGAAAGCTGTAATTCCAAAATATTTATTTACAGTTAATCTGGTGGCAAACGAAGTGTAAACCACTCATTGTGAAATGGAAGTGTAATACAACTATTTCCTGCTCCTCAAAGTATTTCTTTATAGGCTTCAACCATCACTTGTAACTCATAATAACACTTAAATGTTATCCTCTTATAGGCACTGAAATTTAATGTTGTTGGAGATTGGTGTTTCTAATATCTTCCTGAAATTAGTAGAAATGCAAACTGTTAAATGTGAGTTTTCCTCTTAATGAAGTAGGAGGATTTGTTTAAATAGTTTAAGTCTTGCCCTCATTTGCAGTGAAATCTGATAATATTTTGCTGCTTACCCACCCTCCCAGTGGAGTCATCTTGTCAACTAAATTTAATCTAAGGCCTTAAGTGTTTTCAGGCAGCAGTAATGTACAATAGTCACGTCTACTTCCAGTAATAGGAAGAAGTTGAATGGAGATTGTTTAATGCTGGTTTTCAAATGCTGTGTCTGAGTTCAATTAAATTCTCAAACAAATTTTATTCCCAGAGAGAAAGGGAAGAGAACATGGATTTTGGTTTTGTTTGGGGCTTTTTAACCCTGTAAGCCTCTGGCCAAATATTTAAGATATATCTAAATATATCAAGGTACATCTTGTTAATAAACAAAGTTCTTAAATTTCTGAAATGATATGTTGCCTAGGCCACAGCATCAAATGCTCTAGTGTTTTTCTTCCATATGTAATTTTGCTTAAATTGCGGTTTTGGTGACATTTAAGGCCTTTTGTATTGATTGTTGAAATATTTTGACACAATGGATCTTTATAAATAGATCCTTTTTGTAAACGGGAAGTGGGGTTTTTTGGTAGATATTTTTCATACTTGCACAGCTTTTTCACAAGTCCAATGAGGCCCTGGGTACTAAGTAGCAGATTCACTTGCTTAACCAAAGAACAACCTTTCAGTTTCTAGTAACTTCTCTAGAATTTATTTCAGTTTAATTGAAAATGAGTTGCACAAAATACAGGCATGCCTTGTACTTATTGTTCACAGTAATGCAATGGATGAAACAAAAATTCTTTTTTCCAGGGATAAGGATATCTAAGATGTGTGCACAAATAGCTCTCAGTAACTGTTTGTTTTGCTTGAGTTGCAGGAGTGCTGATAGATTTGGAAAGTTCTTATTTTCATGACACTGTATGTATTTTTACATTGTTTCTAAAAATGCATTTCCATGGAAAGTGGTTGGAAAGCACTCTGATACTTAGTAAGCAAGAAAATCCTGCTATAGTTTTGCAATAAACAGGCTGCCTATTAAGACACAAATAGCCTTGTTCCTCAGATTCTCAAAATTTGCAGCTGTAGTTTTACTGATGAAATTTTGTATTTAAGTGAGGGGAGTTGAGTGTGCTGTTTTGCACGCTTGCAGGTATGTGTTTGAAGGGCAGACTTGGGCTTAATTGAGTAGGTGGACTCAAGTTTGTCAAAATATGGAAATATCCCATTTAATATTTTAAATTCTGAAATATCTACATAACAATTCCAACTAACTGAATGAGAAGAATGTATTGCTTGAGTCAAGTGTCTGTCTTGTGGTTTTATTTCCTTGGTTTTTTGGCTCATGAAAAATGTTTAATGAAACACATTTTTATAATTGCTGCTGGCTAGGGTGGAGGATGATGAAGCTGTTGCTAGGTAATCCTGTGACATTCTAGCAGCTTGAATGAGAACACCATGTTACTTAGGAAACTTCTTTATTTTATTACTTTTTATTTAGTTCACAGTTTTGCACTGAGTTGTGTTCTTGTTGTAGCTTATTTTAGACAGCATTTAAAGAAGATTAGTAGCAAGAAAAAGATGGATCTTTAATGTATTTCCAGTTTTCCATTGCACCTCTTTTCTCACTGTTCAAGACATATCTCTTGTCCACATTTGCTATCCTATTTTCTGAGACAATCTTTTGTATTCATATGGTATTAACACAGTCATTTTAAAGAGTTGTTCTAAAGCATTATTTTGTTTGGTTTTAAGTTTTCTTCTTCCATCGCCTGACCACCTTAGATCAAAGAAGGGTCTCTGTTAGGAAGTTTAAAATCATGTTTCAGACACAGTTATCTACCATAATGGCAAATGACTAAAATCACCTGAGAAGATGCCTTGCTTTTCCTTTCCTAATGTGAAGAGAAATCATTTTGTATGGAGAACTCGTACCTGATGCAGTCTTGTTAGTTTGCCCTCCTTTAAAATGAGGCTTCATGTTGATGCTTCCTGTTTCAAATTCAGCTAAGACTTACCGTGAAGAACCATCCATAGTACAGTCTTACTCAGTAAAGGTAGCTTAAGGAGCTGTGTGCTGTGCCTGATTGACGAACCAATTATTTGGTTCAGTAGTGGTGCAGTAACAGTATACTGCCAAAAAAAAAAAAAGAAAAAGAAAAATAAGAGACAAACCTCCCAATAACACCTTCTTAGGATAGGAATTATTCACTGAATGTCACCACGTTTAGAAAAAAACCCACAAAACACCACCTTATGAAAGAGTTTACTTTGATTATTTGGGTTGTGTGTTTAGTAAGTGTCTAATTATCTGTAGAAATAGAAGACCTTGTCCTTGCATATTTAGCAATCTAGATTATTTTCTGAGAGGACTCAGACTCTTTAAGAGCATTTTAATTTGGATCAGTCTCATATTAATGTGCAAATAATCAAACTGGTCATTTTGACTTCTGTTCATTGTAAAGAGCCAGTTCATGGTTATATTTCCTCATCTGAAGAAACAACCAGCAGCTTGGTGGGATAAGCTTTCAGTAGATGTCTTGTGGGTTGGATAAGAAAAAAACCACCAAGACCAACAAATCAAACCAAAAGCACCCTTTTCTGCATTTTTATACAGTATTCTTAGGAGCAACCATCTTTTCCATAATGCTTACAGACAAGAAGTTGATTACCTTTAGCTAAACTATAAACAGTCATTCCAGAAGCGGGTATTCACTAAATGTATTTACTACATGTAGTGTTCAATTTGAACAAAAAATTCAGAGTTCAGAAGGGAATGCTCATAGTAATCCAAGGCAACGTGGTCTCAAGATATTGTGAAATTCAACTGTGCTGTTTGTTATCATTCTCTTCTAGCAAATCAGGCTTGTGGCAATTAAGTGTAGTGCCAAAAGACTAGTGCTATCTGTTTCTAGCACTTGAGTCAGTGTTAGCCCTTCCACCCCTTCCTGTACCATAGCTGTGCTGTGACAGAGCTAGCAGAAATGACTGCTCCACTTTACAGCCCAGCACATTAACTTCAGGTCACTGTAAATCCTGGCTTAATTGGATGCGTGAAGCAACAAACTGCAAGGGTCAAAGATCTGGCACACATTGATTTTGCCAGCCTTACTACAGGAGGGTGGGTTTCAGCACAGATGCACCATGACCAGTTGGGAGCAGAAATTACTTATTTTGGAAGACTGCTTAAAAAACAAAAGAAAGAGAAAAAAGTTCAACATTATAGTAATACATACAATGCACATTTTTCAGAAATTAATTTGGTAACCACATATGTAATAATGGAGCTAGCAGTCAGATATTTCCGTGCACAACGGTGTGTTATGTGCAGCTTATCTAGGTTACACTTAAGTTTGTCTGATTTCAAGGAATATGTGGCTTCTCTTAAAGACTTTGGGGAGGAAGATACACTGGATGTGTATTTTGTCAGTGATTATTGGAATAGGAAATCCATAATCTGTTTAATTAAACAAAATAAGAAAAAAGCATTGTTCAGGGAAAATTGGATTCTCTCTCCATTATTATACATTGTGGGTATCAGTGCAATGTTAAACATTGTTTTTCAGAAAGCCTGAAAATAAAAAACTAGATAAAATTGTTCCTCACTAAAAGCAGAAGCTGAATTGTTCTGCTGCTGATCTCTGTTTCTGGTGACAGAATACTGCAAGTGGTGCCGCCCTTCCTATGAACCTGATACACTGCACTAAGGATGGGAAAATATTCTACTGATACATCATAGCTTTGCATCACTGGCAGAAGATGCTTCCACAACTGCCTTTGTTCAAACATTGTGTTTGTATCATATTGTCTTGAATTTGTCACTGCAGATAGTGCCACCTTTGTTGAATGCTACCTCTGGAAATGGCTACAGTTTCTTTCAGAAGGTGCTGGAAGGTGTTTGGATTGGAGTTAGTATGCGTTATGTTTAATAATGGAGGTAGGATTCTTCTAGAGATGCAGTTGTTTACCTTGAGGTTTGCAATCTTACAAGAGAAAATTGATTTCCCAGATAATCTTTATTGAGTGACAACTGACATCTCTTAAATCCATGGGTGCATCAACTTTTTAAACTCTATATTGACTTGTATTTGAAAGGGTTTCTTCTTACTGTTATTTCTTACACTTTTTGCTGAAGCACACTTTGGCAATTCCCATCTTATTTCTATTTCTACAAAACTAGAATTGCCCAAAACTTTTAACGAATGTTAGGGAGGCTTGATCTTTAACCTAGTACCATTCATCTGTCACTTTTATTAAAAAACCCTAGTGCTCTGTTGTGAAATTTTCCAAATCTGCTTTTGAGTGAACAGGGTGGGAAGAAAAATAAAAAAAAAAAAGGCAATTTGGAAAGTGAATTTGGTGTTTTGAACAACAGTGATGAGCATATTCAGTGATTCTACAATGGGTTTGTAAATAGATATATTGATATGCAGCATTATATAAATATGAGCAGTCTCTGTCCTATTCAGTCTTTAGCTGAAATTTTGTCCTATCTTTTTTTAAAATTGTATTTGAGAACAATCTTGTGCGTGTAGATAGTGAAAACAAGCAACATTTTCTAGAATTTGTTTTCTTGATATGGATCGAGGAAGAGCCAAGCAAATACTGGTAGGGTGAGTACAACTGTTTTGTTGTAGTTCATATAAAGTAGGGAAAAGCCTCTAGGAATGTATTGCTGAGAGATTACTGTTCCTGGAAGTATTTGCACACATCCTCTAAAGAGCTGCCAAAATTAATAGGTCATGAAATACGTCTCTAGTTCCCCAGACTCCTAATCTCTTCCACACCTCATCTTGTATCTTGTTTTGAATATCGTTTAGTACATGAGAGTACTGTTTCATCCCCTTTGGGGAATCAATTCCAGGGCCTGAAGGGCATGCTTTGAATGTCCATACAGAAATAGTATGTCCAATTCAGGAAGGAATTGCTAATTGGAAGTAAATGCATCCTTGATCTGCTCTGCATATGGATGGACTTGGACAAATATAATGCATGTTACACTGAGTTAGAGATTATTTTTTGAATATAAGTACTATGTGGTGACACCAAAGCCAGGCTTGAGTGAGAAGCAGGGTGTATTTGCTTGCAGCAGGATGCATCTGCAACCTAATAAAGCAGAGTGAGTGCTCTAGCATTCATATATATACATGAAGAATTTTCAGCATGATGGTTTTAAAGCAAAAAGCTGATTTCTGCTACTGGCCTCACTTTTTACCACTAGACTGTCATATACAATGACCCAATGAAGGCGCAAAATCAAAGCTTTTCATGGTATTGGTATACATTAAATTTAAGAGGTCTCATAAAGCTAAAAAATTGCCACAGAACAAAAGTTCATTAGGCTTAAGAGCTGAAATTCATGCCATAAAGCTGGAAAAACAAAATCCAAATATTTCACCCTCTTCCTTCCAGTTTCACCCTAAAATGAGACCTTTTTCAACAAGTATCAATAAAAACTATTTTTGTGGTGTTTGTAACTTACTGGCTCTGTAGATCAATGTTTTTAGTTTCTGTCATCTGTCATCACTAGTGTATTCTGCAAGCATACAATTTGTTCAGATTGTTGCCTTTAAAAACAGATTTTCTATGCTTCAGCGATGGTTCAAAACCAACTTTTTACACCAATAATTGGGCCCTTACCTACATATATATATATGCTAACTAGTGTTTGATGTTTTAGTCAGAACACTAAGGGAAAATTGGTTGGGAAGGTTGGTGGTTTTTTTCCCTTTGGGAAATTGCACCAAACCAAATCCAAAGAAACTTTTGACATCGCATCCTAAGACTGGCTACACCCTGCTCAAACCTAACAGCAGATCTTTTGGGTTACAGAGCATGGGTTGTTCTAAAATGTGCATTCGTACCCAGACCCTATGGGGATTTGGAGCAATAACTTCTATTGTCTGTTGACACAAATTTTGTCTATAAATGTACATGTGATACATCTTCAGAATGTAATTAACCTTATCATAATTTGGTTTATTACAATACCTGGTTTTGCATGTATAATATTGAAAATAAAACCCCTATGTCCATCTGTGGCCAACTAAAATGTGTAAGTTAAGATTGAGAAATACTTGTGTAGACTGCAGAGGTATTTAAACTAAATAATTTTGATTGTATGCACCAGTGCTCACCCTGATAAAAACAGTTTTTGTAGCAGGTTTATGATGCTTTTAACTTAATACTGTATTCACACCGCAGTCCTTTGTAAGCACAGAATGGTTAATATATTTTGAAATAAAATGCTGTTAATGTAAAGAAAACTATGTTTGATTTGAACGATGGGCTCTTTGGAATCAGCCACAAAGGCAACAGTTAATCTGGTGAAATAACAGGTTTGCTGGAATTGGATCTGCCATCCCAGTGTACAACTTATGTCACTGAGAGAAGCCATATTTCCCCTTTCTTCTTCACTTTTTCCATGAGGTAGGGAAGGGCATGTGCTTCAAGACTAACTATGGTTCAGCTGGCACCTGGCAATTTGCTACACTGCCTGCAGTAACACAACCACACATCCAGACCCTACAAAAGCTTACATTTGGCAGCTCTAGGTAATTCGAGTTACTTCCATTATGGCTTACTCTCTGGACTGGAAATGGTTGTTTAGTGTCTAAGCAGAATTTTAGATCATTTTATTGACTATAAAGCAAAAGTGATCAAATCCTCCCTGCATGGCTGCTCACACCTTCTAAAATGAGATATGACTGATGTTACAGTTTTCATCCCTTAGACTGTTCTGTGACCAGACTCATTGTCTTGAAATAATTCATATAGGACAGTCAGTTTTAGCTAGTATCTCTTTAGTTCTCTGAAGGGATCAAACTTTGTTTGGTGCATACAAGGTGAAGGTTTTAGCAATTTATGCTAGTAACATAATTATGATTTGAGATTTGATTTTTTTTTTTAATTGGGACTAGTCTTCCAAGATGTTCAGAAGTCCTTTTAAAGTTAGAGCTGAGATAAATGCATCTGTAATCAGTCAGCCCAAAGCACATGTACTTCTGTGAGAACTCCTTAGTTTTTTAGTGCTTTTATTCTGCAGATAGTAGTGCTTTTATTAAGAGAAAATAAGAAGTTCTGTTCAACACTCATTACAGATAAAGCTTTATAATGGTGTAGCACCAACTTCTTTAGTCAGTCTCAACTGTTTCTTCAAAATAGTTCAAGAAGTGCACGTCCAATATAGCTCATAAATATTTTGTGTGTGGGAGAGTAAAGAATATGAAACAGTTATCAGGCAGATACATAGGCAAAAAATTTGTATTTTTGAGCTTGACCAGAGATACAATTTAAAAGATTGCAGTCTTTTGGCTGTACCACTTATAAAACAGCAGTTGGTATTTTGAGAAAAAATAAACCCTAGACTTTCAAATACATCTAGTTGCCATAAATCCTAACTGTGAATGGTAACAAAGAAAATTGAAAGCTGTTCAGGAAAGCACTGTGATGATATCTCTTGGTGTGTATAAAATTTTGTGCTGCAACTGATTTATAGTTATCTGTGCTGTGATGGGCCCTGACAACTTCTTTGAGGATTCAGTTCTGGAAATTTCTGAGTATGCATGTTTGAAAGCATTTTGGTCAATTTGGTTAATGCAGAGTGGTTTAAGGAGGAGGGAAGAAAAGCATTTAACAGGTGTGCAGTGGTAGGAAACAGTTAATTCATGGCTCCACTCAGCTAAAGATGGGGTGTTCCTGGAAATTGCAACCTATGTAATTGTGTAAGGATGAAACTGTCTGCCTTAAGCAAACAAAGCCCCAACTGTTCTAGGTCCTCTAGAGCACTCTCCAGTAATATGTTGCATGGGTATCTGCTGTCCTGGAGCAGCAAAAATGGATGAGAGCTATGAAGCAAAGGAATAATATAATATGTGTTTCTCAAGCTCCCTTGCTGGTCTCTTAGGCCCTTTATGTTCTTAATTTTTGCCATGTTTCCCAGTATGAAGACTAGAATAAGCCTGAGCGTAGATGTGTAGGATAAGAGCACAGGACCAAAGTGCAGTGGGTTGCTGGGAATACTCGAGTAGCACTGAGACTAGGCTGCATATCTTGAAATACCTGGAAGCAGCAACAGCTACTGACAGCTGCTCATGTAGACATTGTCCTCACTGTCACCCCATCCAAAACTGTGTTTGTGGCCACATGTCACAGAGCTGATGTTCTGCCTAGCAGGAATGCTACATCAGACCCCTGTGCAATGGTCAACCAAAATTAAGCATACTAGACTCTTGTCCTGTTTCTACACCATTCTTTGTGCTGTAGTAATAGCTGTAAAAATCTCCACTCCCTCAGCCAGTTCCTCCTCCCTTCAGTGTAATTTGGATTTAAACACTGAAGATACTTGCAATGCATGCAGATAAAAGCTGAAGTCCAAATATGTAGCAACAGCTGTATGGGGTAGTTTTTGTGGGTTTTGTTTGTTTTTTTTCTTTGCAGACTTACAGCCGTACACACACTTGCATTCCTGATTCACAGGTGGAACCAAATCCTTGTACCTTAGATAAATAAAACAGGCTGCTTGCTTTGATTTTACCTCTTACCAGAACTTTTTTTTTTTGTTAATAAACAATAAAAAACAAGATTATCTTGGGCAAATACATGCTTTTGTTTACTTTAGAAGACAAACAGCAGAGAGAAGAAGACCACTGTGACAAAACTTTGAGAACCTTTGGTGCTTTCATAATTTGTTGATAAGTATCTTTCAGCTGAAGGTTTCCGACAGAGAAAATCATGCATTATCTTGCCTGGCCTGACTTAAGCCCCTTATGGGAGAGAAAAAGTTTAATTTAAAAGTTTTGAATGACTTTACTCAGCATATCCTTTTTAAAGCACCAGCGTTGCTGACTACACACTTTGATTGCTCAGAGAACTAGGGAAAAGTCAGGTTGTAAGCTTTTCACTTCATGTTTCTCACTTTTCCAAAGAAAAAAATTCATTTCCAGGGCAATGAATGTAATTGGACTTGTTCAGAAAATATATACTTTGGTAATTTTGGCTTGTTTGAGCTTATCATAGAATCATAAAATATCTTAAGTTGGAAGAGACCCCCAAGAATCATCAAAGTCCTATTCCTGGCCCTACATGGGACAACCCAAGAGTCACACCATGTTCCTGAGAGCGTTGCCCAAACACTTCTTGAACTCTGTCAGGCTTGGTGCTGTGACCACTTCCCTGGGGAGCCTGTTCCGGTGCCCAACCACCCTCTGGGTGAAGAACCTTTTCCTGATATCCAGCCTAAACCTCCCATGACACAGTTTCATGCTGTTTCCTTGGTTCCTGTCACTGGTCACCAGAGTGAAGAGATCAGTGCCTGCCCCTCCTCTTCCCCTCACAAGGAAGTTGTAACTTCAATGAGGTCTCCCCTCAGTCTCCTCTTCTCCAGGCTGAACAGACCAAGTTACCATCAGGTGCTTCTCACATGGCTTCCCCTTCAGCCCCTTCACCAGTTCAGCAGTTTGTTGGGGTATTCACCCCCATCCTGGTGAGTTAAGTTTGCTGCCCCCAGTTTGGGATTATAGATTGAAAGGCTGAGAGCATTTGATACGGAGATTTAGATATTAATCAGTAACTAATGGTACAAACAGTTTAATCGTCACCAGATTAACAAGAAGCACCATGGCAGAGAAGCATTTCCACATAATTCTTCTTTACATCTGTTTTGCCAGCAGAGGTAACTACACTGTCACAGTTTAAATAATGTTTTTTTCTAAAATGCTGCAGACAATGAGTTGTGATGATTAATGTGTTTATAATTACTATTTAAAGGAGTATATTCAGGTAGATTTATCAAGCTAGAGGGGTTTAAAAAAAAAACAAACCAAACAACAAACAACAAACCCTACTGTCAGTAGCTTTAGAACTCAAACTAATGATAGCAAACTTAGGGAATGGCAGTCCCACCAGCCAGAACCATCCCAGGGATTTTGGCATTGGACTGATGATTTGAAGGTTTTTATACTTAATGTCAAGATGACACATGTCCAGTCAGTGTCAAGGCATACCTGTTACCAAACAGTGTCCACATACAGATTACAAGCCTGTGGATGTCCGAAAACAGGAATGATGAGTAATACTGATTGACAGTTAAAGGATAACATGATTGTTTCATGTTTGCTCGTTGGAAGTCGGCTGCAGGGTTTTCTGTGACAATGGCTATATTGGTCTTGTGGTGAGAACAATATGACGTTACAAAAGGACTATGTGATGTGGACTTCTGTTGTAAGATTTTGCTTAAATGTGATGTATTAAAAAAAAAAAAAAATCAGTCTGTACAATTCAGAAAGGGAATCTAGATTTGATTTTTATCAAAGCAAATAGTTGCTTAGATCCATGTCAAAGAAAGGTTGTAAAAAAAAATCATCTTTCCCTGAGACATTCCAGAACCTTTTCTTGGTCAAGACAGTTCAGTTCTGCTCATTTCAATTCAACCAGGTAAAAGTCACAGCTTCCCCTTCTGATGCCTGATGGAAACCCTAAACCCAGTATATATTCCCCTCAGAAGGCGGCAATGTCAGGTTATCTTTAGATTTTTTGAATTTTTTTTTTTAATTAATCATCTCTAGACATTTTCAAACAATTCCTGTTCTGTGAAGAGCAAAGGCTACTGGTTTTTGTCAAATGCTGATTTTGCTGAAGACTTTCAAGAACTGAGACAGTGACAGGGGAATTCAGAAGCTTACACACCGGGAATGTCAAGAATTTTCTTGTGCTTCTTGGTGGTTTGTAGCTGAACATGTATTTAGCTGATATAAAGCTATTTCTTTGCTTTATGAAATACAGTTAGTAGATAAGTGTAGACTGTCATTGCCCACACTATTGCAATGATGGTTTTTCTCCTCCCATTTTTCAATACATCCTAAGAAAACATAAGCTAGCTGTACGTTGTAAAGCCTATTTCTTCATGGAGATTTAAACTAAAGACTTTTTTTTTGCCTCAAGGATGAAATAAATTTGGGTTTCTCTTTGGAGTATTGCCAACTGTTGCAAACTGGTGGAGTCCCATATGTTTTCCTAGCAATATTTATCTGGGAAAGTGTCAGCTTATTTGAACTCTCTGCTTATCATCACCACTGGTTTACAAGCATTAAAATCTTTGCCTTCAAAGCACTTCCGCTCTATCATGAGAACAAATGAGTGTCTTGTGGTGATAAAAACTTCCAATATATTTAATTTTCTACTCAGAATGAACTACCTTGCACTAGTAGTTATTAAGTAGCTAAACAGAATTTTTTCAGTATCTGTACGAGAACATCAGATTTGCCAGTGCCTTTTCAAATGTTGCCATTATCTTTATTTCTTGGGAATAAATATTTAAAGAAAATTATTCTGAACTTAAGTTCTCCTAGCTGGAAGAAATTCGTCATGGCCATAGATCAAAGACTCCTGCTTCTTCCTAGATACTGCAGCTTGTTTTCCACTTTCCTGTCTTTCAAAATAGAAGTGCTCTGTATGTTCATATGAAATAAAATAAAATATGAAAAACTATTTTTTGGCGAAAATTTAATGCTAAAGATGATTTCTGTCTTCTGGGCAGCCATTCACATGGAAAGTCTTGCCCAAGGAAATACTTTCATTTTGATTGACTATGAACAATTATGTTGACCTATCAAACTCCTGTGAGGCCTGACAAACACTATGTCAAAAGAACACTGAGATTAAAAAGTTGGTAACACACATGAAAACTAAATGGATTATAAAATAGTCAAGTGACTGTAGAAATAATAAATGTTTAGCAACTTGTTTAGCAAGCATTGCAGCAGGTTCCTGTGAAAAACTGTTCTTGGTCTATCACAATATTATTAATGTATTTCAAGATAGGAAGAAACATTGTAACTATTTGAAGGTTTAATGTAATAACTCTCAGCACTTGCAATGACAGGTAAAAATTCTTCCTGAGAAATCCTGGTTACATATCAAACTGGTCTCATTCTAACAATGTATGCATTAATAGAGCCTGATGCAAGGTGATGCATTCCCAATTATGCATCTGTTACGAGGATTATATTTTGGAAGCCAATCTGCCTTAAAACTTCTAGGGTTCAGTTTACATACCTAACTGGATGAAAATTAGTGGTGTTGGATGATGACTTAAATAAATCATCCCATATTAAAACAAATCATTCCATAAGTGAGTGGCTGATGATTCACAATCACCTGCCCTTGTTCTTGTGGGAGACTTTAATCTACCAGATGTCTGCTGGAAACACAGCAGAGGGGAGGCAGTCTAGGAGGTTCCTGAAGTGTGTGTAGGATAACTTCGTGACAGAGCTGGTAAATGGGCTTCCCAGGGGTGAGGCCCCACTAGAACTGCAGTTTACAGAGAAGCGCTGGTGGGAGATGTCGTGGTCTGAGGCTGCCTTGGGCTCAGCAACCATGAAATGATAGTTTTCAATACTAGGTGAAGTAAGGAGAGGCATCAACAAAACCTCTACCCCCAACTTCCAAAAAGTGGACTTTGGCTTGTTCAGGACACTGATTTGAAAAGGTCCTTGGGAACCAGCCCTTAAAAACAAAGGGGCCCACGAAGGCTGGACATACTGTAAGAAAGAAATCTTGAAGGTGCAGGAGCATGCTGTCTCTATGTGCCTAAAGATGACCTGGCAGGGAAGAAGACTGGCCTGGCTGAATAGGGAGCTTCTGCAGGAACTCAGGCCAAAAAAGAGGGTGTATCCCCTTAGGAAAAGAGGCAAGCAACTGAGAAAATATTTAAGGATGTCGTTTGGTCCTGAAGAAAAAAAAATTAGAGGGAAAAGCTCAGTTAGAACTTAACCTGGCCACTTCTGGAAAGGATAATAAAAAATGTTTTTATAAATACATTAATAACAAAATGACGGCCAAGGAAAACCTCTATTCTTTATTGAACAGGGTGGAGAATATAAGAAAAAAACAAAGATGAGAAAAAGGCTGAGGTAGTGAACACTTTTTTTATCTCAGTTTTCAACAGTAAGACAGGTCATCCCCAGGACAACTGGCCTCCTGATAAGGTAAACAGAGACAGGGAGCAGATTAGACCCCCTATAATCCAGGAGGAAGTGGTTTGTGACCTGCTGAGCAACTTGGATCCTCACAAATCTATGAGATAAGGTGGGATTCATCCATGTACACTGACGGAGCTGGCAGAAGAGCTCACCAAGCTGTTCTCCATCACTTATCATCAGTTCTGGTTAATCAGAGAGGCTCCAGATAACTGGAGGTTGGCCAATGTGACACCCATCCACTAAAAGGGCTGGAAGAAGGATCCAGAGAATTACAGGTTTATCAGCCTGATCTCAGTGCCCAGAAAGATGGTGGAGCAGATCATCCTGAGTGCCATCACATGGCACATACAGGACAACCAAGGGATCAGACTCAGCCAGCACAGATTTAGGAAAGGCCAGTCTTGCCTGACCAACCTGATCTCCTTTTATGATCAGGTGACCCATCTAGTGGATGAGGAGAAGGCTGTGGATGTGGTCTATCTGGATTTCAGCAAGGCCTATGACATCATCTCCCATAATATACTCCTGGAAAAGCTGGCAGCCCATGGTTTGGACAGGTGCAATCTCTGCTCTGTTAAGAACTGGCTGGGTGGCCGGGCCCAGAGAGTGCTTGTGAATGGTGCTGCATCCAGCTGGCATCAGGTCACTAGTGGTGTCCTCCAGGGATCAGTGTTGGACCCAGTCCTGTTCAACATCTTTCTTGATGATCTGGATGAGGGCATCAAGTCTACCTTCGGCAAATTTGCAGATATTGGGGGGGACTGTTGATCTGCTGGAGAGGCAGGAGGGCTCCTCAGAGGGACCTGGACAGGCTGGATAGATGGGCTGTATCCAATGGTATGGGATTCAACAAGGCCAAGTTCTGGGCCCAGCACTTTGGCCACAACAACTCCCTGCAGCACTACAGGCTGGGCACAGGGTGGCTGGAGAGCGGCCAGGCAGAAAGGGGTCTGGGGGTGCTGATTGACAGGAGGCTGAACAGGAGCCAGCAGTGTGCCCAGGTGGTCAAGAAGGCCAGTGACATCCTGGCCTGTGTCAGGAATAGTGTGGCCAGCAGGACCAGGGAAATGATTCTTCTGTGTTCGGCACTGGTGATGTCACACCTCAAGTGTTGTGTCCAGCTCTGGGCCCCTCAATTCAGGAAGAACATTGAGGAGCTGGAGTGAGTCCAGAGAAGGGCAACAGAGCTGGTGAAGGGGCTGGACTGCATGTCCTATGAGAAGTGGCTGACTGTGGTGATGCACAATGATGGAGCTAGGGATATTTAGCCTAGAGGAGGCTCAGGGGCAACCTCATCACTCTCTACAGCTACCTGAAAGGAGGTTGTAGCCTGGTGGGGGTCAGCCTCTTGTCCCAGGCAGTCAGCAACAGGACACAGTCAAGCTGCACCAAGAGAGGTTTACGTTGGACATTAGAAAGACTTTCTTTGCAGAAAAGTTGATTAGGTACTGGAGTGGCCTGGCCAGGGAGGTGGTGGTGTCCCCATCCCTGGAGTTTTTTAAGAAAGAGCTGGATGTAGCACTCAGTGCCATGGTCTAGTTGACATGGTGGTGCTCAGTCATAGGTTAGACTCAATGATCTCAGAGATCTTTTCCAATGTAATTGTTGTATGATTCTGAGAATTATGATCTTTGGATCCTTAAAAAAAGACAGCACAAGGTATGTCCATGGCATTAATAGAACTGAGACAATATCTGGGCTAGTCATAGAACTGAGAAAATATTCAGGCTAGTCCTGAGGCTTTTGTGTTGAAGAGGATGTTGGGTAGTAAAAAAAAAATTCAGTCCTGACAAATTTTCCTTCTAATATGAGATTAAAGAAACTTCATCTTTGGAGTTTAGCCAAGAAAGAAGTTATTGACATTGGATTGATCAAACTCTATGGAAAAGCAAATGGAAAAGTCAAAGTGGCCTCCTTTCAAGTAAGAAAAAATATCAATATCAAATGGCTGGAAGTTGATTCCAAACAAATTTGGACTAGAGTTATGGCACATGTTTTAACACTAATTAATAATAAATCTCACTGATGAAGTGTTATAGTTTCAAAACTCAGCTGGAATTCCTTCCAAAGCTTGGAGGCAATGCCTTAGAACCGATAAAAGGTTTTAACAAAGGGCATTCTGAATATGTATATGGTGATAATGGCTCTAGCCAGGGTTTTTTGTTCTGATCTCTCCCCAGGCTGGGAGGGGAGGGAAGACAGGCTCTGG
>JAWWEE010000074.1:84455538-84470260 GCA_035221455.1 Xenops minutus | reverse complement strand
GGTTGGCCCTCCTGGCTGCCAGGGCACTGCTGACTCACATTCAACTTGCCATCAACCAGGACCCCCAGGTCCCTTTCTGCAGCGCTGCTCTCCAGCCTCTCATTCCCCAGTCTATACACACAACCAGGGTTGCCCTGTTCCAGAATCCAGCACTTGCCCTTGTTAAACTTCATATGGGAAACAATCATTGTATCAGATTACCTAGGAGCTGCTGTAGTAAAAGCATCCATAAGGCATGAGAATGAGATCTGTAAGCAGATTATTACTGTACTTCTACCTTGTTTCTAATATTTGGTCTTCAAAAAGTTGAGCCAATGATTTTCTCTGCCTTAGTTTTGTTCATTTGAAAATATGTGGGAATGTATTGACATATGGAGGATTATAAAGGCTTCATACTCATATAACTGTTATGGCATTCTTGGTTCTCCTGTGTACACTTTAAGAGTGACATTGAAGAAATTAAGATAGGGTTGCAAAATATGACTGGAAGATGCATCTTCCAGTGAAGGACTTACAGAACTCCATTTATTTAACTTTACAGCACAGAGAGGTGACTAGGTGAGTGAATTTCACGAATATTTTTATAAGAAAAGTACTGTGTTCTTAAAAAGGCCCTTTATCTTCCAGAGAGAAACATAACAAGAAACGAGCTGAAAGTTAAAGCCAGACAAACTCTGTTTAAAAGAGAAACAGATGAATTTGGGGAACAATGCATTTGTTTTTAACAGGGACAGTGGTTAACCTGGGATAAACAGTAAAGCTCTAAAAGTTTTCAAAAAAGAATGTGATGCCTTGTTGCAATATGTACTGTAGCAAAATATAAATTGTTGTGTTGAAGCAGGATTGACAGGCTTTTAAGGTATAGCAGATCGAAATAAATGGTATAGTAGTAGTTTCTGATTTTAAAACAGAGTTCTGTGCACATAACATGTCCCTTCATCCATATGTATGCAGGCAGTAATTTTAAAATAGTAAATATTGAACTATGTGAGTAGATTATACCTCTACAATATTTAACATTTTTTTTCAAAATACATAGTACAGAGCAGACACATGCAATTTGTATTGATTTAATTTACATATATATATTGAAAAGGATTCACTTTTGGGTATAAAGGTAGTTGTCAAAATCTAAATGTGATATTACTCAAAAATATCTGTTTCCAGCATCTGTAGTTGCTTTCATTGATATTTTTGCTCTAAGTTTTTCTTTCTTTCAAATTACATTTCTCATGATAAAGTGAAAAACAAAACTAAGTAAAAAATGAATCACAGGTCAGAGCATGTATTTGAATTTGAAGAAAAGGCTTTCTTCCAGTGTCTCAACACTGGGACTCTGAGGGACAAACAGTGTATTCATTTGGAATTATATGTTCTTTTTTCCTTTCAATATCAATACACAGTCTGGAAGTGTAATAAACAAAAGAATTAGTCACATGAGCCCTGCAGTTTTATGATTTTGAGGATAATCTTCCTCTGGTTCACTTGTGTTTTTAGTTAATGTGGCAGTGACTTTATTGTGCTGCCTTAAAAACTGTAAAGGATCAAGATGGGGCACTCAGAGTTCATTTGCAGATTTTTAGTTTAAGATAAGAAACTACAAATATTAGATGTGCAGCAAACTCAGTTTTACTTTTGTTGTTAATAATGTATATTATATATATAAAATATAATATATATATATAAATATATATATATAGGGGTACTTTTACCTGTTGCCTGAAGGTTTTCCATCAGGCCTGTTCTGCAGATGTTCACCACCTTTCTGGCAACAGCCAGTTGACCCACCAGTGTCCTGCATGCAGTATAATTACCATGACTACTGGAAATGCACTCTCCAGAACTCTTCTGTTCTTCATCCTATTTGCATTTTAGGGCACTTGGAGCAGACTTTTTCAGTCTTTTTCACAAATGCAAACAAAGTGCTTGTATGGAGGTTGCTTTGGATGTTTAGAATTTGAGGGAGGATTTTTCAATATAATCCAAAATGTACTAGATTGTGTGTATGATGAAAAATTTGGGAGGATCCTGGTACTTTCCATGTCAGCTTTGTTGTCTTCTTTGTAATAGAAAAATGGGGAAGAGATCTCTCCATTAGCAGCAGCTGACAAGTTCATTGCAAACTGACATAAATATATGAAGGAGAGGGAGGGAGAACTGTCTATGAATAAATAAAAATCATGCATCAAAGTAGGGGCATGTGTGTATACACGTACGTGTGCGTGCACAAGCACAGAGGTCACTACAGTTGATGATTCCTGCAAGATAACCTTTTTGCAATTGGAAAAGTAAAGAATGCTGGCACATGGAGGAAAGCCAGAGGTGAAAACAAAACATATTTTTCATTGTTAATGCATAGCATTTTGAAGAAGAATGAGCAGCAGGGAAGGTTTTGGCTTTGCAGGGAGACATAGAAATGTCTGTCAGCTCATAATGAACCTGCTTTCACCTTGCTTTCCACCTGAGTTGTCAGTGTTTGTGCTTCCCTTTTTCCTTCCTAGTTGACTTCTTTCTTGATCAAAGCTCCTATTTTGTTTTTAAACTTTTCATGACTTTTAAATGACTGGAACCTCTCCAGCAGAACTTGGCTAAAGCCAGAAGGGACTGGAAGCAAAAAGCAAGGACAGACATGAGGACAAATTATGGACACTCAGGGGACACTCCTTTAAAGCAGCAAGAGGGAACTCTCCTTCCTCACTTTGCATTTTAGCTCTTTCCAGTTCTTCAAAGGAGAAGAAAATTTCATTTTACATCCCAATGCAGGAAGAGATGTCAAGGAGACAGGGAAAAACCTTGGCAGTGCAAATAGCATAGATGTTTTTAAAGGATGTGAATACTTATTTTTGGAAAGTTAAAATAATTCATTCATAATAATGTAGGCAGCTGCATGTAAAATTTAGACTGGAATGACAGATTTGAATGCAAAAACATTAGGACTCAGCCAAAGGGCACTGTCACCTGAACAATTTTAGCCCAAATAACCAAGGCTAGCATCTCAATATCTGCCTGGGAAGAAGCAACAGGCAGTGGTAGTCTTTTTGCTCTGCATGACTGGATGCTAAGAAAGGGAATCTGCTCTGTAACCAATTCAAGACCCTCTTTGCTCTTACCTTAGGCATGAAGTGTACTAGGCAGGTGGAAAACAGAGTGGGTAGACAAGGTACTTGGGTTGTTTACATTGCTGATGCTGGCCTTGCATGACTTATCTGTGTCAGCTTCTTCCTGTATGAAAGATCCATGAAGAATGAATGCAATAATGTCATTGCCAATGATGATGACAGTCAACTAGGAATCTGTTAATACTAAAGAGATGAAAAGGTACTGTCTGCTCTTCAGGCACATTTAAACGAGCTGTACCTTAGTAACTTGGTCTGCCTAATCAGTCATTCGCACTTGCTCTTAAGACATTTTTTTTTTAAACATTTTTTCCCCATTGACCTGAACTATCTCCATTTAAAAAATGATATTTTACAAATATTCCTGCCAGTGTATTGACAAGAGATAAGGAGACATTCGTACTGATGCTAGCTGGAAAGAAGTTCTTTTTCATCATATTAGTGAGATACCTTTCAAAGTGTGGTCCAGCTTTTGGATGGCTCCCCATTCTCACATCAGCTTTGCAAAGGGACCTGATGACCTTCTCTCAAAGACTGTCAAAGTCAAGCTAGGCCTGGCATGAAGGAGAAGTTCATATATTTATAGGAACGTTGAGATTTATTAGACTGTAGAATTAACCAGCCTTAACTTAAGGAGACATTGTCAGCTTAAATCTCACCCACTGTTAACATCTTGTATAAATAAGCTGTAAAAAATACTATGCCTGATAGGGAAAAAAAATCATCTCTTTCTAAAATAAACAAATGCAGGCATTTCCCTGAACTGTGTGAAAACCCAAAGCACAAAAGACTGACTCTATGTTGACAGTATGTGTCAAACAGAAGTGAAGTGAACTTTCTATCTGTGCTGAAAGAAATATAGTTAGTTTAGAAAGAAAAAAAAAAGGGGGGGGAATACTTCTTTTCGGTGAGTAACAGGCCTTGAACACCACTGTTACTCTGCAATAGTTTCGCAGTCCTACCTCACTGTATGGGTGTCCAAGAATAGGGAATACAGCAACTTATGAATAAAAATTTGTTTCCTATGAACTGTCTTATCAGTGGTCTAGACCTCTCCCATATGTTATGTGGTTTGGGTGAGCCAGATGCTGTGCACAAACATCATCATCCCACAGTCGGCATGGTCTCGTTTTATCCTGATGTGAGGTCAATAGCAGTGCTGTAGATCAGCTCTGCCCTAGTTGCTGTTAGATCTGTGCTCTGCTGAGCAGCTGTGCCTGATCATGGGATGAGAAATCGACCACAGGGCAGCTTGAGGTGAATAAAGCTTTGAAAGACATCAAGGTTTTAGTTTTATGTTTCAAAGTGCTGAGAGATTGGGTAATGTTGCTAGATCTATATTGTTACTGTGAGGGATTGCTACTCTTGGTATCCTAGTGCTGCCATCTTTTTTTTTTTTTCATTTTTTCATTTCACCTGTGTCTGTCTTCACCTCCAAGTAACTATAAAGAAAGCTGTCTCTCTTCTTTTACTACAGAGGGTACTAGGCTTCTAATGTTTCTGTCAGCTTTCTTGTTCTTCCCTGGCATTTCATACATAGAAAACGACTAGTGCAAAGAAGTACACTCCCTCGTGTTTGAGCCCAAATACACATGTTACTCTTAGTTTCAGCCAATATATTTGTCGGATGTTTGAGCTATGCTGTAGGGTCTGTGAATTTTCTGACAGTGCAGCCATTATTTGGCAAATTGAATGTTTAGTGTGTTCAGAGCGGGATCAGTGGGTGTATCACACTGTGATCACAGGCCAGCCAAGCAGTACTTCCTGAAGGGAAGAGTCTGGAGCTACCAAAGGTCCTCTGCTGCTAAAATGCCTAAGACTGCTGTTACCTTGACAACTGTAGAGAGGACATGATCTGTCCTGGTTTGGATCTGAATCTTATTGTGATTCATGTCATAGATTAGTCTATTAAAAGTACATCAATGAAATACTTGTTCTTCACTAAGAATTGGAAAAATGAATGCTCTGGGTTTTCTCTCAATAGGAAAAAGATGTTTTTATGCACAGAGTTCAGTTCTAAGCCCTGTCACAGACTGTGCAAGACCCTGGGCAGATGCTTAACTTGCCTGTAAAATACAAAGAAGATCCTCTCTGTTGTCCAAGGAGTACAGTGAGGCTAAACCAAACGTAGCTATTCAACCACAAAGTAACATATATATATGTGTATATATGATATTGAAACATATGTAGCAGGTATATAGCACATATGTCCCTGTATGTGTGGTGAGGGAATGGGAGTGCAATAATGCTATTCAGCTTTTATGGTAGAGGTTTCAATTCACTGCATCTATGATGTTTCTGAAGGAAATAACAATCTTTCCAGTGGGAAATTATTTATACTCATACCTGAAAAGTGTATGTAACTATCCACTGTGAAGTAGCTCCTCTCTTTGGTTAGCCTTAGACCACTGGTGTTGAAAACTAATGACAGATGGGAATATACTGATAATACTTTACAAAGCTCTTCCTTTTTTCTTTCACAGGGTACAGATCTGCCTTTTCAGTGAACAGATACAACAGGAGAAGGACAAGGAAAGGCTGTCCTTTTAGTTCTGATTTTCACATCAGAGAAACTGTTTCCTCAGAAGCCTTGTGGTAGATCACATTTTAAAATTTAATTTTATTCTCTTTCCCAAATGAGAAGCCCCTGTGATCCTTAAGCTGGGCAGAGAGCTGATGGTCTTTTGTGCAGCACTTAGCAAGCTTGGGGTCGAATTCCAATGGCCCTGTAGGAAACCTATAGCTTCCAACTGTGAGACTTGGCCTTCAGAGGTATTTGCCAGCAGACACCTGAGTTCCCTATGGAGAACAAGGAGAAGGTTCTGAAGAGGCTAAGTGTGTTGGACACTTAATAGACTCTCAAGAATTTCTTCAGGGTATGTTCTTTGTTGGGTTCACAATTTTATGTTCACATCTGTGTGCAAACTCATTTTTCTCCCTTTGAAAGCAATCTTCTGTACTCCCAGCAAACAACTGGTCGTACACTGAAATGGATCACAGATGCTCAAAATTCACAGCAAAATATACTGTAGAAATGTGCCCTTTTCCTTATGGATAAGCTCTCGTTAGATGGTTGTGTTCCCTAGACATCCCTTGCTGTATGTCTTAATTTCTTAAGTAGGTGAGTTAGACAGGAAGAAGTCAACTGTTATTTTTCCAGATTTTCCTTAGGTGCAGAGAGAGTAAAAGATGAAAGTTAATGTCAGACTATTTTGCTGTTGTGTGGTACTTGTTCACGGTGACTACCCTAAGAGGCATGTTGTTTTCTGTAGCTGCAAGTTCTTTGAACATCTAATTTTTATATTGTTTTCCTTAAGGGAAATGTATGAAAGTGAAATGACTATATGCTGGCATTTTCCATATAGTCACCTTTTGTAATGGTTACTTGTGGTTGTCGCATCCCTTCCTCTTCAAATTTGCTTTTAAATTATGCCATTGCATGCTTACATTCCTTTCTCAGCCTCTTTCTGCTAATGAAGGAGGAGAGAAGCCATCAGGTTGTTCCAGAGAGGATGAGCATGAATCCTAATTTAATTCTAGCACAGCCGACTTCGTACATGTCAGTACGTTTTTATCATTACAGTGTGACCCCTCCCCTCTGAATACAAGGAGTAGAGAAATCAGAGGCGTTTTGCCACTCAGATTGTCTGAGAGCTTTTTCTGGTCTGCAGAAAAATGGAAGAAGATACCAAGAGCAGAATTTACAACCAGAAAATTCAAATGTATATTTCAAATTATTTATTTTAGTTGGAAGAGAAGTAGCCTAAATCTTAATACGATAAAAACTTACCTCTGAAGTTATGACTTATTTCAGAGTGTCACTAACATGGAAAGCAGAAAATCTTCCTGGGAGACAAATCTAGAACCATTGGGAACAAGTACCTGTCTGTGCTGTGATTTCTTAGATTTGCTCTGGAAACTAAGCTTAGACAGTACTTCTTCCTGTCTCCTGGCCAAAACTGTATTACATATTCAGCAGGACCTCTTTAAAGCTATTTTTGCACTCCTCTTCTAAATAACACTTTTTGGGTTAAAAATCCAAGATGGACAAAATCCGTACAGTAAAATATGACAAACACATACAAAACACTGTTGCATGCTGCAGCCTGAAGCTGCTGGTAAATTGTCCCAGTCAGTGACTGGCTGTTGAACCTGATGGTAGAAATTGCTTTATTGGCTCCAACATGGGTAATATTCTGCTAGAAATATGTATGATCCCAAATGACTTCTTTCATGAGTGCCAGAGGCCTTCAAATTCTTTATTTTCTCTCTCACAATTCAGTGATGTAGCTGTCTTACATTAATGTACACAAACCTTTGAAGAAATCATACAGAATTTAAATAAATTTGGTTTTGTTTTTTTTTTTTGACTTGTTCAATTTTTGGGTTTTTTTTTGGGGGGTTGCTTGTTTTTTCTGGATTTTTTTTTTGTTTTTTTGTTTTTTATTTTCCTAATAAAGTCTATCAGACCCCTATCACCTAAGCAAAATAATGTTTTAAGGTTCTTTTTGTTAGAGATACTTAGTGCTTTCATCCCACTAACTTCCTAAGCTTACTAACTGCTTCTGCCATAGCACACGTAATATATTCTGCCACTGTAGCATTAAAATCAAAATTTCCAGGAAGTCCTTAGTTACTGTAGCCTAATTGTCTAATTCCTTTTTCAGTGCTGAGTTTCATCCCCTCAATGCAAACTCCTTGGGAGCTCAAGTGAGCCTACATAATGCAGAGCCGTATTAAGAATTGGCAATGCCTATGGCATACGCTTGTACTTTCTCACTACCTACTACACCTTCAGTGTTCCTGACTGTGGTCCCACAGCCCTTCTGGCAACACACTGGCTTTTTTGGACTTGGCATATGTACCCATGTTGTAGCCTTTAACCCTTACCCTTGCAATGCCTTAAATAACAGTTAAATAACCAGTGGGATTAAAAAGCAGAAGCAAGGTAAACTAGGTAATTTCCTTGTACTGTGGGGAAGCTTATGTCAGACAATTTCTCGTGTTCTTAATGATAATTGTTCTCCTTCAGTTTCTGTCCAGGCTGATATTTTACCATCTTTTAGCAAGGTAGGTTGTTTTACTTCCTGCTGTTTTCGTGATTGCATAGAGGATTTTTGGTATCATGCCCTGGACATTTTACCCATATCCTGTTGTCGAGGAGTGATTTTCCCACTGTTGCCTCCACTGTTTGTTATATTTGGCGGAAGACCTCGATGGTACTTTATTTTAGCTAAGATTTTTTTCTGCCTTGTTCATGAAACCTCAGAAGCACAGCATAGATTTGATGACTTGCCTGTGTCAGGCATTTATTGAATTTTCCCTTACCCTCATATTTAATTTTTGTGATTTGTTCTGTCTTCTAATTATGAACATATTGAACAGGGTTTTTTCTTGTTTGTATTGAAACTTTATGCCTATTTTTTTTTTCGAGTAGTCATATTTGTAGTTTCTAATAATAGCTAGATATTTGTGAGATATGTAGTTAGTTATGGGAGAAAATTCTGTTTTTCCAGTTCTGTGTGCTTTTATTCTCCCTAGTGATCCCATTTCAAACCGTTGCCAGAAGCTCTGCAGGTGTACATCTCTGCATTCCAATTACTTGCCCGAGTATAGCCTGCTAGATAATCACAACCACCTTGCAAGATGCAAGTCAATTGTCTGTGTGATAAGCCAGTCAGGGTGTCTGTGTGCTATGTTTTCTGATGCTCCTGGTTACAAAATGGAAATAATTTGTGAGATGGGGTCCATCTGCTTTAATTTTGCTGATCCCCAAATGTTTCAGTTCCCCGAATTCTTAAGCAGATCTAGAATCCATGCTCATGTGCTAGGACAGGGACTCTTGAGCAATTCATTTGTGCTGATTTAAAAGAGCCAGTATGATGAAAAGTGAAGAATTCAGTCTCATTCATCTCATAAACGTTAGTCAACATAAAGTCCCCTTCCCTATGCCACTGTCATTTCTTGTGTCTGGGTGTACTGCTTTGATAGGACAGCTTCTTCTAGGTGAATGATCAGATATCTTGTTTTTAGTTTTCCCTCCTTTTACTTCTTTTTGTTTGTTTGTTTGTTTTGGTTGATTGGTTGGGGTTTTTTGGTTTTACTAATGAAGATATGACAGCAAGAACAGCTTGTGGCCCAAATGATTGAATACAGTTGGGCTCATGAAAGCAAAACTGAAGACAGCCTAGTTGAAGTAGCCATGGGCTGTAACTAGATCATTAAACTTTCATTTTTCGTTTTCAGTCATGTCATTCTTATTGAATATTCTGCTTGGAATGCTTTTTGAAGTGATTTGAACAGAGGATTGAGACATGCCAGATAGTAGAATAGAGACATTGTATTTGGAATGACTGACAAGAGCATGTGACAAAAAAGAGAAACCCACACCTAGTAGGAAAACCCCCTAGTTAAATGAATGCAATGAGAAAGTTCTTTCTTAAAAGGCATAAGATAGAAAAAGAAAGAAAAAAGAGACAAATAATATAGGCTAACAGTATCTAGTCCTACCTTAGCAAAAAAACAAAATCAGCTCAACAATTAAGTGCTTTAATTAAGATCCAAACCAGTGATATTTGACACCAGTTGAAAGGGAAAAAAATAACTCAAATGTTCCAAGCAATGAAGCAAGAGGAAAAGAAACCCCATGCTGAGAATCATTAAGACCCAAAAGTAATTCATCACAGGCGCAACTAACCTTATTACAGGAAAGTTGCATTGTCTTCATGGTGCAGGCATTGATTCCAAGCTAGGAATGAACATGAAGCCGTCTTTAGTAGTAAAAGCAAAAATATTAAATTGCTTCTGAAAATTGTAGTAGTGCTGTTTACTCCATCAAGGAAGAATAATGAGACTGTTGAGGGAAGTCCAGCCAGCCAGCATAAGGAATCTATTTTGTTAAATTCTAATTAAAGACTAATTTCTGTTGAACATTGTCCAAGCAGTGAATTATTTATGAAAAAGAGGAAGCCGAAGGAAAAAAAAAGGTAAAAAGCCAAGATATTTCTTCTTAGCTGTCAGAAGCCACCAAAAATTTTAGTGAGTTACTGTCCAGGTTAACTGTTTAGTTACAATACTTGCTTGTCTAGTAGCATAAAAGAAAGCTCTCCCTTTTTCCTGTTCGGCTGTCTTGTTTGCCTGTTGGCTCAGGGCCTCGTGCAGTGCCATGCAAAGGCACTGCACGAGGTCTTGCTAGAATGTAGAGAAGCTAAGTAGACTGAGCTAGAGATAATACTGTGGCTTGTGGAGATAGTCCAGGACTAAGAGAGTCAGAGTGGCAAACTGATGAACCCAAGCTGTCTTTGTGTACAGCCTGTACAGCCTGTGCCATGTTATTCTTGGTGTTTCACAAAACCCAGCTTTTCGAGGTATTTTTGTTGTCTTTGATATTCATATACTCCTTTCTAAATTGATGCTTGGTAGACTGCAATTGAATGAAGAGATAAGCTGAACTACAGTGAGACAAAACAAAGATAGCCCAAGCTGAAATGAGGCAAAACTAGAAACATCATTAGTCATCCCAGTTCTGATCAGATATTGGCAGTTTAGAAACTCGGCCTTAGTTTGCCTTATGCAGAGAACAACAGCTGTTCCAAGTAAAATCATGAACCATACATAGACAACAGGGCCTTAGAAAACTTGGCTGTGACTTTCTATCAGAATACAGCTGGAAAGAAATGTGGGAAACTCAGCATTGAGATTTGATGATGAGTATGGGCAAAAATAAATGGGATTTCCAGATGAACACAGGTGAAGGAGCAGCTTGTGGAAAAGTGGGAGTGTGCCATGTGCCCTTTAGGAGTCTGGTAGATCTAAATATTTGGGAGTTTTGCTAAAACTTTATTTGATTTGGAAGATTTGGAAATTGTTCTGGGATTTCTTTACTAATCTGAGTGTAGAGCTCTCCATTTTGCCACAGACTGAAGTGGTAGGATGAAGATGCTTTGAAAGTCAGTAGGCATGTTAGACATACTGTCCTGGACTGTCTTCTGCTATATGAGTGTGGTTGAGTATACCAGTGTTACTGTGAAGACCTTGAGCCTGCTGCATCATTAAGAACATCCTGCAGACAAGGAACTTCTTGCTCAGTCAGAGCTGTGGTTGTTTCTGCTGGGATAGGTAGTAGAACACTTTAAAAGTCTGGGCTTCTTCAGTGCCAAGAGCTGGACCTGCCTGTAATTTCACTTTTTCAATTCTGGTCAATGGGATATAATTAGGAGAGGAGTCTTTTAAAGAAATGCTAATGCTGGCCTTAGCAGCAACCTGCAGATGTTGCCAGAAAGGCTAGGGCGAGGCCTGCCACTGAAATATCTATTTCATTATTTGGACTTTCCAAATTCTCTTTGATTGCTCTTTTCTTTGCACAAAAGAGCTGTTTGTTTAACCCCAGAGTTTTTTGCATGTAGGTGTGCATGTTGCTTATCATGAATGCTGTTGTGGTGTAATTTAATTTTAGAATGAAAACTATGCATTTTTTTAAAGAACTTTGGAAGTCAAACTGCCTGGAAAAAAGGGTAGCACATGACAGAAAACTGATAAAAAATCCATATGCTTGGATAAAAATGCAAGTAAGTTGATTGATAAAGCAGTCAAGGAGATGAAGCTGTATTTTTACAGCTTGAAAACTGAACAGGATCATCCAGTGCTGGAGAAGCACAGATCACAAGGGTCAATTCCTCTTCAAAAGTACAGCCTAGCAGAGCTAGGAGTTTAGTTGATCTTTCCCCACAGATAGCTCCCCATCATGGGGCAGTTTCAGGGACCTAGAGGTTTGTTCTCCCCAAGCTGGTTGTGTTAGTACCAAGGTCCCCTGACTCTGATAAAGGTTCAGAAAGTAGGTGGTCATTCTTCCAGTTTTCAGGAGTTTAGTCAGATCAAATACATTTCAGTTAGTGCATGCTTACGAAGAATCTTTCGCAAGAAACAGATACTTTCCAAAGCATCAAGAGTGGTGTGATGCTCCAGCTACACATCTTTTATATGACAGCCTAACTGACTGGAATACATACTGGGAGAGTGTGACCAGGATAAATTCCTTTCTCAGCCTGAAGAGTTTTAACTTTTGTTGCTCACTACCAGAGTAGAGGAAGTGCTGAGTGGAAGCTGTTTTCGCAGCCTGAACCAGGCTACCTTGCTATAAACAGGGCTAGTATACAAAGGAACATGTGAGAGTCTTTGATCAAAAGAGAGAGAGCACGGGGTGAGGGGGGGGGGGGAGCATTACTGTAGTGATTAGAGCATTCTCTGTGCTTTGGATTATGCTTTTGTTTGCTTCAGTGATTTTACAGAAGGAGGAAGCAGAACTCATGATCACCAGCAAGACTTAATGGGCCTGTTATTGCATTCTCCTTGCACTGTGGCCCAGAGTGCTCGGAAAGTTTCCCCCATTTAGCCATACTTAGCAAGTGTGTAAGGGGGTCTTGAGGAGGGAGAAAATATAAATTTGAATCCCTGAGGCTCAGTGAAGCATTGACCTCAGGTTTCCTATTTGCTGACCTCCTGTTTTAAGAGGGAAACAATTAAAGATAGCACACTGTGACATATTTTTTCAAGGAAGATAGTGATCCTTGCTCAGTGTTTTCTTTTTTTTCTACATGTAATAGAAAACTGTATTGGGAATATGTCATGTAAATAATACTATATGATCCATCAAGCAAATTTTTGAACATTTAACAGGGAAAAATGTGAATATTTGTCCATTTTGCTGACACATTTATGTTTCAGGGGTGCCCTCCTTAGAGTTTCTGACCTCACTACAAAAATAAATACATTGGAAGTTACATGAGTGGATTTGAACTTGATTTGTGAGATCTCCAACTCTGGTTTTGGCTGTATTTGCGAAAAAAATGTCTGCTTGTGAGGTTCAGAGAAAGGGTGCTTCTGTGGATATTGTTCATATGGTGCTAATTAGCAACCGAAGCAAGTAACCTCACCAGTAGTGGTACATGAAAGGTCTGCAGAACGACAGTGTGAGAACAGAACCAACAGAGAAAAACATCAAAACGCCTGAGAGGGAAGGAGGGAGGGAAAGAGGCCTGGCAGAAGGAGAAACTTGACACAAAAAGTTGTAGTGCTGCAAAGTTTTAATATAAAATATTAATTATTAAATATTAAAAAGTCTCCAGACTGTGGCAGCTCCCTTAATCCACAAACCAGAAAGTGATTTTTAAATGAATCTCTCTTCACTAAAGCCCACTAAGAAAACTTTTTTTTTCTGTTTTCACTCAGTAGACTTTCCTTAGGAGTTACATGATGTGTTTTTGACAGATGGTCTTTTATTGATTGTGATTAGTGTGTTTCTGTGTGGAATGTGTGTACACAAACCAGACATCAGATTATGTTTCTTTTGGGGCTGCTACTTTTTTTTTCCAATAATTGGCTGAATATATAGTAGACATAATGACAAGAGTAGATACTTTAATAAACACAGCAGTTATTTAAAATAACAACAAAAACAAAAGGAAAAAAAGAAGAGAAAACCAGAAATATATAAATATAAATATTTCTAAATATTATAAAACCAGGCAAAGCTTGAGTAATTTCTGTAAAAGAAGTAATTTTATATAATCTGCCCACTATTTTTATCAGGTTATCTAGATAGTTCTTAGTATTTATTTAATTGTATTTTAATTTATGACTTCATGTCTCCTTTTCAGTATTCACAAAAGGTTTGACTGCATGAAAATGAAATATTTTAGTGTCTTTGAAACAAATATTTCTTTGAGGTTTTACTAGCTAGGACATCTGGCTACTTCAGCTTTCAACCTGATGTGATATATAGAAAATATCACTCTCATGGTTTCTTGATAAGTTGAATGCCGTTTTCCAGCTACCTTTAAGTAGAAGTGAGAATTCTGTATTATCAAACTAGATACATTTCTGTGTGAAACTAATTAATGATCTATTTAGCATATTTTATTTAACAGCTTTTACAAAAATGGACGTGACCTTAGACTGTTTCAAGTTCTGGATACCTGACTCTCAGCCCAAAGGGGAAAAGTGAGTACATTATTTAAAATACAATTCAGTGTAAGTGATTGAGAACATTTCTGATTTTTTTTAATAATGTGATATTTAGATGAACTTCATTTAAAAGCTTCATTTCAAAGAAGACTGCAGGAGAGCTCAAGTCAAGGAAGATAGTTTTTATACTTGGCAGTAGCTGTCACCTGCTTAGAGATAATAAAAAGATCCTCTGAATTTTAAAACTACTTTATCTCAGCTTAGGTACCTGGAAGCTTTATGCTCTTGAACCCATTCTTTGTATTCACAAAACTCAGTTAATTGGGCTAAATGCCTGTTTTAATGAAGAAAAGGTATCAAATCTTGACCACATATTTGTGGTAAAAATATGAACCAGATTTCATCTTTTTTTTTTGCACAGTTTTTCTGAGGTGTTCTTAGAGCATGGACAGCTTGCAACATTGTTTGAACAAAATCTGTCTAAACAGAAGAGCAAAGTCCAGGACTAACAAAGTTGTTTGAAGGGGACTCATGTGCTGGTCTCAATAAGCCATGGCCAGGCATAGTCTGGCAGTGGGATGCCCTGGGGACAGCTGGGTGTCTGGGGTGCTGTCCCTGCATCCCTGGCAGTGGGATGCCCTGGG
>JAWWEE010000074.1:84329597-84447501 GCA_035221455.1 Xenops minutus | reverse complement strand
AAAACTGGGAATAACTTGTCAGATAATGAGGTATTTAATTGTTTCTGTCTTTGTTTTTGCTTTTCTTCTTATTCTTCTTTTTCCATTCCCGGTAGTCTTCTGACCGTACTCCCACAGAAAAGTGTGTACTAATCTGTTGGATTAGTCACTTTTTTTTGTGACTTTGGGGGGCTTTCGGTCTGCGTTCTAAATAGACATTCCTTTCCACATTTCTTATGCATGATGGCTATCTAAGAAATAAATTCTGTTTCACTCTGATATTGCGCATCTGAGCTGGTTAATAGTTCAGCAGTTAGAACCCGGAACAAACTGTGTGCCTGAACAGAGGTGCCTGAGATCCTCTGAAACATAAGGAGGTTCAATGAAGACACACAGTGATTGTAAGACATACTTAAGCAAGAGAATATCAGTTAAGAATAGTGTAAAAAGTGTAGGGATTGTTACTAGCATGCTGTTTTAGTTGAATTTAACTTCATACCTAAATTTATTTGGCTGAGTTTTTTAAAATATGTGGAACACTTCAACATTATTCACAAAAGACATGAGCGCTAATAAAAGGAGATGGATTGATTTGCTTGGAAATTGAAGTCTTTGACCAGCCAAGTAGCGACCACATAAATGGAGCTCTGTTACTAAATGGCAGGAAATCATCAGAATGGCATGTGAGTTTCATGTAGTGTTTGTGAATAAATGAGGGCCAATGTAGATTTTGCTCCTGTAATTGCTTTCGAGATGTATTTCTCCATCATACTGCATCTTTTGTTCTAAAACGCTATTCTGATTAAGACATGAAAGGGTTTACCATTCATTTCAAACTTTCAGTTTTTTTCTTTTGTGTGTGCATCCTTTCACACACAAAAGCAATGGTGATTGTATTGGAACTGAATGTTGTCAGTCTTTACTCTGGATGCATTATTTTTTTTTGTTACCTTTTGCCTTGCTTTCTGCTTCACCTGTTTTGATGATATTTAGTGAAATCCATTAGTTTAAAGAGGTGCCTTTCTTAATGACTTATGCACCATCTCTTATTTTGTTTTCAGTTTATTGTAGCTTTTATTTATAATTTAGTAAGTTCTGCAAATACTTGCTGTTTTAGTGGAATGTGTACTGCCTTTACAGTTATTTTGTCAAACTGGAATTGTTTAGTACCCTAAAACACTTTGATTTTTGTCTCTTAACAGTGCATGTTTAAGAATAGAAGATGGTAGCAGTTCCTTTCCATCTTCAAAATCTCTGAATCTGTCTGGTTTTTTTGTGTCTCAGTTACCTTATAATGCTGCTGCTCATGAATACTGTATTTTTGTTCATAGCACTTTAACACATTGGTTTGAAACATTGCAATATAAAGTCCTGCAAACTTAAAATTTTGCAAGTCCTGTCGAACCACCTGGCTTTTAAAATGTGATAATTGTGCATAAAATACTGGATAGTCTGTATGTGACTGGAAAGAGATCTGATTAATGCTTTTTCAAAAGATCATACTCAAAGGATAATGTGTGTTAAATGTGCAATATTTTTTCTCTTGTACCACTTACAGGAACAAACAAATTGTAGACTTCCATTTACTTTTTCCCTGGCTGTATTGCCGTGACGTACAGTAGAAATAATTTTTGCCAGAACACTTCCTGTGAGGTTTAGTTTTGAAGTGGCTTTCCATTTCCTTGATTTGTTTAAGATTGAATCTCAGAATTTCAATGTGTTTTCAAGAAATGTCCATCCTGCCTCCTTTCAGTTGTGCAACATTGCCAGTGACTGGGAGGGCACTGCTTATGCTAACATGAATTATTTAGCTGTTTATCCTGCTGACTTATGAAGGTAGTATGCTTAGTGCATAATTGGCAAAAGCTTTTAGGCTCTAAGAAAGGAACTGTTGAGATGTGCAAGGTACTTATGCATTTTTGTTTGCTTTATTTTCGGATGTTACTGTCCTCAAGTATTCTTGAATCATTGTAGTAAAGAAAAATTAACTTGTCTTTCTTGGTTCCCAGGTAGATTCCTCTGAACGCATTAGTTCAGTTCTGCTCTTGAAGGGATAATTACCTCAAGTAGCAAATCCCACCTAAACAGAATTTGATAATTTTTTTCTGAACAGAGCTGCCTAATTTTTTTTTCACAGAGAAACAAATCAAACCACTTCAACTCCTCTCTGCTTGTGATACAGTGAAGATTCCGAGATCTAAAATTCAACCAACCAGGCCCACTTCTTGCAACAGACAAGAGTGCTCTTTTTGACTGGAACTCAGGGGAAAAAAGGGAGTTTATAACTTTCGGAAGAACGAGCAGGCAACTCAGGAAGAATACAAGGATGTCATGAGGTTATGCAAGGAGAAAATTAGAAGGGGCAAAGCCCTACTAGAACTTAACCTGGCTACTTCTGTAAAAGACAATAAAAATATATCATCAACAAGAGAAAGGTTAAGGATAATCTCCATCCTTTATTGTATGTGGTGGGAAACATAGTGGCAAAGGCTGAGGAAGAGGATGAGGAACTCAATACCTTCATTACCCCAGCCTTTAATGGTAAGGCTGGTTATTCTCTGAATATCCAGCCCTCTCAGCTGGAAGACAGGGACAGGGAGCAGAATGAGGCCCCCGCAATCCAAGGGAAAATGGTCAGCAACATGCTACACTGCTTGGGCATATGCAAGTCTATGGGCAGGATAGAATCCACCCGAGAGTATGGAGGGCGTTGGTGGATGTGCTCACTGGGCTGCTACCTGGCTGGGACCAGAGAGTGGTGATGAATGAGTTACATCCAAATGGTGGCCAGTCACTAGTGAGGTTCCCCAGGGCTCAGTGCTGGGGCCAGCCCTGTTTAATATCTTTATCCATGACATGGATGATGGGATCAAGGGCACTCTCAGTCAGTTTGTAGACACCCATCCGAGTGCGAGTGCTGATCTGCTGGAGGGCAGGAAGGCTCTGCCAAGGGATCTGGACACACTGGATTGAAGGCCCAAGACCAATTCTATGAAGATTAACACGGCCAAGTGACGGGTCCAGCACTTGGGTCACAACAACCCCATGCAGCACTACAAGCTTGGGGCAGAGTCTGGAAAGTTTTCCATTGGAAAGGGTCTACTGGTTGACATGCAACTGAACATGTGCCAGCAGTGTGCCCAGGTGGCCAAGAAGACCAACGGCATCCCAGCTTGTATCAAAAATAGTGCGGTCTGAAGGACTGGGGAGGTGATCATCCTCGTGTGCTTGTCACTGGTGAGGCCTCATCTTGAATCCTGTGTTCAGTTTTGGGCCCCTCACTATGTAAAGGACATGGAAGTGCTGGATTGTGTTCAGAGAAGGGCAATGAAGTTGGTGGAGGGTCTGGAGCACAAGTCTATTGAGAAACAGCTGAGAGAGATGGGATTGTTTAGACTGGAGAAGAGGAGGCTTGGGGGAGATCTTATCACTCTCTACAACTACCTGAAAGGATGTTGTAGCCAGGTGGGGGTTGGTCTGCTCTCTCAAGTAAAAAGTGATAGGACAAGAGGACATGGCCTCATGTTGTGTCAAGAGATATTTAGATAAGGTGTTAGAAAAACTTTCTTCATAAAATGGGTTGTCAAGCATCTGCACAGGCTGCCCAGGGAAGTGGATGAATCACCATCCCTGCAGATGGCTAAAAGACCTGTAGATGTGGCACCGACAGACAAGGTTTAGTAACAAGCTTGGCGTTGCTGGATTAACGGTTGCACTCAAAGGTCTTAAAGGTCTTATCCAACCTAAACAATTCTCTGTTTCTGTGGTTCAGTGTTAGAATTTACTGTGATGAATCAGAGGAACAAACTCACCTATGTTTCGCAAGCCAAGCCTGGACCACAGGTTGCGCACAGATTTGTACCTTAGCCTATGCATACCAAGGCTGCTACCTTTCATAGGCTGTCCCCTTGTGCTAGAGAGGTGACTGCAGCAATCTTCTGGCTTTTATGGAAGTTCACCGCTGTTTGCAGGAAAGTTGCCAGTATAGGTCCTTCAACTGAAGTGGATTGCCAATAACGGCACCCTTGTTAGAATATGCAGTGAATTGGTTTATTCTAGTCAGTTATCTACATAATCAGGGTGGAAATGAGAGTAATAAATATACTTAAGTGTTTGCAAATGGTTTTCTTCCTTAAGATTTTTCAGTGAGTGAAAATTAGCATTAATTTTAAGGGAGGAAAACTGACCTTAAAAACTCCATTACAATTGACCTTAGAGCTACCAATCTCGCAATTACTGAGAAACATTTGCTAAAACTTCATTAAAAAAACCACTGAAACTTGACCCATATTATAATGATATTGATACTGGGTTTTGGTCATGATTTCACTTCATTTATACGGATGTGTTAAAATTAGAACAATGTCTATCACTTCTGTAATGAACAGTGGTGTGAAGCCAAGATGTAAAATTTATGTGTGTTAGTATTTATAATTTCTTTTTTTCCATTTTTTGTTTCCCTATGTTGCCATAAGGGGAGGAAAAAACTTTCCAAGAGAACACTATTTGGGTAAAGTAGAGAAGAGTTCTTTTGCTTACAGAGTTTTAGGGATACAGAATATAAAGGAGTATAAAAAGAGTATAAAAAGACTATGAAAGAGTACAACCCATGTTGACAAGTAACAGATGGAAAAGACCAGTGCTAGGTTGAACTCATGGCCTCTGGAATACCATGCGAGCTCTTTTTCCAAGCACCACTGCTTCAAAAACACACAGAGTAAATTAATCTGGAAGGCGTCCCTTTCATTCCGGCTGTACGTGTACCCAGCCAACCCCTGAGCCACTCTGCCATGTCTTACCTTAGGACGGTAAGGGATGGAAAACCCCCCTTTGCAAGCAGAAGCATGCTGAGCTCTTCTAAGCTCCCACCACCCCATTTCGGGGTTGGGGAGAGCACAGAGCACCACACCAGGCTGGGCAGCAGGAGCAAGGCAGGCACACAGAGAGTGTGTGTGTGTGTGTGTGAGTGTGTGTGTGTGTGTATATGTATATGTGAGAAATGTCAACAGGGTGTAAGAGCTGTGCTGTTTTCCTATGTGGCAGCATACTAATTTTACAACACTACTCAATTATCACATCTAAAGGTTGCATCCGATCTAAGAAATGTCCAAACCCAGAACTTCCCTTGGTTCCACCCCATGGCATGCCTTTCCTAGAATGGAGTTGGAGGTCTTAAGACCCTTACTTCATCCTTTATCATTATCGTCATGCGACTTTCCCTTATTGGAGCTTCTCCAAGGTTGTTGGGCTTTGCTTTCTTGTTTTGACTATGGTATCTGATTGTCTTAGCTCTGGTACATGTTTCCCAGGCATGGTGTTTCAGCTAATATCTGACTCTTAAGACAGCTAGCACGGGGTTAGAGGCTGATAGCTACTCTAAATGTAAGAAATTACATATTTGTATAAAAATCTACAAATACATAAAAATCCTAAGGCATCACCTATTTCACTTTTCTAAAAAACTTTGAGTGATTTGTTGATTTAGAGATACAAAATGCACCCAGGGAATCCCTTTTCTGTTGTGTCAAGTCTGCAGGACACCCGGCTTATGCAGTTTAGTATTTTTAAGTGTTTTACTGCATTTTTTTAATCAGATCAAATAAGATATTAAATTAGCCTTTGACTCAAAATCTTGAAAGTCTGTTCATTACACAACAATTCAAATTAAGCATAATCTCCTCTTGATATTTGTATCTTTTTATATTGTTTGGAACCCCACTAAACTGTGTTCTGTTTCATTTTTTTTCTTGCACAGGTACTGAAAACCTCTTCCCTTAAGAGGTTTCTCATGTAAAAAGTTTCCCTGCGGTGAGGAATATGTGACACAGGATTCAACATAAAACATAATTTAAAATTTTAATCTGTATCCACTTCAGCTCCATTAAAGCTCAGTCTGACTGTATGTGTTTGGTGTTTTTAGGTACCTACAGTGTAGGAAAATGTTCTTTTAAACAATGTCAACTTGTCTTCTCCTGTGGCAAAATAAAGGCCAGTTCATGTTGTTTCCACAGAGGTGAACTAAGTACAGATGAAGACTAGAAGATCTGTTTCCAAACCCTATATCCAAAACCCAGAACTGTACTAGGAGAGCCAGTAAGGTTTGTGTTCTGCTCTGGTTGAACAAAATGCTTTCCTCACTGTAGTGTGTTTCCCTCATTGCCTGAGAAGGCTCTTTTCTAATTTCATCCCCCCAAAACATTTTTAAACTGTACATTATTTTAGGTCTGTAACATTTTAAGCAGAAGCAGCTTCTGAAACAACCAAAAGTTTTTTCTCTGCAAGCTCTTTAAGCTTGTTGACTGCACGAAGCAATGGACTCCAGGCCAGGCTTCCTGCTGGGTCTCCCAAGCTCCACCCTGGAGGGATTTTGCTCTGCAGTCATTTCACTGAAACAGAAAAAGCAGGAAGCTTTGTTAAAACTGATGTGGTGCCCTTTGCTTGGAATTTTATGTAGGAGTCGTAGACTATGACTATTTGGCATGACATGAGTTCACACACATGTTTTAGTGGCCTGTTACCAGAGACTGTTAACTCCTTGGTTACCAGTGTTAGTTATGGCACGATATTAATTCTGTTAATAACAGTATCAGTTCTGTGTTTCAGAGAGTTGATCCTTCTTTTCTTGGTAATTTTTTCCACCTCTTCCCATTGAAATTTTTTTGTCTATAGATATGTATGTGTATCTGCCTACGTATATATACATACACACACGCATGTATGTATCTATATAGTGCACACATGCACACCTCAAAATACAGGAGTATTTAGTCACAAGAATTCCCATCTTGTTTAGCAGATGTCTTATCTTTGGAGGAAAAAGAAATATAGAGTAGTATGTAATGTATAAAGGTATTCCAGTTTCTCAGATTCTTTCAGAGTAAATCATAATAGCTCTTGAATAATAAAGAACAACAGTTAAGGACAGGAAATAAAAAAAAGGCAAAAGAGTTGAAAATATTGTGAGGATGTATGTGTAGAGGTTGCTACATGATAATTATACTGAAGTCTGGACAGGACAACTAGTTGCACTCTCGGGTTTGGGGAAATCACAGTGAACATTTAAGATTACAGAAAAGCACTTCAAATGCAAATTTTTCCTGTGAGTCTCTTATTAAATTATTCATACACTCTCAGTTTTGCTTAATGGACCTGTGCAAGTGCAATGTTTCTAAACATAAGTATTTGTTTTGCTATTCTTCCAGACAGACAGGAAAGGTGGTTTGGGGCTTGCATATATGGGGATAAGCATTAGCACTAAAGTAGAGTGCAATACATGGCATACAAATTATTCTATTGTAAGTCTTAGTACAAACTCTTCTAGGGTTTGGGTAAACAATCCTAGACTAGCTCTAGATGCACATGGTCTAATAGTTTTCAGGATTTGCAGTAGGCTGGAGGAGAGTGATCAGTCATTCAGTGTCTGACAACTTTCACTCATAAAGTGTAGGTGAGAGAGCTGGCCAGAGCCTTGCCTGAGGCTCATCACTTCTCTCTGGAACCACCAAGGGCTCAGCTGGAGGAAGCAGACACTTGTAAACAGTACTGGGAAAAGAGGAGAGGGGCTTGGTGTCCCAACCTGCCTGGGGCAAGGACATAATACTGCCTGGACTTGATGATCCTTGTGAGTCACTTCCAATACAGCATACTCTATGATTTTATGATTTTACTCTATGAAGTCTGAAAGTGTAATTGAAAGGAAAAGCATGATGGCAACCTTTCTGGTTGGCTGAGGGAGGGCACTGCAAGTGGAGGTTTTACAGTTTGGTAAATAAACCATATTTCCTTAGTATCTGTAAGACCTTAGTTTGAAATTAAATGGTTGCTGTTACTAGTGGCCCACAGCGCTGTGGATAAGGAGGTACATACAGAAGAAGCAAAACATTCAGAGGCCTCTTTGTTTACCCTATTAAATAATGCTGATGATCTGTGTGCCAGAAGTGATAATTGGTCTTCTGCCACATTTCCCTCTCTTGTGAATTAAGGCACCTATTCTATTTGCCACTTCACTGCTGTCAGCAATTGTGAGTAACCTTGTATGCAGTCTGGGAGAAGGTAAGAAACTGGGAACTGTTCATATCCAGTCACTTCACAGATTTTGACCATGCTTAAGAAGAGGTGGTAGTAGCGTAGATCTTGGCACAGCTAGGCTGTTCTGTCTGATTTTAGAAGTAGCAATGGAAGCACAAGCAATGTGCTCATTTGGTATAGTGAGGGTTGAGGTTGGAATGTCAGATTAAGATGTTTAGCCTGCTAACTCTATTTCCAGTTGCTGCAGAACAAGAAAATATTAGTGGTAATAACTTTTTGTGAATTTAAGCTCTGCTTCTTCAGTCTTTGAACTTTGGTGGTATAACATGTAGCCTCTAGCATGCTTTTGCTTCCTTGAGACTTCTCATGGAAAAAAAAAAAATGTATGTTTTCACGACTGCTGCCAAATCATGATATTCATACAGATGAGCAAAAGCAGAGATAGGAGGGATGCATGTAAATCATGAATAACTTTAACAGTTAGCATTGCTACGTCTTTTGTTTAGTGTGATATCCTGTTTGGGACTTTGAGCCTAAAGAAAAATGCAGAGGATTCAGACCATAATCAGCAAGGGAGACTTGAGAGATTTTTCTCTCAGGAGCAAACTTAGTCAGGAGAAGATTGGAATATGAAAAAAACAATAAGAGGAAAAGAACTGTCTGTTCTCTATGGCTGTGCTTGGCAGGGCAAGAAATAATGGGACCACATTCTAGCACAAGAGATTTCTGTAGTCTAAGGTGAGAAAAATAGCCAAAAAGATAGCTCAGTGATGGATTAGGTTGCCTAGGAAAGGTGTGAGTGCCTCATTGGAAGCTGATACAAATAGGTGAGACAAAACTGTCATGAATGGTTTGTGTCTAGTTGGTCTTCCCTAGGGCAAGGGGACAGGCTTGGGTAAGCTCCCAGACCTTTTTTTGTGATTCTCTGAATATTCAAGAAGTCCTGCATTGTTCTAATGTCTGCTGCGAGCAAAGAACCAGACAAGCTGCCAGAGTAGTAAATGCAATGTAGGTTAGAGGACTGATGCATCCATAGCCTGTGGGAGGGATGGGAGCAGGGAGCTATGATGCTGCTGCTGCAGATCACTGCCTGCACAGCCTTTGTTTGTGTGATTCATCAAACCACACCAGTATTGCATCTGGGGCAGTAGCTCAGCAGCCTTCAACAGAGAGAGAGAGAGAGGGAGAGGAGGATGGGAAGGGCAATGAGAAGAAGCAAATCAGCTATCCTTTATTCTTTGCTGCTTCCTCTGCACCCACATGCAAATACACACCACAAGTAATCAAATATATGCAAAGCTAATTGTTACAATATTTACTAACTCTGTGTCATATGTCCCCAGTTGGTATTGTTCCCTCTCAGGAATATATTGAAAGATTAAAACATCCCCAACTAAATAAATGACCCACCAATTCCATTGCTTTTTCTTGTGAAAGCCTCTGTAATTTATGTTACTGAGATGAATTTCTGTTAAGTTCCTCCATAAACTGGAGTGTGGCAGACTTTGCAAAATTTCATAATACATGTGCATTTCCCACTGCTCTGTTCTGCTTGATATTGAGCCTATCTGAAAAAAAACATCTCTGTGAAATTCTTATTATTTGATGCAGAAGAGAAAGAGTTGTACAGAAATGGTAGAAAAGGTAATGATAGACATGAGAAGCTGCTTATTTAAGCTTGTTCATGTGCAGAAATGGATGCCAGTTTAATGGACATTGGTGTGTTGTTGTGTGTGAGAGATTAAGAAACTCAGAGTGCACTAGGAGATCCCCCCTTTGGCAAGTCTGTGGTATCTGGTAGGGGAGAAAATACTCCTCTTACTGTGAAGTGAGGCTTCATGACAAAGAGATTGTACATGAGAGCAGAGCAACACAATAATGTAGATGGAATTGTAACTGTTCCTGAAATAAATGTATGTGTGAAGAAACAATTCATCAGAATTTTTGCCTAGTGTAAGCAGTCTGTAGTGTCCTAACATGGCTAAGGCTCTGGACTTTCCTGGGATGTGGCTAGTGCTAGGGAAGCAGTGCAGTATGAATGCACCTGATGTAAATAACTTGAGTACTTCAATTGTGGAATCCACTGTGCATGAAGTTCAGGACAGGTGTGCCACCCATGTCACTCCCTACCTTCTGAGGTGGTCTTGGAGGAGTGTTTTCACTTCGAGGCCAATGGCTCATGTGCTTGGTAAAAGTGTTCTCAGACATGCCATGCGGTATTACTGGCACAAAATGATGGTCATTGTATCTTAAAGTTGTTTTTGTGTTTTTTTTTGTTTGTTTGGTGTTTTTTTTTGTTGTTGGGTTTTTTTGTTTGTTTGTTGTTTTTTTTTTTTAGGTAGACAGCGATTCTAGCACTCTGGGGGAGAGAAGAGGAGATATTTTCTAGCCACTTTTGGGGATTTTATAGGTTGTGGTCTTCAATATTTAACATCTCTTAGCCCTTTCCTTCTCTCCTTTTTCTATTCTTCTCACAGAATATTCTGATTTGGAAGGGACCCCAAAGGATTATCAAGGTCAGCTCTTAAATGAACGGCCCATACAGGGATGAAACCCACAACATTGATGTGATTAACACCATGCTCTAACCAACTGATCTAATCTCAGGGTTTTGAGCATCAAAGCTCTTGTGAGGTTTTGTCTTTGGAGACAGTAAGGACCAAATTATAATTATACTGAAAACATTTGTATTTGAAAACCTTGAGCTCAGTAGGCTGGGCTAGATTTTAATAGTATCATGTTATTTTTATTTGCCTTTTTTGTTTGTTTGTTTTGAATCATGAGATGCATATCAGCTGTAATTTTGAGCATTTATCAGCATGAGGTTTAGAGATACTTATATAATTACTTCGAACAGGAGAAGATAAAAGCTTCCTGTTAACGTGCAAATCTAGAAGTCACAATTCTGAGCAAATTAAACCTAATATCACTGAGAAGTTGCTGGTTGGTGTCATGCATGTGTATTGCAAGGTGCTTGAGAGGAGCTAAGTGCTGTTGTATGCACAGATGATCTATTTCCAATTTAGTGTTCCTACAATGTCCCAGAGAAATATGGATCTGGCTTTTTCCTTTTCTGTGTGGTGGCTACAGTTAATTAAGAATAAAACTGGTGTTCCATGGTTGACAATTATAAGAAGGATTTAAAATCTTGGTAGGTGAGAGCATACACGTTTCTGTCCTTCTTCAGGTACCTCAAGTCTCTAAGGCAGCACTGTGACTTCTTTCAAGCTTTCCTAAGCTTGTGTAGACTAAGTGTGAGGTTCAGAAGGTTGGGAAGTTGTTGCCCTGGGAGTGTGGGTTGTGCCAGTGCCATAGCAATTTTAACAGAAGATGATAAATTTGTCTTACCCCTTGGTTCTTGGAGCTGAACAGCAAACAGGCATACTGTGAAGTTCATCCTATAGCAGCTTGGTGGAGAGGCTGCACTCAGCAGTTACACCTTCATCAGGCTGGTTAGCACAGTATCTATACTCTCATTTTAGTAGCCAAATATCTTGCTGTTCTGATTTTTTCCCAGGTTGTGGAACGTTTCTTGAAGCATAGAGGAGGGTATAACATCCATAGCTGTCTTGCCAGTTCCTGGAATAGCTGTGATATTTTGCATCTTTTTTGATTTTTCAAGAGAATGATTTGTGTTCAAGCCTTCTACTATCACCATCAGGAGGCTGGTTTAATTTGTGTATTAGTCTTAAGAGGTCTTATGTTCTGTTGGAAGTCAAAGGACATGTCTTAGCTCTCAGATCATGAGCCCTTCACTATGTGATCAACTCTCAAAAGTATTAAAAGAAAAAGTTGATTTAAAAAAAAAAAATCTACCTCTTCACCCCCCAAAAGGACTTTAGGCACTTTATTTCTAGTTCCTTACTGAAACCAAGTCCCTTGCTTGGGGACTTGGATATACTCTGAATATTGTCAGAGAAATCCACCCAGTTTTCATTCTATTGACTATTCCAGTAAAATCTATTGCTACTCTACCAACTTTAAGAAAGCTTGCTTTGTAAAGTGAATCACAGATTGTACGTCTTTCTGCTTTATATCTTGATAGAAGTGTCATTAGCACGTGTAGAACATTGTTATTTTAGAATCAATTATCAAGGTAATATTAGTATATATTTTTATGCTAGTGCTTGGAACTTGGATCATCCTAGCTGGAATGTGGAGCTCAGTAAATTGATAATTCATGTATCTAGTGCTAACAGTGGGGCTCAGTGAAAAATAGCAACGCTTCTGTAAAATTTTCCTAGAGTTTTCCTGGAGTAACTTTTGAAGTGATTTTTAATCAGGAAAAAAGATTAAAAATCTAGAAACAGTTCTGTCTTTTGAAGAAAATGCAGTAAAAATGAAAGTAACTAGACAAAAAAAAATGGTGTATCCTTATTAGCTAAGGTTGCCTGCATTTGTATTAGCCATTGACTGGGCTTCCTGTTGTGGCTAAGTATCCCATTATCCCATGATGCACCACTGTCCTGCAGCTTTCTTTTTTGATTTTTTTTTTAATTTGACTCAGGGAGTGGAGGGATGTGGGAACATCCTCTGTGTTTACTCTTAGTCTTTGTATAGTATAATTTGCATACAAAGAGCAGCAGAAAACTTACTAAATCGCTGTACTTACAGAGATATTCCCTAGGTAGGAGAGAGATAGAGGGGTTTTTAAATTGTATTACAGGAATGTAATTTTGCATTCAAGATTTTTGTGTATGTAGACTCTTGGTTTGTTGTATGTCCATATTTAATCTACAGGGGGTATGCTGAGAGGCTGTTCAGGAAACCTCTCACTCGTCTTTCAGCTAGGACAGTGGAAACAGGAGGGAAACATTGTAACAGGGAGGAGGAGGAGTACAGATGTTCATCATCATCATCACTGGTCCTCTGTGTGTGCATACACATCCACATAGCTCTCTTGAGCAGATTTGAAAAGTCCTAAGGTGCTCTTCAGAAACCAAGCAATGACTTTCAGTTCAGACAGTTGTTTCTAGCAGATGTGATTGCAAGGCTGAGTGTTGAAAACATGGTCGTTCCAGTCTGTGTAGCTGACAGATGTTGTGGAATTGGTTGTTAAGGTTGGTCCTTGGGGAGCAGCTCTAGATGTGTTAGAGCCTGGATAAGATATTCAACCAGATTCTTGTGACAGCAGGTAATAATGCAATATAAATGCGGGCAAAACCCTCTATAACAGAAGAATTGTGTCAGATATTCTCTGTCTGTTGTATCACAAATTATGTATTGCATACCTTGTTTCCAGGTCTGATGTTTTTGAAATGGTACAGATGTGTAACAAAAATTTTAGGAGATAAGAGACTATGAATTATCATTTAAATATTTATTGGTAAATAGCAATTTTTTTTTTTTTTTTTTTTTTTTTTTTTTAATCTGAGTAATCAGAGCAATAACAAAAATCCCTTCAGGGCTCTTGCATGGAAGAAGTTTTCCTTTTTTATTTTCTTGACTTTAGGTTCCTAGAATTTAATCAGAGGAAAAATAGTTCCTACTTGATACTTTGGGTCAGGTGTGTTGCTTTTCAGGATATAAAGATCGCTGACTTTCTTCCCACTTTACATATAATTTAAAGAAAGCTGCAGAATTGCACTCAGTTGTGGGGCTTCATTGCCCTTTGGTTTTATTTCCAAGGTCACATGTTCCACCTTCAGAAGTAGCAGGATACCTGAAGCTCAGAAGAACATCACAAAGCAGTTGAAGATCAATGAAAAGAAACTAGAGGAGTGGTGTAACAAGGTGGTCACATATATTTAGGAGTAGTAAACATGATTTACTTATTTATTTAATGCTCAGAGCCGCCTATCATATTTCCCATGGAAATCTGGGTCTATAGGAAGGTACTTATTACAGTGCTTCAAAAAACTGTTTTGTGAGAAACATATGGCATTAAATCATGTATGGCTTACTAAAGCTTAAGAAATGCTTGTAGCTCTCTTCTGCTGACCTCAGAGGCAGCACCACCTGGCAGTCCTTTCTGCAAAATACAAAATGAGGACTCAGGAAATGTTCTTTAGATACAAATCTTACTTAATAATAGACAAAACCCCAAAACAAAACCAAAAGAAACTAACCATTTAAACAAACAAAACCATTTAAAGGAGAGAATCTGTCACATGTTGTTCCTTTGTAAGTGTGTAAGACATATTTATTTGAAGTAAGGATGAGCAATGAGCTGAAAAGGCAGTGACAACTCTTTTGACTCCTTTTCTATTTCTCTGTCCCTTGAAAGCTGTTCTGGACATTTTGAATCCTGATTGCTGCTGTTATGGGCAAAGCCTCATACACAGTACATTCATTCTGTTTTATTTAGTAAGCTACAGTAAATCAATGAAAGGCGTCGTCATTAATACACTCTGGCATTCTTACTAAAAAGAAATACATCAAGACTGTCCAGGTTACTTTTGAATGCCACTGATTGGTAGATGTCAGGGTGTAGAGGAGGAGAAATTAATGAACTTCTCTTAATTTTTAGAGGACAGAAAAAAGCGGCAAGCTCTTCCAAAAATGTGCAAGCACTACCTGTAAGTCAGGTTTGAATATTTAGCTGTCTTAATCTGTGCATATTGGGTTGTGTGCCTGTACATGCATATAATGACTTTGTTGATGGCAAAATAAGACTAAAAAAAGAGATTATTCCTGTGGAGACTGTCTTCGGGTGACTCCTTGCCATTTCTTTAGTCTAAAGGCAAGTGTGTGGTTACTTTGAAGATAGTTATGATTGTGAGGAATCCTCTGAGGTCAGTCTAAATCTTGTAACATTGTGCTTCTTGAGTAGATTTATGTATTCATGTAGGTCATCAGTTCTCTGCAGATATAACACGAGGTCTTGGAAGCAATTTGATGTTGTAAGCACAGAGCTAATAAACTCTACCTCTCAGCAAAGCTAATTGCCTTAGATAAAGCAGCAAACTGATAAGATTTCATGGTCTCTGGTGCCTGAGCAAGCCTAGTCCCTGTCAATGCTAGAATTTGTACTTCTAGTGTAGTGCAGTTAATACAGGAACAGCAGGACACAATATCTAGCATTCCCCATTTCTCAATCGAATGAATACACTTTGAGTGTTGAAATGAAAATCTTTGACTGTCATGATGAGAGGATGGCTTTTTGTACCCACCAGCACTTCCTAAAGATGCCCTGTTTTCTAGCTCCAAATTAAGGTGAGAAATATGAGGCTGAAGCTACTGAATACATTGAGGAGCTCTAGAGGCTAAAGAATATTTAGCTGTATCTACAGATCTGTCTAAATGTGGAGGATCCCTTTGGAGGTCAAAATGATTCCAGAGTTGCTGATTCTATTAGTAACTGTATATGTGTGCATTAAGTGCTAGAGTTTGCTATAAAATAGGTTAATTCATTTGCACTCTGAGGAGCAAATATTTAGCTATGCTCCTGTTTTCATGCAACAACAGGAAAATTAGAGTGTTTTGTTTTGCCAGGCCTTTTTAAATGGGTGCACTAAGAGCATTTGTTGCTGTCTCATCTTGCGCTGGTTTAGCTGCTCTGACAGATGGAGGTGTTTACTGGTATTTAGTTTATAGTTACACTTAGGAGAACTTCACTGACACTAGTGCCTAGTGCAGTTTGGGAAGGGTGCTCTGCTGTCAGCTCCTCTATCTTGCTCTCTGATGAAATACAGTTCTAGTTACTGTAGCCATTTGTATGAAATGTCTGACCTGCTTTCGTCAATGTTTGTAATTTCTGTGATTTTTCTTTTGTTGGGAATGACTAAAAAATATTTTGATTTCATTTCTCCCTTTATCTTCTGTGGGATGTGTTAATAGAGTCCCCTTTGCCAACCCATTCATCAGTCATGCCAATATTTTGTCAAGTAAATTTCATAATTCTTTGACACAGCAAATAGGAAAGTCTGAATCTTTGTCAATGTCCAGCATTTCAAACCATTCTGCTGCCTGAATTGACTATCACACCTCAAGTGCAACAATCAAACTGTGATAGGGATAGCAGTGTTTATGTTATGCCAACTCCCATGCCCACATAGCCTGCTACTTGTATTTTTATTTTATTTTGTTTACCAGAAGGGTAATGGGCAGGAATAAATTCAATTCATCTTGCATCACCAAATGTCATCTGGTTCTCCTTTATTCACTATTTTATAGATGAACTTACAGAGCTATTTAGACTTATCAGGCACAATTGTCCTTGTCAGAGGTTGGTCTTTGTTGCATCCCATCTTACTGTAATTACTAAATATGCTAGTGTTAAAGTTGCAGAAGGCATTGTAATGAGAGATATATTTTGGAATGAGGTGTTTATCTTCTAAGAAAGTCAGTCTGAGAGGAAGATGCTTAGGCAGAAAAATACAGATGTTGATTAAAAAGACCCCAAACATCAGTTTCAGCACATTATTACATTTATTAAACCCCCTTCACTGTTAATTATATGACAAATAAAAAACCTATCAATCAACACCTCTAACATTGACTTTCAAATATTCTGAAACCAAACCGGAGGACTGCATACAGATACCAGATAGTGGACTGCATACAGATATCCATTAGATTTCAATGCAAGGAGTTCTGTCATAATGATGTGTTCTGAGAGCTTAAAGAACATCAAAGTTGTCATTTCTTTGTATATCTTTATGTGATATCTTTCAAAGAAAAGCATTTAAGACCCCAGAATACTACTGAAACAAGCATTGTGAGGAGAGAACAATCAACATCCTCTGGAGCTCTGTGCGCATAGCTGTGATCTTAATCTCAGAGAGAGCCTGAAGAGTCACAGATAAGTTTTCATTTTCATTTATTCACACCTTTTTGCTAGTCACTTAGTATATCAGTAGGATCTTTATCCTCCCCTCCATATTTTTCCTTGCTACTTGTTTATCTTTGCAGGACTAGGCTGAACTTTTCCCTTCTCCCTCAAAGTACTGCCAGGCACTTCTCCACTGCTTCTCTCTTATGATGGTTTGAATTTGACCTCCTTCTGTCCTCTGTGTAGATGGCAAATAGCTTTGTGCACTGTTATTTCCCATTTTAGTAGGCCTTCATACATTTTTGTGGACATTTGTAGAAACAGCTTGCACACAAGGCAGACTAGCTGTCCCTGAGCAGCTGGATATTTATGACCCATTAACATGTGCTGAGTTTTGAGACTTTCTCAAATGATGATACAGAGCTTGAGTACTGATCACGAGGGAGGTATTTGCTGCCTCAGTGCTTAGCACTTCAATGCAATTTTTTAATGCTTTGATGTTATATTTAGTGGTGTGTTGGAAAATGTTTTGTGCTTACAGAATCAGGCTCTTTGTGCTGCTATTATATGTAGTAGCTCTGGCTGGAAATTTTATTCTTCTTTGCCTTAGAATCTTCTCCATCAAAGAAAACTTGAGACTACTTTTTTATGTTTCAGAAAACAAGCCAATGATAGCCATTTAACTTAGGTTAGCTGTCTGCAACCAGAGCCTTTGACAGCTTAAAGTTCTAATCTGTACTGCTACAAAATAGGGAGGGAGGAAAAAGAAGACAGCACTTGCAGATGAAACTGAAGGGCTAGGGTCACTCACATAACTTTTCCACAGGTAGAAAGCTGATCAAGGATGATCTAATGCCAACATAGACATTACCTTTTATCTAAATTGGTAAGGTCAAAATATTTTCTTTTGGACCAATGTTTTTCTAAACTGTTTAGCTTTGATTGACAATTATTCTTCACATTATGAACTCAGATGCTTATTTTGTGCTGACCTCTACAGTTTTTACCTAATCAAGTACTTTAAAATGTTATTTGGAGTTGAGGAGGTGAGCATTGGAAGAACTAAAAATCTATTAATCAAACATACTTCTAATTTTGAAAAAGAATTGCATTTGTTTTAAATGACATATCTGCAGGATTTTGCTTCTTTCTGCTGCCTGTCAAATTTAGGTGAATTCTCATTTAGACGGCATTCAACTTTTGGCAGAGAAAACAGGCTAGTAGTTGGGAGTTCTTTAAATTTGCGGCTGAGAAAGACAGACAGGTGTTGGTGAGAATTTAGGTCAGACAGATACATTAATAAAACAGAGATGCTTTTCAGCCTAGTAAGGAAGAGGAGGAACAGATGGAGATCCTGGAGTTAAAATGTCAGAGCACAAAGGTAAAATGAGTGTGTCAGACTAGAAGCTGAAAGAAAATGATGGCCATTGTCTGTACACCTGTGTGAGAAGCTAGAAAGCCAGAAAAGATGAACTCCTTTGTCCAGAGTTACTGAGGCATGGCAGAATGACAGGAGTTGATGGACATCTGTGATTCCTTACTTCTGACTGCACATAGGATTAATTAGGTCATAGATCTGAGTGGGAGCTGTTCTATGATTCTGTAGAACCCAGAAAAGGAGATGTGTGACAGGCATACCGGTCTGACTGTGCTTTAGTACTCTCTTGTATAGTCATTCTGCCTCGTGATATGTACATTCAAAGAAGCAAGGTTAAGTTTACACATCTAGCCTTAGGTTCTGTACCTTTTGAATACTGCAGTGCTGGCTTTGTGTTCAGTCAGCACAGATTGCTGTTTTTCAGTGGATTTGTAAAAAATGTATTGTGCAAAATGCTGTGTGGGAAAGCCTGATCAAAAGTGCAGGGATGCAAGATTTTCTGCTCTTCTGTGAGTAATCTGTTCTGTTATGTAATCAGGTTGCTGACAGTTTGCTAAATCAGTATATCATTTTTACAAAGAGGTACTCTACCTCTGCCATGGAGTTTAATAAAGCTGGTTTTGTTGTGAGACTTTTGTCATCCTAGCAGGGCAGTGTTTTGCTTTTACTGGATGAATTTGGAAAAAGTAGTTATGCTGAAAGATACCCTAGGGCAGGAGGTGATAATTAATGGGAGATGCTGTCTTATCTTTTTTTTTTTTTCTTTTTCAGAAACATCACATACTCTGTTGTTCCATAACAGAGACTTATACAAAAAGGGTTTATTTATCTCCCTGTTGTAAGGGACTTTCTGTAAGTGCTGTTTGTCTCTTTCATAGCAGGTTAAAAAACTTTGCCATAAGAAACACAATAAATGAGGAAAATAATCTGATCCCACCAGATACTTGATAAAACTATATTATGCTGTTTGCCCTTGATACATGAGGCTTGTGGTTTCTTAGGACTAATGACAATCATGTCTTCAGTCCTGAAAAACAAATAACAAAAAAACAAGTCCCAGAATAATGCTTGGCTGGAATTATAGATAAGCTTGTCCATTACTATCTGAGACAGTCTCGTATCCTCTTAGACATTTGAATAGTCTCCAAACACTGTAACTTCACACTGCAGAGAGGCCCTTCTCTGTAGTATTGCTCCTTGATTATCTCTTCAGTTAGAAATAAGCTGGTGTAGTTCATGTGTATTCTGTAGCTAACCTAGCAGCATGTTTCTGGCAGACTGGGGAGGGAGCCTGACTGAGGAGCGGGGAAACAGGGATGGTACTTATCAGATAGCTGTTCCCTGTTGCTTTCCAAAAACTGAGGGGTAAAAACGGGAGTCATAGAATTTAAGTCATTGAAGTAGCCGATGACTTATTTAGCCAGTTTTGTAGTGCCACAACTTCCTCAGACTGTGTGACAGGGAAGAGCAAGAGTAATTCTTTTGGCAATCAGAAGAAGTGCAAATAAAGGTAGAGCTTATTTGGAGACTGCAGGAAATGCATTATGGTTTATTTAATTGGGGCACAGGAGGCCGAACCTTCAATCCCCATGGATTCCTCTGTGAAATAAATTGAAATATATCAGTGGAAACTGCAGGAGAGGAGGGAAGGAAAGAAAGGAGAAGTTATTGTCTGTCCAATGATCATCCATGCTATCTAAGAATAAGTATTCTTGGAATTAAAAGCTAATAGGAATTAGTATGGGACTGTGCTGAGCAGCCTGTGATGGTACACCTCCAAAGCCTTGTATGTAGAGACAGTGGGCCCTGCAGAGAAGTTTCGTGGGAAGGCTGGCACAATAAAGGTAGAGTGCAGCCATCTTTTCCTAAACACTCAGTAATATGTAGTAAGTCATACAGAAAAATGTCATTATTAATGCTTGCATGATATTGGAGATACTGAAGATACTGGTATGTTACTGGCATGAGTTCTAGACTTCTGTAAGGTGGTCTTTTCTCCATATGTTTGTGAAAATGGGGCAACTACACAAGCAGGGTATAGCATGGTAGATTCTTTCTTAATCTCTGGAATTCAGATAAAGACAGAGGCTTGACAGCAGAAAAAAAAAAAAAGACAAGTAAAACCAGATAACCTTTTATTCTTGCATTATTCATATACACATTAAACTGTAAAGGGTGATTTGCTGAACACTAAAACAGTTTCTGGGTAGTGTAGGAGTAACATAACAGCCACAGGCAATCAGATTGATGCCTCCAGGTAGCTATTCAAACATGAAACACAGCCTTGACAGGTTTGGAGGGTTTTTTTTTGCAATTGAAGCATCATTTTCTAAATAACCTTTCATCTGAACATGGGCAAGAACGTTTGAAACTGAGTGGGATCTCTTTAACTATTAAGCAGTCCTGATAGCAATATTATTAGTAAATAACATTTAGCAAGCTAATCTGTTTTAATGTGTCTTTAAGAAAGCAAAAACAGTAATGATTTCTAGTTACTATTTTAACTTTGTGATGATGTATATAAAACTTGTGTGACTCTAAAGAAAACAAGTTAGGTACTAATGCAGTTTTCCTGTCTTCAAATCCCTGAGAAATCCTTTGCATCGCTAGCACCAAGGAGAATATTTTTCATGCATATACTTGTGCATGACTCAAAATGAATTTTAAGAAAAGTAAAGTAAAATGTTGTTACAAGTCTGTACAGGATAATGGGTGGTCAACTCCTGAGACTGTAAAAAGAACTACAGCCAAGATCTTTGAAAAGAACTAGCCTTTCTTCTGAAACTGAATTATTTTTGCCATTCAACAGGAAATACTTTTGTGGATACCTGAGAAAAACTTGTGTACAGTGAAGGACCATTCATGCTTTCAGGAAGGTGGATGATGGAGGCATGTGAAAGGAAGGAAGAATGGCTTTGCAAGGTGTGTAAAGGATGCAGAATGGCTCCTCAAGAGGAAGACGTAGTCCATGGTTATCCAAGAACATGAGCAAGGGGCAGTAAATACATTATGGAAAGATAAATGTAGCATTTCACAAGCTGAGCTTGTATGTTGCCGGGACCCCGTGAAGATGGCAGCCTCAGATCCTGAAGAAAAGCAGGGGAACACTCATCAGTTTCTGTGTATGTATCATTGCAGCAGGGTGTCACTCTAATGTGTTTACATTAAAGACTTCAAAAATGTTTCATACTCTTCCCTTTAATGTTGTTGGTGCTTCATGTATGTCAATGGGTGATATCAGATAATGTAATTTAGTGTCTACTTTAGTGTATCTGTTATTCAGAAGCAGGTTATTTACTTGAAGATGTTAGAGAAGATCTCAAAAGAGAGGTTTTTTTAGTCCCTGTAGCAGATCACTTCTGATTCACATGAATTTTTTAAGTAGTTCTAGGCAACCCATACTAGAAAGGAAGGCTCTGGCAGGTAGCAATGCCATTTAGCCTCTAAAGACCTGTGCAGGTTAGAAAAAAACTCAGAATGGAAGTTCATTATCTTCCTGTTTCAGTGAACAAGAGATGTGTGGCTACCTCTGGGTGTGCGCTGTTTGGACCAGGAGCGGTAGCTAAAAGGTTGCAATTATGCTGAAGTCCTTGTCCTGGTTTCTCTATTCTGCCATGGTGAGAGGAGAGGAGAAGGAGGAAGGGTGTAAGCAATGCTGATAAGTGTTCACAATTACTTTTTCAGGTTAAATACCATCTGGAATTTGATTCATTTGACCCTTCTCGTGTAGTGTGCAGTGGGCTTGTTCAGTGTTATCTTTTCGCACTGTTTTTCATTAAGGTGTCTGACTCCTAACAACCAGGATGTTTTAATGACAGACTCCTGGACACATATGCAGAGAGGCTGTCTATTTCAAATAGACTGTAGCAAGCATGAAAAGAATTTTATTAGTTTCTACCAGGAAACCTCTTTTGTTTTTTTCTTTTTCTGTCTTGTTTTGTTTTGTTTGTTGTTTTTTTTTTTTTTTTTTTTCCTTTGGCAAATATATATTAGCAGGATTTTTCTTCTCTGATATATTAAGAGACAGGGACCACATTCATGGTATATAAAGCAGCTTCTAAAATAACTATCACAGCTAACAAGGGTAACCTTTCCAAGCTAAAATTTTGTTGGGTTAGTATGACCTAAGCAAATAAGGGAACTGAAGTACTTTAGTGTTTTACTGATTCAGAGAAGCCTGATAATATACCCTGTGTTGAATAAATGGTCTGACTGGATTCCATTGAAGAGCATGGTGTCAAGAGTGGAGTGACTGCCACAAAGTGTCAACTGAAGTTCTTGCTTGACTTGGTGATTAAAGGGAAAAGTCAAGATTATATTTGGGTAGCTTTGGGAGAGGAAAATGCAGGGAAGTCTGCAGATTTTTGGAATGTTGAAATGTGGTTTTAGTGAGTGCTTGAGACTTGAGATGTCTGTGTGTTCAACTGTGCATCTCTTTATTTCATACCTGCCCATAAATTGCTTGTCCTCTGACCATTGCATCACTTAAAGTAGAATACAACTTACTATTTTCATTTTTGCTGCAGATGAAATTCTCACTTCCATGAAATTGCATACCAGTGCCTAGAATGCAGTACATTACATTTAAATAACCGTGTGCTTTTGCTTGCTGACCTGTGTTGCCACAGTCAGGGACTCAGGGTTTTGTTAAGCTGCAGTTTCTTGTGGTGTGTTGCCTTCAGTGTATATATTTCTCTCAACACGTATACTCACTCTCTATATTTCTGGGTAGTTAGAAGAAATGACCTTGAGCCAAAACACAACAGTTGCTCAGAGACACTCACTGTTAACTAAGCTGGGGTGGGAGGACTTTGCCTGCGTGTGTTGCCTGGTGCTCTACAGAGAATACGACCTGAAATGCTTTCAGGGAAACAGGGCATTAGGTTTGGGTTTTCTTTTCGAGGGAAGGATGTCTTTTTTCCCCCCTGGGAGAAGAAAGCCCTGAAGCACACTCAGTGCTGCTGTAAATTTCCTCTCAGCTAGTCTGTTATAAAGTAACTGGACTCCTTTTGGACGTGAGAAAGCACATTTAATCAACACAAAACATAAGTTAATTTTTTTTTGTCTGAAATCCTAATTTAAAGACAAATTTGGGAGCTGGTATCATCAGAGATACTCTGATGATTTTTTTCCTTTACTTAGGTTTTTGGAATCTGTGTCTTTATATGAATGTTTGTTGTACTTTCAAACTATCTTCTAGATTTTAGCAGCCCTTTAGCCCTCAATATTTGACAGGTTGTTTAAACTGCTTTGTTGAAAGTTTATTCTAGGTGTTCCTTAAATGTAATAGAATATATTCTTCCTGTATATTTCGAGTGTGTGCTTCTTCAGTTGTGAACCATTTTGCTTGTGAGCAATGGAGGCTTTTTGCAACCAGCTCTAGAAGCATGAGAGAACTACAGAGCAGAAGTTAGCACTGTAGCTTTGGAGAGCTTTTGTTCAGCTCTGTCTTCAGGCAAGTCATTCACATCTGCCACATGCCACTGGATCCTTGTGAGGAGTCAGTGTCCAAGTTACTCAAGGCATTTGGTTTAAGATGGCTTTAATGAATATTGTTAAATGTTTAAGTCATAGTTTTTTCTACAGAATGCAATTGGTTCCTTTTGTCTCTCAGACTTTTAGGGTTTTGAAATAATGTCTGAAGGCTTCATCACCCATTACAGCTGGATGGTCATGGAAAGGCAGTTGTGATGTCAGTGCAGTTTGGAGGCACCTGTGTGTATTTGGGCAGTGTTATTTTATATGCTTTATACTTCTGCTTTAAATACTTCCAGCAGCAGAGGATGAGGCATTTGATGAACCATCTTCTAAGCTGTGGGAGATTGTAGGAATATGAAACTGAAAAATACCAGAATGCAGAAAATCTTCCCAAAAGAGTCTGACTGGGGTGTCTGCAAAGCCCTGGGCAAATACCAAAACACGGGATGCCAAGAAGATAAGAACTAATCCTACTCCAACCTGCAGACACTGACCCAACTCTGGACCTACAGAGACTCCATTTGCATTTGACAAGATTTGCAGTTTTGTGTACTCCCTGTCCCACACCAAAACTCGTCTGACTACATGTTTTGTTCCCGCTACCCTTGTGTTCATTAACTCTAGATACCTGCTTCACCCTTAGTTAACATAATGTATTCTCTTAATTACCATGTTCCATTCCCTGCTTAGCATAACCCAGCCTCTTAATTGTAATAACCCTATATACGTTGAAATGTTCTTGCAATAAATGATTTTGTTTTACCTCTGAAACAGGGTCTGTGTAACTGACTGCCACAGGAAATGTTACTTCCTTGGCTGTAGTAGGCCGGTTTGCATGCAGTCTTTATTTTTCAGATATCATTTTCTGAGGTCTGAACTACACTACCCTTCTTGGACTGTAGCTGATTGTCAGTTTATATCCAGGTACTTTGGGATTGATAATATGACTAGAATTGCTAGAATGGTCAGTGTAAATGCAGTTTTTGTTTTAATGGTCGATTATTAAATGGACATTTTCTTTCTCAGAATCCTATTTGATACCTCAGCTTTCTGAAGGATTCTGTGTGATTTTATTTTAATCAATAACTACAGATTCTATAAAGGTGCTGCTTGTGAGTCATTTACCATTCTGTGTGTGAGATACAACAGCAGATGATGCTGATCCCTGTACAGAGGAGCCAGCAAAACAGATTTCTGAATTTATAACAAAAACTAAATCTGTAAAGCTGTCATGCAGCTGCAATCCTGATAAGCTTACTTCAGGAGTAGCATCAAAAAATGCCTTCTGAGTCTTCTGGCAAGGTCAACCACAACAGTGTTGGGTCAGTGCCTTCTTGACCTACAGATCCCTTGGATGGGTGTTTCTGCTGGCAAACCTGCTTCTAGCTTCTCCAGGTAGGCTCACTTTCTCTCTTTTGGTAGCTCTGCTTCTTTAAAATCTGACAGAAGAAGCTTCCCCCTTCCAGGCTCAGTCTTTAATCACTCCCTTGGCTCAGGCTGGCCCAAAGCAGCTGGGAGCTACACCTGTAAGGCAACAGAACTGCTTGATCAGTAGGCACATGTGGGATGCAGATGGTACTATTATGGTGCTTGTAACACTGAGCAAACTGTAGTAGAACTTTTTTTTTTTCTTGAATAGTTAACTTGACCTTATCTAGGGTGATGTTTAGGTAGCTGGGATCACAACCATAAATGCAGAACACCTTTGCTGAATGTCAAGATGGCTTCTTAAAAACATCAGAGTGCTGGAGTTTCTAGCAGACTATGTTCTTGGCTTTTTCTTAACAGAAAAAAACCATAATGTACTCTGGTCTGCTTGCACAACAAATGAACTGTTTTGACTAACTTTTCCACTAAACAAAGTAAAAATGTTGAACTCTGACCTGGAAAACTTCAGCTTGAACAGTTTGTCAAAGCAGCAAGCAAGTGAAAACAGGGTTTTCTCATGGAAATGCCTGGCAACTTTAATACTTGGCAGCACCATCAATCACACCTATTGTAACAGCAATAATGTCAAGTGCTTCCCGATTTATTATGTGCCACTGGGATGATGACCTGTTTAGCCAAACATTTTAATAAATCACTCTTAGGCAATTGACACAGATGACCAATACTGTGACATTTTTGAACACTTCTGAACAACAGATTTATGGTGAAACAGGGCTGGTGATTATGTAGGTAATAGAATAGAAAAGTACGTATTGATGTATTGTGTTCAAACCACATTTCAGAGAGCGCCCTTGGGCTCAGCACTCAAGTTATTTTATTTGCTTTGACCTTTGTGTGGATGTTAGAAATGTTGACTAACCTCCTTGTCCTGACAGTATTATTTGGTATTTTGGAGAGACACCTCCAAATGCAGATGTATTCTTATATTATTCAAAATTCCTTGAAAGCTATGGGCTTTTATGGAATATCAACATGATGATCTTTGATCTGATAGTTAAGGAAATCTCATTATAGATGTTGCAGTGTAACTTTGGTTTGACTTAATGCTTTGTTTAATTCTAAAAAAAGAACCCAAATCCCAACCTGCTCAAAACATAATTTAGCCCATAAGGCTAAGGTATTTTATCCTATGGCTTTATGATAGTTTTCTTATTGCTGTGAGAATTGTGTTTCAGAGAATAGTAGAAAGCATTTTTAACAGCTTTTGGAGAGGACTAAAAACACTTGCAGTTCTGTAGGCATCCCCTGTGTTCCCTGTTTAATGATTGCTCACCTAACGTAGATGAGCATGGATATGTTTCTAGATATTGCTAACCCAGCATAGATAAACTAATCTAAAGCCAGAAAATATAATTAGTCACCTTCACTGCCTGTGAAAACCTTCTCAGAAGAAATGAATGGTGTGGCTTGTTCTGATGTTATGCCCTAGGTCACAGCTGTGCCAGTTGTTAAGGAGGCCTTTTGTTGTTGTAAGACCAATGATAGAATGAAACATTATATTGATTCCTGTCTGGATATTTGACTAGCATTGTGGGTGTTTTTAAATTATCAGCAGCCACACCAAAATATCTAAGGTTTTTAGACTTTGGATTTAGTCTGGAGTATAATAAAGGATATTTAATTGTGGAGTTGAGAAAACTGGGGATCAGACTACAAGCACCACCACAATCTTAGAAACTCTTACTTTTCAGCCACTGCAAACCCTGTACTGTCCCCGAGGAACTGGCCTGTGGGTCATGTTGTTTGTAGCCCCAGAAAGTGAAGTTGAGATTGTGACCTCAGTTTCTAGTGCTTCCATCACAGGCCACATCTGATAAGGCACTATGGGACACAAGTCAAAAAATGCCTTCATTTTTCCTGTCTCTCTTTGAGCTTTGTGTGCTGCTGGGAGCAAAAACTGACAAAAATGGAAGGGAACCAAAAGTGTCTTTTCCATCTACTGAACCGTTTTCATTGAACATAAACCAGCACCTACATAGCATTTTGTCCTGTACCCTTCACTGCGAGGTCTCTTCAGTTACTGCCCTTTGAAACCTGCTGGGGTGGTTCAGATATAATAAATACACTTGTAACCCCAACAGACTACTATTTTTATAACTATCGCTTCCCAGTAATTGTTTCAGAGTTCACTGGCTAGCCAAGAGAAAGTTTGCTTCTTGACATAAATATATCTAAACAATATGCAGCTCTGTCATGATGACAAGAGTGGTGTCTCTGATGTGCTGGGAAGGAAGGAAGGAAGAGACTAATTTGGGAGAGCTGTAAGGTTTATTTGGGAGAAGGATTAAGAATTAAATGACCTTTTAAGTTACAACAAACCAAACAAACCCTGGAACTCTCTAACAGTTTGGAAGAATATTTAGGCATTTGATATTTTTCATTTCATTGTGTGCTTCTTAGATAACTTTTATTTCTGAGAAAGGATAGCTTGGAAAACAGTCATACCACTTATCTGGGAGCCAGGTGAAACCATGTTTTATAGACTGACCTGTTATTGTGCTTTCCGAGGCACTTCTGGTTTACCCTGGTACTCTGGGGTTAAATTCCATTTTGAAATAAATGGATGCAATTTGAATAGATTGTAAACTGCATTCTGTTTTTCTTGCTTCTCTACAGCAGTCAAGCAGCAATGATAGTCTGCTTCCTGATAGCTGCTACTGGGAGAGCTACAGGAATTTGCAGCTGTGTAAAGAAGTGTTTTTGTCCTGCTGATGTCCTCTGTCCCAGGGAGGAATACTTCATGTCCCTCCTCAGAAGTCTAAGGCAGTCTGGAGAAGAAATATTTGGATTTTTTGGTAGATATTTTTTGCCTTTTTGTTGGTAAAGCAAACTGTGTGAATACCAGAAAGCCTAATTAGGTGTCTTCATGCCCTTAAGACCTCTTTAAATGAGAATAAATAGAAACACTTATTTTAGTAGCTACCAGTAAGAGAAATATCTTTTGAAGATGTTTGAAAGTTTATTGAGAAATTAGGTCACAAAAAGTTTTCCCTTTAACATTTGCATAAGCACTGATTAACAGTTGAAGAGACTAATCTGAAACTCATCCATTTTACCTTGTTTTTTCTCCCTCAGAAAAGCCCTGGGAGAAGAGGCAGATCCTAAACTCTGTCAGAGTCAGGGGATTCTTGCCCTTTGGGTGAGTTGGCTAGGAAAAAGCCCCAAGCCCAAAACAGTTTGACCGGAAGGAGAGGGGAGGTTAATGCTGTGTTGCAGGAAGCAGCTGTGACAATCACCATTTCTGGCTGAGCTGGAATGTCCCAGCTGCTTTAAAGTCATGTGTCAGGGTCTTTTGTGAACTTAGTATCTTGCAAGCTGTTGCTGTTGATTCTTTAACCTGCAAAGAAGATGAGAAAGGGACATGTGTTTGATGTTAGGACTGGCAGTGCTTGGGCATTTTGTTCTCTTGTCTCGGAAACCCAGTGGCTGCCAGCCTACCCTGTGATGCTGCTTAGTTGCTCTGCACCTAAGGGGAATAGAAAGACTTTTACCTTCTTCCTGCTCATTTTTCTTGTCATATTAGTTTCAGTACCTTCAAGTAGTTACAGATCAATGGCTTTATGTCTGCCTGTTACCCTCACTGATGCACTTCTGTGCAGCCTTGTCCTACAGATGTTCTCTCAAAGTAGAAATATGGCCCCCTTTTTCTCTTCATATTCAGCTTTTGACCTCTGGGAGCAGAGAACAAAACAAAAATTTGTGTTCCTTGCACAATGAGAGTTAACAAAGTACTTTTTCTGGTCTAGCTTAAGGGTAAGCAACATTGTAAGAGAGACTTAAATTAGACTGACACATTTATGTAACAATCAGCTAGGTACCTAAAGTACTGTTACTGCTTATCCTGAGTTTTGAGCCCGTGACTGAGTTTTAAGGAAACTAGTCTTATGTTGTGAAATAGTGTTTTAAGGGTATTGAAAAATCTTAGCTCAGATTACGGAGGTTGTAATCATATAGTTATTTTTTGGATCAAGATAAAAGAGGAGACTAGTTTGCTATGGTTACCTGTTACTGAATATTTATTCTCCAAAGCACTGCTTGACTGAGTCCTTCTGCAAAGTCAGGGTTATGCATGAGTGTGGGTGAAAGCTAAGGAATGCTGTCACCCTGCGGACTCTGTGTGGGCACAGCTTAAAATGTGGTTGATTTGTGTGAAGGTATTAGTCTGAAATACTTCTGTGTATACTGTTTTGTTGGCAAGTTTGTTAACACAAGGACACCAAATCAGAGACAATAAGGAGCACTGAACTTCTGCAGTTATCTTTGAGAAACAGAACGGTGAGTAGAATAGGAGGAATTCTGATTTGCCCTCTGTTTTCACTGAGAGGGATGTAGAAAATGCACATTTCTCAGGAAGAACAAAAGAATAGAGGTGATAAAGGGTACAAAAAGAACAGAGAAAGAGGGAGAATACAAAGGTTGACCTTGTCTCAAAAGTCTGGGGCAGGCAAAGGCAACAGGAAGAGAGAAGCAAGTTGACAGGGCAACACAGCTGCTTAACTTTATTGTCTGACCTGGTGGGTCTCATAACATGAATGAGGTGGGAAGATATTAGGAGACAAATTGTAATCCAGTAAAACCAAATCCAATTGTAAAGACCATCAGAAGGCACTTGACGCAAGCCCAAATCTAGTTCCAAATGGCAAAAAAAAATAAAAAAATCAGAGAATATTAAGGGAGTGTGTTTTCCTTCGTCTTGACCTGTATTTCTCACATTAACTAACAGGCAGTCTTAGTTATGGAACTACTGAGTAGAGTCAGCTTGAATAAATATTTGATACATAACTCTGTAGGGTTTAATTGCTGTTCTGCATACCTAGAAAATAGAGCATATATGTAAAACCTACTCGATTGGAGAGGTAGCACTTATCTTGCAGGGTCAAGACCATTGGGTTTCTCTTCACTTCCTGCCTCCCCAATATGAAGAAGGCAAGTGCTGCAGTCTGCCAAGACATGGAGTAGCTAAAGGGGTCCAAACATTACAGTCTGCCTCATGCGGCATGGCTGGCTAGAGTCAACAAAAATGTCTCAGCTTTTGTTTTTTCATGTAAACCCATTTTGGGGGGGGGGGAGGGGGGGCGCAAAATACCCACAAAAGCCACCCCAAACCCTCTGCATTCAAAACAATTAAAAGTTTATTAAAGTAATATTTTTAAAAGCCTTCAAGAAAAACTGTATGCCTGTCAAAATGAAGGGGATAAAAGAGGAAAATACGACTGGGTTCTCTAAGCCAAATGTGTGTTTTCAAGCTCAGTCAAGTAATTTTGCATTTTCTGTGTTCAAGATGCCTCTTTATCTGACTGGGCTGAAGGTCTTTGAATTTTTTCAGTTAAATGGTAATTTGATAAGTATTGTCATAAACTAGCAGCAGAGCATATTTGACAGTGAAGCTGTTTTATGCTGGAAGCAGACTGGTTTGGAAAATGCAAGTTCATTTAAGCTTACTGTCAGCAGCAAAAAGTTTTTGTAAAGGAACTTTGTGGAAAGTTTCTTCATTCCTGAGTGAAAACCCTTGTCAAAAAAAAAAAATCTTTGAAAAAGAAAAAGGTTTTCAGCAAGAAAAAACCCTTCTGGTTATAATATTGGAACAAGAAGCTGGAAGATGGGTTGTATTTCCAATTCTGTGACTGACTTTCCATGTGATCTTGGACAAATCGCAAGCACCTTCTTGTTCGAAACTATCCATAGAAGCTGAACAGGTTTATTTCTCATTAGTTGTTTAAGAGCAATAGGCCTGTACTATTTAGTGTTTTAAAACTGGGTGATTGGTCCTCGGTGTCATATGTGAAGTAGTTAGAAGATAAGTTCATGAACACTTAAAGGAGATATATAGGCCCAATTCTCTGTTTGTTTTCCTGGTATGAAATGTGAACTATTGCTGATTTAGAGCTAGAATTCATAATTTGTGAGAAATTCTGGGATCTCAAAAAAGAGGCAGAAGAGGTAACTAAATACAAACTTTTGCAAAATTTGGATTGTAGAAGCTCTGATATGTTTCATTTTAATCTTTAACACTTACATTTTGCTAGAAAAGACTTGTACAATACAAAACACTATTTGGGTCCAGGCTAAACATTCTGCAATTTCGCTCTTACTCTATTGACAATTCTTGAGGTCTCTAATTAAATGACAGGATGTGAAGGGAGTCCAAGAATTCACTCATCAAGAAGCTTCTGAACTTCAAAGGATCGAAGGTTAGAAGAGCAGAGAACTGGCTTGTAGTCCCTCAATTTTTCTTGCTTGTGGGAAAAGAGTAGATTGCTGCAGCTCTTCCTAAGGGATAGCTTTGATTGAAGTATCAAATGAACTTGATGTTATTAATGACCTTCATTGCAAAGCTTTGCTGAATTACCATCTGTTAGCCCATCACTGCTGAAATGGTACAATACTGGTGTTGCTGAATGTAAGGAATTTTGTTACAGCATGCAAATGCTGGTAGCACTGACATTGGAAGTGATCCAGCTGAGGTGTATAACTTTATACAGTTGTATAGCTTTAATACTGAAGTGCTATCAATAGCAGTATTAGGTTGGTCTATGTAAGAATTAGTAAAATTTACAGGATTTACTATGATGTCCCAGCTCTAAAGTTATTTACACCTTTGCTAATGCAACTGATGAAGTAAACTCTGTAATCTAAATGTGATTTTTCTTTTCCCTTTTGGCTGGGGACTTACTTTCCTAATTTTTCTCAGAGTTTCTGTTAACTGAGCTCTTTGCCCTTTTTTGAAGAGAATGATGCTTCAGGCCAGACATTAGTTTTGATAGCCTCTGCCTGATTCAGTGGAAGAATCTTTTTGTGTGTGGATACAGTAGGCTGTGGTGTCAGTGACCGAAGAGTCTGCCCTTGCCATGCTGGAAGCCAGTCCAGTGGGCTACTGTCAAAGACACAAAATATTTTACCTACGTATTTATTCAGTATTAAACCAGTGGAGAAAGCAGGGAGTTGGACCAATACGTTCTCTTTGTCAAATGAGAAACAGCAAAATTTGCTGTCACCTTGAGTCATTGTTGTTCAATGGTTTATAGGTAAGATGTGAATTGATAATGGAATTACAGAGCTGGAAATGCATACTTTTAGATGGCAGTTCAGAGTTTTTGCTAGCCAGAGATAATAACAGCAGTTTTCCATTAAGATTGCTTGTCACGCTCATGACACTAAACCTCAGAGATACTAATCTGCTCACTTTCTTCTCTCTCAGCCTGCAGGGACTCCATGTAAAGCAACTATCTGATGGATCCCTCCCATCTATTGTTTAATGGCAATGGGCATAAACTGATACAGGTGAAATTCCACCTGATGCAAGAAAACAGTATTTTACTGTGAGGGTGGTGAAAATTTGAACAGGTTACCCAGAGAATTTGTAATGTCTCCATTTGTAGAGACATTTTAAACCTAACCAGGCATGGTCCTGGACAACCTGCTCTAGCTGAGCCTTTTCTAGCAGGGTACCCTTTGGTCTTGAGAGGCCCCTTCCAAAATCATCAGTTCAGTGATGGTTGTAACTGCATCTTTCAGGTAAGAACTACATGCAGTGCACAAGAAATGAGTGTACAGAGATGTTGCACTGTGAAAAAATAGCCTCTTATGCCTTCTTTTCACTGCAGTTTTCTCTTCTGCCAGTTTTTTTTGTCTGTGTAGTTTGTTCTCTGAACTTCTTTTGAAGTTCCTTGCCATCTGCATTTGACTGATTGAAAGTGTTTAGTAGCATCCACAAACTGAGGTTTAACTTTATTTCCCTCTATGGGTCACTGATGAAGATACAGAGTAAAAGCAGACTCAACTCTTGATTTCCCAAACACCTCATTGAATATTCTTTTTCATCCTGAAAAGTGGTTGTTAGACTTGAGACCTACCCTTTCCTTCTTATCATTTCAACTCATAGAAATATTTGTGAAAGAACTTTTATTGTCCAGTCCTATGGTATCTTAATTTTGTGTGGAAGCTTGCTCAAGTATTTTTGAAAAGCTAGATACGATATATCTGGAAGATCTCATTTATTTGAGTGCTTACTGCCACCACCCAGAAGTCCAGTCAGCTGATGAAGCAGGATCACCTTTTGCAAAAACCATGGTGACTTCTGGAGGTAGACTCAGTTTCCCTGAGTGCTCGCTGGTCTTACAGTTAATTATAGACTATATATGTCACTGTTTCTGGAAATCGCCTTTCACTTGTTTCCATGATGCTATTTGGAGCCATTTATGGAGTCTTTTGGCAGTCCTCTAGCACAGCATCTCTTTGTGGTTATCAACTACAAACCTTGGCCAGCAGTCCTGCAGTTCCATGCATGAGTTTCCTCAGAGCTCTCAGGGGAGTGTCATCCACTCCTGGTGATGCAATAACCTCCAATTCATCTATTTGGTCTAATACTTCCTGTGTACTTACTGTCTAACTCCTTGGAGATATCTGCTGCATGGAATGTCTAAGGTGTGGGATCTCTCCAATATTTTCTCTAGTAGCAACTGACCAAAAGAGTGCATGGAGCTTCTCGACTGTGGCCTTATTATTCCTTACTGCCTGTTTTATAACACAGTCATCAAGAAGTCCTACCAGTTCCCTTGCTGATCCACCACTTCTAGGATAGTTAAGAGATGTTTTAGTGATTAGTCTTGAGTATACACCAGGCAGTCCTCAGATACTTTTCCAGTTGCCTTATTTTCTGTAGCATTTCATGCACTTTTCTGTTCCCTTAGTTTGGACAAACTTTGTATTTTTTTTTACATTGTACCTTAATTTGAAATCATGCTCTAAAAAACCTCTTGTTTATTGTTACAGTCACAGACAATAAGGTTTCTTGCAGTCCTGGACCACTTGGAATCAGGCGAGACCCTTTTTGGCATCTCCCCAACACATACTTTGTGTTATTATTGCCTTTGATTTGGGTAACTAAAGTGCCAGTGCTCAGCGTGCCACTTGGGTGCAGCACGTCTGTGCTGGCTCTGGAATGAACAGCTGTTACTGTTGTGGTTGGCTATGAAATGAGCTTGTTATAATGAAATGGCTCAGTGTAGTTATGTTCACAGCATACAATAAAAGACGAATCCCTGGGAGCTGGGAAGCAGAGAAAATCTGAGAGCAGAGGATTGAAAAGTATTGCACATTAATTCTGTTTAAGTCCTGGACATCAAGTTGATACATCACACCTGTCTTTCACTCTCTTTAGTTTCATGGGCCCAAATGGGCTAAAAACACCATCTGGTAAAACTGGAGTTTCTGTACTTCAATAGGTCAACAGTGATGGCTCTATAATAAAACTTAGGGTCAGCATATATGAAGAATAATTGAGTCCAATTCCTGACATTTGGGGGACCCTTGTAGATTTTCTCAGCTGTGATTTCTGTAGTTTAACAACTCAGAATACATGAAGCAAAGATGAAAACCCTGATCTAATCCCTAATCTATGGGAAGAAGAAATCTAAATTACTTGGGTCAGGATCCATGTGAGGAGAACTGTGATAAAGATGAAAGCTATGTTTTAAGCAGAATAGCTGTTGACCAAATGGAGGCATTAAGTTAGCCTTCAGCTGTGCTTTTTAGTTTCTAATTGAGTTTTTTGTCTGTGCTACATTACTTAAACACTTACATGTCTGCCACTTAGTGCATATACATAAGAGAAGAGTATTTTAAACAGAAATGTCTCCAGTGAAAAATACACATTGATTCCAGAGGCAGAATAGATCAGTCTTCTTGGAGGAGGTAATTCAGCTGGCACAACTGAAGCAGACTGACTCTTCCTTCACAAATTATGCTACAATCCTACTTTATCAGGAGGAGTAAACATTGTTGGATGCTTATCTCGAGAGCTTAACATCTCAAGGTGTTCTTGAGGAAATCAGCTATCAAATCAAAGAGTAGTTTTGGGTCTGGGTCTGACTTTGTGTGGTGACTAGCAAACTTGTCCAAGTTTTGTCAGCGAGTGTTGCTGTTTGGTGGGATTTTGCAATCCTCCTCAGTTTCAATGGACAGTTTTTAAAGAAAACTTGTCTGGAACTGTTTGTTGTAGCCCATTCAGATATTCTTCAGGGTTCAAAGTGTCTATGTGTGCCAAGTATAAATGACTTTGGAGTAGTGCTCACTGGTACCAACTTTGGGCGCTGATTAAGCACTAGCCACCTGGGTCCATCTGAGGTAAATTTCTTCCCACGTTATCTCCTTGAGCTGAGGAATGAATGGATCCTTCTGGCATCCTTGCCAGAAAAATACAACACTCTCAGGTCTTCTTCTAGGATTACATAGCCTGTGAGAGATGGGGAGTGGGGTGGAGAAGCTTATAAACCTTTTCAGAGTTTGAAATCCAATGTGGGCCAAGGGTTGGGGATTGGTTAGTTGTGGTCTTTTTTAATCTGCCTTGTGTGTACATTGCAGAATAAAGCCTGCATTTTTCTTGGTCGTGAAAATGAGAGAAAAGCTTTTATCAGACCTTACATCTGTTGGTGCCCCAGGATATACAGACAGTAACTAATGCCAAGAAACCCAGAATGTGACAAAACACTGGCAAACTGCGTTTTATCTGATTTGTTTGTTTGACACTGTGGTAGGAGTATCAATTAGCAGAATGACTGTATTCTAGCCAAATGAAGGAGAAATTATGGTAAGCCAATGCTTGCAACTCTCTTTGCTCTTTTGAATGTGTCTGCCCTGCAGTAAGGTGGTACGTCTGTTTAGATGTAATGTTTTAGATCCTTACGTCTGTTCCTTACAGAATGAGTCAGGCATGTTTCTCCCAAAATAGTGAATGGAAATAAAAAACAAACAGTCATGCACTGCATAGCTCCTGGTTGTTTCTGAAGAACTTGAAAAGAGTGACAAATCTGCTTCACGCAAAAAAGTGGAACCCTGCATTGCAAATATGTTGCACCTCAGAAGGAGTCTTTTCCTGCAAATCCTCTGCTTCACTACCCTTTGTTACCCAGACGTGGTATGAGGAGTGGTCAGACCTTTAATGTGGGCACCTCCAATTACAGTGTGCTTGTCTGACCTGCGAACAGATGTGAGAGTGGCTAGCTGCTCACACTCCAGCAATATAGTCAATGTCTTAAGGACCCAGAATAGTCTGGAAGGTGGAATGGTAGTTTCCAGAACTCATTTTCTACACATTTGGGGGGGGGGGGGGAGGAAAGAGGGGGGATGTGTGTGTGTGTGTGTGTGTGTGTGTGTGTGTGTGTTTGTATAAAAGTACCAAGAGTTTGATTTCTTTTTTTGTCAAACTTTTGGAACTGTCTGTTTTAGAAACAAAAGCATTGCTAAGGATGTGGAAATACTACTTATGATTCAATTGAAACAGCACAGATAGAATCAGATTGCGAGAGGTGCATTGGGGCAGATAAAGGAGTGGGTACTGAACTTAAAACATCTTATTCTGAAACAATGAAATATAATTACCTCCCAAATCCTAATAGTTATCCTGTGTTTGTGGCAGGTGGGAAATGTATGGAATAAAAATTTAATCTTAGGATTTTTTTTCATAACATAATAAAATACCTCAGAAACCTCTTCTATATATATTAGCCAAACACCATTTTTTAATACTTGCTTTTTGTCTGCCTCCCCTATCTGCACTAATCCCCCAAGAATCCCCTATCTGCACTTCCTGGAATGAGCTCTTGTACTTCTTGAATGGTTTATTGGGGCTGACAGCTTCTAGAAAGAGCTTTGAAAACCTGGCGTGTTGTTTTTCCTCATCTTGCCTCTTTTTCCCACCAGGGGAATGCACAAACATAATCTTCACCAACACAAATCCTGCAGTCAGGTTTCTCACATTTGGGGAAAGTAAGTCTAAAGGAAATATATTCAGCGTAAGTATCATGTGTATCTGTTACCTGTGGCAAGACAGGGTTAAAAAAGCCTAGTTATGGACAGTTATCAGGACCCTGAGATTAGCTGAGTTGGTTAGAGCATGGTGTTAATAACACCAAGATTGTGGGTTTGATCCCTGTATGGGCCATTCCCTTAAAAGTTGGACTTGATGATCCCTGTAGGTTCCTTCCAACTCAGAATATTCTGTGATTAAGGCTGTCTTTCTGCCTGTGAGGCACATAGCATTTTCCTTCCAACTAGAAAAGAATCATAGCCGTGCCCAACTCTCTTAACACTGCTAGTTTCCTCAGTCTTAAAACGAAGAAGCATCCATATATTAAAATAATAATGATAATAGTAATGAAGTTCAAGAAGAAAACACTAACCAATAGCTGCATACCTACAAAATAATAGGGGTGTCACTTGCCAAAGAATGACCTTGCAGTAGTTAGGGTCAGCCTGTTGTTCCTGGGCTGTTTGTCCTCTGCCAGGACTATGCACATAGTTTGTTACTGGCTACTAGTGTTTTTAAAGTACTGTTTTATCAAAGGTATAACTTAAAGTTTATGTACTGCATTTCAGGAAAAAGTCTGACCTATTGCACTGGTACAGACTAACTGCATAGTGTGTGTACTGTGGGTTTTGTGATGGGAATGGAGCAATGTGATCTGCCAAACTGGAATCCTTGTGCACTGACCCTTGCAGCAGTTTGCCATTCTCACAGCAGGAGAAGCAGTAAGCTCTGGAGAGTATGATACCAGAAGGAGATAGACGTTCACAGTGTTTTTATTTATGAGGTACAGGATGTACTAGCTGCAGTATAATAGGGGGACATGGCTGAATACTTGGAAGGCAACAGTATAAGCATGAAGGGTTAATATATGACTTGTCGCTTTTCCTGCTAAGTGATAGTGAAGGAGAAAAAAATCACCAACTTGTCAACAGTTTTTAGGTAACATGTATAGCTGTTAATATATACTTCTTTGTGTATCCTTCCTGTGTTGCTTGAGAATCTGAATGACTTTAGGAGGAAACAGGCATTCAGAGGTTTCACAGCATATTTTAATACGTGATAATGTAGAACCAGATAAAAATCAATGACTTGTGTAGGAAGGCAAATAGAGCAAAGGAAGACCTTTAGACAAAGTCAGCAAGAAAAAAACAGCACTACTCATTTTTAAAAAACATGTCTGTATACCTACATGTTTACAGTCTCAGTTTTTTCAGTGACCCTTTTGCTGTGAAAAAACTTCTCCCATGTGAATGGAAAAATCTGGAATAATTAACCATTTAAACATAAAATTAAATTAAGTTTCTTGTTCTCAAAGGAAAAAACTAAATTGTCTGGCATCTGTCATTTGAAAAGGGAAAGCAAAAGCGTTACATTACTGGAAGGGAGTAAATCTTGGTTACTTAGATTGTATTACAAATTCTTTTTATTGATTTATCCTTTCTTGATAGAGATTTAATGGTAGCATTCCTTCTTATGACATAACTGGTGGATATTTAATTGAATGAATTCTCTAGACAGTTTGCAGGCACAAATATGCATGTATCATACTCTTTTACATAATAAATATTTTAATTATATAATGTCAAAACATAACTTAGATCAAAGCCTATCAAAAAAGCATGGTCAGATATAAAGCTTTTGCCTAATGCTAGAAAAGAAAGGGGAAAGGAATTGATGGGAAAAGATTAAATTTGCTCGGAGCCAAAGCAATCACTCAGTGTACAAGTTTTGCTTCCCTAGTGACTGGACTAATCTGCTTTTGCCAGGATCATATTTTCCTGTTTTATCTTGAAGAGACTAGTAAAAAGTGAAAAAAAAAAAAAAAAAAAAAAAAAAGAAAATCTGAAACCATGGAAATTCAGTTTAGATAGCTGTTCAGAGTTTGAAAAAACTATTCAGTCTAGATCAGTCTGGAGAGTGAAGATCTGATGTTGTCAGATTCTGCTGTAGTGGAAGTGTCATGTGTATTACAGGCAGGCTTTTTCCATTTTTTTGGACCAATTATTCTGTAACTGATATTAGTGAGAAGTGTGACTTCTGTTTCTTGTGAGAAGTGAGAATTCTTCCAGGAAATGACCCCAGAATGTCAACAAAGTGGGTCCAGATATGGGGTTCAGAGTCCTGTCCTGGCCTGAGCTCTTCTGGGCCCCTCCTGTCCTGACTGCAGCCCCCTTCCTTCTGGGGTCAGGCAGTGAATGCTCAAGCCAGGCTCAGGTTCCTGTGGCACCCAGCCATACACTGCTGGCATCTCTGTTGCTCACACTCTGCCGCTCTGAAAGACTTTCTAGCAGTCAGCAAGGGACAGGCTTACTGCCCTGCTCTGGTAACAAGGTGTGCTATCTCTGCAATGCCATAGGTTCAGTTACCTTTCATGCTGGTCTGCAACTGGCCTGTGGTTTTGTGGTTTATTGGGCTGAAGGGGGTTGGGTGGTGTGGGAATGACAGCCAGTCCGGCTTGCATGTTCGTAAGGAAAGGAAGATATCTTCTAAATGTCATTCTGACCATATGTTATGTATTTGCAAATGTTGATGTGTTTGGACAATAGGGTCCTTCATGGAAAAAGCATGAAAACAGAGTGAACTGAGAGACAGCTGCTCTTAAGGCACTGTATTTCCTCATGTTCAGTAAATAGATGATGATGATGATCTTTGCTCTGTATGGACAGAACAATGGTCTAAGCAGGATGGAAATTTCTTGATAGACCTGCAGGTTCTCATAGCTTTTTCATGGTAGCTTATGTTAAAATCTTATAAATGTATGCTAGGTAACAATCCAAATCAGTGCTGGTCCATTCCAATTTATCTCCAGGTTCATATTCATGATTCATTTCTGATAGGATTCACTTCTGATAGGAATGCAGGAGGAATGGCAGAATATGGGAGTTCTCTGGGTTTTCTCATTGGAAAACCATTACATCATGTCATTTTCTGACTCAAAAGCTCTATCTGGTTCATTCTAATGCTGACATCTATTTAGTTGGATGCTAGTGATGACTAAAAGTGGATAGGTGAGGTGGATAGGTTTCTTAGACTACAAGTCCACCCTACTTTGCTGGCTGAACTTCAAAACATCTGTGCCCAAAGCAGATGTGCCCTGATGCAGGGAAAATTTTACTGAAGATGGCAGCAGTATCTTGAGTTTTCCTTTTGGCATTGTTATTTTATTTTTTTTTAAAAAAAGACAAAAACTAAAAGGAATTTCCTAAAAATGAACAAAAGTTACATAAACTGATGGAGCACTTGTAGGCATCTGAGTGATTCTGATTCTATTGTTTCCCTTAGAAGAAGAGACATTGCCTAAGGTCTTGCTTAAAGTGCTATTCCTTGAAACTTGCACCAGAAATAGTCTAGTAGCTCTGTCAGCTTTTTTTTTTTTTTTTTTTAAATCCAAAAACTTGAGCTCCCACAGAAGAAAAGGTAATACTTATTCTTTCTCTTTGGTATGGCTTTTTCTAGATATGTACTGAAAGTAGGAGAGGTTCAGGCCTTGTTTTGAAATTTGTAAGTGAACTTATGATGGGAACTGTTTTAAAAGAGAGTTTTCAGTAGTGTGATTTTTATTTTTTTTTAATTTAAAAGTGTTATTTTAAGTTATTGCTGCTTCATCAGTTTAATAATTGTAGTTTTCTGAATGTGGTGTTCAACACATCTAGTGTGCTTTTTAATCTATGGCTAATTCTCATGGTTGTCACTTGACACAGTCAGATAATTGCTGTTGTTTATTCCAAAGATGGAAGAAGAGAAAGTTGAATACAAAAGTTGAGTTCAAAGTCTTGCAGGTAAAGAACCCATGTCTCTTGGGTTCTTTGTTGGGTATTTTGGAGTGTAGGCTTTTTGCCTTTTTTTTTTTTTTCATTGGGTTTTGTTTTTTGGTTGTTTGTTTTTTTAGGCATCTGCTTGGCAAACAGTCTGTGCAAGATGCTATTTTTCTCTGTTACTTTAATCCAGGATAGTTCTACTTTTTGTAGGCATAACCAAACTTTTTACAATATGATAAATAACAGAATATGAGAAAAACAGCCATTTGGCATTTGAATTATTCCTCCATTGTTGTATCCTCAGTGTAAGGTACTGTAACAAATCTGCTGTATCTTTGGCACATGAAGTAAGGACTGAAGTTTACTCCATCTAGGGTTCTATCACCTGTAGATGCCAGTATTTGACAGCCACTGGCTTTGTGAGCCAGTTCTGTGGCAGGAAGCTGGGATACACTTCATCTTTCCAATTGCAATGGGAGTAGAAAGTTAGTAAATGAGTACCTGGGTAAGTTTTGCATACAACTGAAATTCAAAGAAATTTTTGAGCTTTAAATTTTCATTGTTTTCCAGTTACAAACGTTCATGACTTTTGTATGGAAGGTGCAGGCAGAAGTTTGGGTTTTGTCTTGGTCCTGGGTGAACAGATCTAGAATTGGAGATCTCATCTTCTGTCGACTCTGTCTGTCATTCTTCTCAGCAGACTAGGAGGCCAAGTCAGACAAGTGTTGGCTGGTGAGTTGTTTGTTCAAAGCTGTCTTGGCCTCTGAAACACTGATTTGGGCTGCCTGTGTTTGAGTTTTTCCAGCTACCCCTCAATTTTCCTGCCAACAACTTTTGCTTAGGCAGGTGTTGTGGGCTGCAAATATTTCACTGACACAGAGGAAGCCTGGCCAAGGCACCTGCATGCTCACGTGGTATTGTTGTTGCCTACCCTTTCTTTCTCTGTTGTAAAAATACATGGATTTCTGTTCAGGAAATCTGATGATAGTCTCACAGTCTAAAAATAGATGATCTGTCTAGTGCTTTGCTCTCTTTGTTCATTCAGATCTTTATGTTGTCAAATCTGAATTTGTAATTTAATCCTGCTACTTATGCCATGGATATAACTAAGTGGATACGGGGAACAGAGGATTCCCTTGGTCTTTGATGCAGCTATTGATGAACATGAAAAGCGTTACTATGTCATCCAGCAAAGAAAATTGCCATCTGCTCCTGAGGAGTAAAAGTTGGTCTTTAAAACCAACCTCACATCCACACTTGTCTTTCTTACAGATCTAAGGCACAAATATCTTATGTCTCTTGCAATTGAAAAGCTAAAATAAAAAAATTCTCAAGGAAGATCTCCTTCATTGACAAAAGTGGGATTTACTGTTTTAATTGCATAACATATCTTCAAGATGAAACAGAGAAGAATTCAGTATTAGTTGAATGTTGCATGCTTATTTCTCCAAATAGATATGGGAGACAGTGCATACATGGTCTCTTCAGCTGACAGACTTTTCAAATTATTGAGATGCTTTTTTGAGAAGCAAAGCAAATCCTGCCACTTTCATCTCTGCTGAAATTAAGGTGCTTGTGCTCCCTTTTCTTTTGGAACAGGAAGAGTCTTCTCAACTGTAACCTTTTTTTTCCCCCTCTCAAAATATGAGCAGTCAGTTGTAATTGACTTCACAGTGATTCCAGTGTAAGGGACAATATATCTTCCTTGTGAGACACTTCCATGTGGCACCATATATGTCAGAGGGTTGTATTTTCCTGTGCCTGCAAGTGAGAAAATTTGTAGAGTATCATGAAGTTCTTCTTCACAGTTATACAGGTACCCACCTGGGTAGTTTCAGCATATGGAGACAACTGTGTGTCAAGCCTGATTGATGCACACATCAGCTGTCTGTCTGTATAGGTTTGTGAATGCTGTGATGTAGTCAGTGTGTGCAAGCAAGTGGCCTGGTGGTCAGATATATGTCCAAAAGTAGTAGTAAGCCAATTGCTTTTCAAGCCTACTGCTCCTAGTGCTGGCTTTTCATAATTAAGAGCTATTGTCAAGTGCTTTGCAGTGTTTTGTGAGGTGCAATTGATACAGATTTTACATCTGGTTTTGTGTGTTTCCTGTGTTAAAACTTTGCCAGATAGAAAAAACTCAAACATAATGAAAAGCTGAAACAAAGAAAATAAATAGTTCCCTTTCCTATACCTTAAGAGGTGTTTTTGTTTTACTATATCATTGTTATTGGTCATTTTTCTACCTTGAATATTCCAGAAACAGTCTAAGGGTGCATTTTCTGCTGTTCTGTGTTGTGCAACCTGACTGACATCAGTGCAAATGTATATGCTCTTATCTGAGAATGAATCAGACATAGATAAGGAGTGGAATTCTCCTAATATATTATTTATTCAGATAATTCCTTCTGTGTAGAAGAATCACATATTCAATTTATCTTTGACAGACCTGAAAAGCCTGCCAAATATCTCTGTATAAATCCCAACAATCTAATATATTTTCAGGATATTTATTGAAAAAAAAATAAGAGAAGGTGTTTCATCTTGTAAATAGGGTATATGGGTAAACTCCTAGGAGCAATGAATATTCCAGAGAAAAAGATGTGGCAAACGGGTTTCATCTATATCCACACAAACCATCTCAATTGTATAGAAGTACCTTTCCTTGAGGATTGAGAAAGTGCTGTGAGCCTCACTAACTTCTAGAAGAAATCTTGGAAATCCTATCACCAGTCATACTTGGTTCAACTGGTAGAAAATATTCAAGAGCAGGGGATTTAAGGTGCCGCAAGAAGTTGGGTCAAAGAACCCACTTTCACCAAAAGTGAAAACTGGCTAAGGAAACAATATTAAAGGACTAGATCTTTAAAACACATGTGAACTTTTAACCTCAGGTAAGCCAAATATTATTTTGCATCACAGTCAAAGATAGTTCCATCAGTATCAAGACCTGAAGGAATTTCAGGAGTGACTCAGAAGACACAGCTGCCTGTATGGGATGACCAACTCACCAGTTGGGTTACCTTGTTCTCTACGAGGTCTCTGAGCCAGACCCTGCCTAGTTTGTGGCACTTTTCAAAATTTGAGTAGGGATTGTGCTGCATTTTGAAAGGTGTTGTTGTTTCTGCTGTTAGTGACCCAGTTGTTTTGTGTCCCAAAGGGACACTGACTCTGATCTTAGACCAAGGGGTTTGCACGCTACAGTGTGATCATGCACCAATGAATTATCTTCTGTTCAACAGGCTCTTCTAGCACTCAGGATCTTTACCCATGCAGACACTCTTCTATATATTTCTATGCATTCTTTCTTCTTGCAAACTTGCTGTGTTGTCTATTTTCCACTTCCTGCTTCTTCTCACCATTACTTATCTCACTAGTGTTTTTATAGCAATTATTTTTACGGTGAGCTACCAGCAGCTGTCCCATGCTTCCAGATTTTTTAATTTATTTTTTTTATTTCCCCTAGGTATCAGGGCTTCTTGCCCCCTTAAAATTATTTCTTTAGCTATTCCCACCTAAACTACAAAACCATGACAAAGAAAAGAAAGAATATTTGCTCTCTGTAGCATGAAATCTTTGTCCTGGCATTATTTGCTTTCCACTAGAGGCAGAAGATTTTTGGGGTTTGTATTTATTTTTATTTACTATGTGTTTAATGAGAAGGGAAAGAAGTCTTTTCAGAGGAAAGGCAAGGTGATGAATAACATGCACCAGCTATTCCTGAATTACACAGGTAGCCTTGGGACTAGTTACCATATTCATTCTCTTTCTTACCCTTACCCTGATGCCCAGAATACAGCATTCAGATCTACAACATCTGTGGCTAAAATAATATTGGGGAACTGCCCTTATTATGTCCCTTTTCCTCCTTGCTGCACCAAGAAATTTGAATCTTATTGTGCCCCTTTTTCTCCTTGTTGCACCAACCAATTTGAATCCAGTTTGAGTGAGACAAAAAAACCCAAACTAAACCAAACCAACCAAACAAAAAAAAAACATAAACAAACAAAACCAAACAAAACCAAATCCTGCTCTTTTCCTTGTACTGACTTGCACATCCATCAGACTGAGTCCATAAGTCATATCACTATCATGGTGATGATGTTACCTGTGTGTATGTTGCCTTCAGTGAGTTTGGTTGACAGGTTGTCACTGGGTATTTATGACTTAGTAGTAATAGCTGACCAGTAAAGTCAAGCAAAAAAATTGGTATGGAGTTTTGCTGCCTAAAGATGTAGTCTCAAGTCAGCAAAACAACTTATGGATTTTGAGAAATTTGGAAAGACTCTCATTTGCAGTCAAAATGACAAGAACACTGAGGAAATGACTGTGAAGTCTCATTCTCTGGAGATATTAAAAATCTGCCTGAATTTGGTCCTGTGGAACTGGCTCTTGGTGAACCTGCTTTAACAAAGGGTTTGGATGAGATGATCTCTAGTATTTCCTTCCAACTCAAATCCTTCTGTGATTTTTCTATTTTTTTTTTTTTTTTTTATATAGAAAGCTCTAGTAAACATAATTTTAAGAAAAGGAAAAGCATTCCTAAAGGAAATAAAATGTCATGTTTCAACCCAAGCCAAAATATTTTAATTGTTTTATGTCAGTTGAAAATGAATGTTTCTGTTGGGTTATCCTGAAATTGATTTCCATGTCCCACACTCTCACATTTCAATTACTGAAAAAATAAGCCAATTTGTTTTGTATCTCTAGTGCTGAGTATCTTGCAATTCACTTCCTTTGATTAATTCAAGGGTTAAACCTGTTAAAACACTCTTGAAAAACTATTGCATGTAGTTTCAGCAAGTATTCTTTTTGAAAGAACATGAGATTGTTATAAGACTCTGGCTGGATAAATCTGATTATTGACATAGAAAAACGAATGGAAGCTGCTGTTGATTTGTTTTGAATGACACCAGGCTCAGTGTGTACATACAGACACTGTTGTAAGGTTGATTTGCTATCAGCATCTATGATTTGCTACACGCTGTTGAGACTACTGAGTTGTGTTCTTGAATCTGTTCTGCAGTTGGCTTAGGGTGCTAAGAGGGCAGTGCTGCATCTACCCCTTTAAGATATTACAGAATTAGTCATATATCTACCAGATCACAGATCACCCAGGACAGGAAAACTATTGACTATAATGTCTGGGAGTCCAGGGCTCAGACTGTTGTTTGCATTTGCTGATCTTAATTGCAGGAACACCTTCCTAGAGAGAAAACGAATCAATGCAGCTTCACAGTCTTTAAGTGTATGTTTCTGTGAAACAAAGGATCTTGTCTTGTTTCTGCTGTTGTAATTGATTCTGAAGAGATCATAACTTCTAGTGAGATGATAAAAATAAAATCCCAAGCAGTTAGCTTATTGGACTTTTGTTTAATAGCAGAGGGGCGAACAAGAGAGACAGACATGTAATTTTTGCCTTTTTCACATCATTTGCCTCTTTTGAGTGTGTGTCAGGAATCAAGCTGACAAAATTCTGTGTTACTATTGAAATCTAGAGTGACAGAATGAGGACATGGGTATATTGCTTTCTTAGGAGTATGAGACTGAAGTCATATAAGGTGCCAAATTAAGAAGTAGCTAGTATAAACTGGATCTAAATCTTGCTGATTTGGTGCCTAGATACAAACTTGAGAGCTTACATACTTTAAATTCTCACTGTGGCTTCATCCTTAAATGCTGGTGCTTTAAACTGTAGCCCTTTGTGCTTAAGCACTTTCTTAAATAAAGATTGTATTACTTTTAAATTAAAACAGTTACTCTGAAAGGTGCAATGAGCAAATGAATCTGTTCTCAAATTTCTTTGATGATCTTCATCAGGAACCTTTGCTTCAAAGGATTTGTTTTGCTTACCTGAGGGTTGATTTTTTAATCTATTTGACCTTGAAAATTCTTAAGTGGTTAGAGATAAAATGTGGAGGCATCTGTAATCTGCAGCACCTGTCCCTTTTGCTTACCTGGTGTTTCCAGCTGGCACTGGGCATCTTGCTGTGAAATGCAGGCACCTCCTTGGCCCAATTCAGGCCAGTATTGTTAGTGACCATGTACACATATTTTTTGTATCTACTTGGAGCCTCTTGATCCTATGGTTTTACAAGGTGCTGGTTTAGACCACTGATGAAAACCACTATGGGTCAAATCTTTGCCAGGAGAAGCAATTTCATGGAATGGGTTTACTTCATTTTCCCCATTTTCATGGCAAAAGTCACAGCAAAGAAAAAAAACTCATTGATTTGGAGCTTGCTATTTTCACAATCTGTGGTACACGGATCAATGTTAATTTTTTTATGCTGGATAGCACTAATATTGACTACAGGAATGGAATATTAATAATTTAAAACTAGGTTTAAAACTAATAATAAAACTAGGAAATCTTAACTTTGCATCTAGCAAAGAGAAGGAAGGCAAGGTGAGAAGGCGAAGCAGGTAAACAAGAAGGAAGACCTGAGAAAGAAATTGGCAGAGAGAAGGTTAGAGTGAGAAGGGTTGATGGACCACGGATGCTGCATCTTGTGGTTAAGTGCATAAAATATTGATATTAGCACATTCTTTTCTCCCTCTGCAATTAAGATTTCTGCATCTGCAAAGGATGACTTTTATAAGTGTGTACACTTGGCTTTTGTACGCTGATGGTGGACTGCATAAATAATTAGAGTCCTTCCAATTAGTCTATCTATTCTTCTGAGTTCTGGTGATTATTTAGCTAGAGTTTACATAAAACTTTAGAGCTTAAATTAATTTATTCTTCCTTGTTGGATATTGTACAATTTTATGTTCTCAACTGATTCCAGTGAGGAGAGTAAGAAGAATAAAATTGATGCTGGTGAGCTCCAGAGTCTTTATTATGGCTCTGGCATCCCATGATGCACTCCACAGTGATCTCTCTTCCTTCTACAACAATATGGAGAACAACCACTAAAATGTTTTCCATGTTTCTGGAGTCCTGTGAAGGAGTTTGGTGTAAATACCACAGAAAGATGTTAAGAAACCTACATAAAGTGCCTTTATGAATCTGGGACTGTCATGTTATAAGGCTGCCTGTGTGTTTGTGTGAGGATAACCTGAACCTTTTAGCTCTCTATGGCAATAATGAAAATGGATATGACTGCTGCATGATATCCTCAGAGCTGAGGAAATTCTGCTTGGACCAATTATAGTAGCTTCGGGGCACCTTTGCTCTAAGAATGCTTCTTCTGCACTAGCCATGCTTTGTTGTCTCAATGAATAAAGTCAGACTGGGAAAGATCTTCTAGAGCTCTGGGAACGGTGATGGTCCATTGAGACTCTTGCATATTCAGCAGCTTTGATCTTCTAAGTAATGACATGGAGTTGGGGTCTGGAACTAGCTTTTGCAGTTGAATAAAGCACCAGTTCAAATAAGCTTGAGATCTGCTGATCTAGACGCATTTACTGTTTTTTCTTTTTTTTTTTTTTTTTGGGGGGGGGGGTAAATTTTGCATTAAATTCTGACTTTTCAGTAGTTTCCTTCCTCATATTGTTCAATGTCATCAGTATTTTCTTTTCTCTCTTTCCTGATTTTAAGCTATCTCTGCTTTTTTTACTTTTTACTGCATTCATATATTATCTCCTTCAATTTTCTTCTATCTTTTTGAAGCATGCTGAATTGTAATGAGTATGTAAATTAACATTAGCCTTCCCTGTGTACTTGCTGGCCTGCTGCAGTTCTCTTCATGCCCTCTCGACATTTTAAGTTTTACATCCAGATGGTGCTGGCTAGAAAAGGGAATCTCTCTCCCATGCAATTTTCATGGGGAGGAAAATATTCTTCCTAGCCTGTGGGGGAAAAACGTTTGAACAAAGAATAATTTTGGTACCAAATTGAATCAAATGTGTATAAAAATAATATTTTTAATGTATTTGAAGTATTTGTAAGGAGAAATCCAGTGAAACAGTTCAATTTGAAGAAAAAAAGATTTTTTTGTTTAAAACCATTCCCTAGGCAGCTGACTTCCTAGGCCATCAGGGTGTTCAAGGTTATGGGCACTGAGAGAATCTGGTTTCCAGCATGGTAGGCAGCTGGCAGAATGCAAGTTTTCCCAGAGTTTTAAGTCAACTTTATTTACAGTAAAACCATAGTAATCTTTTTGTCTGTGTGAAATAGTGATTGCTTGAGGACTCAATGCTCTAAACTGGCATAGATCAGTGTAAGGAATACTGGCACATAAAAGAGTTCTGTCTGAAGACTTATTTTTCTGGTAAAATTATGCCAACCCATAAATTTTCTAGCTATTTTTTTTTTTCTCCACTAGGCATACCTGGACTTAGCTGTGTCTTCCAAGAGAGAGCTTTGTCCTGCAACAGGGTGGAGACTACTGTAAGAATTACAGCATCAGTACACAGTCCACAGCATGTCCTGCGAACAAACTTATCAAAAGGTTATAGCAATAATAGTTGATGGTTTTATAGTTATGAAAGGAAAATGTAGAAGGCTAATGCAGTTTTTAAATTAAACAAGACAACCTTTTATTGGAGAACCTTCAAATTTCCTGAGATACTAAGTATCCCTATGTGCCACCAAAGAAGATCCTGATCTTTGCCTTGATATTTAGCAAGCAGCAGCACTTTCAAAACTGCTTCATGCCCAGCAGAACTGAAGGCTGGCTTTTAAGTGGCTCTTACTGATGCTGCTAGAAGAGTAACTACAGCAGTACACTGCTCAATTTGCAGAACAAATCATTTGTCCATGTATAGCAAATACCACTGGAGATAACTAAGGGCTGTATATGGCTCTGTGTGTATGCTAATCTTCCACAGAGTGTATCCCGTGTGTCTAAACGTTTTAAGAGCCTCTAATTATGGTGAATTACCCTTACATCCTTCATTGACCTTGATTAATCTGAAGAAGATTATGTTGACAATGAAAAACATTCAAAAAAGGCATCAAGGACAATCTGACTATTGCAGCACTTGCCTCAAGATGAAAAGCCATAGTGTGTGAGGTTTTCTTGGCTTTGTTTTTCCAGGGATCTATCTGTCCTTTTGAACTCTCCATTAGGAACCTTGGCATAGCTTCAATTAGTTCTCTTGATCTCCTTGTTCATTTTCTTGCCATTCTGAAGTAGAGTCTGCCTTTAAATCACTTGCCAGCAGAGCGTGACAAGCCCTTCCCAGTGGCTGAATTTAGATGTTAATCTCCAAATAATACCTTACTGCATCTTCAAGTTCTGTCAGTTTATTATAAAAATATAGATCACTTTGGAATAATGCAGTCTTTGAAATTCTTAGTTTTTTCTTAAGACTCTGTGCTATTTCTGTTAGTCTTTGTAAATTATTATTTTGTAGTTATTCTCTAAATTTTAAGTAGCTTCTGGTCCTGTTCAAGATGTAAGTGAACCTTAATGCATTTTTATTGTTCTACACCTGACTTCAGCTTTGTTTACAGAAACCAGATGAGGCTGATCGAGTTTTGCTGGGAAACTTTTGTGTTTTACAAGTGTCTGGTTAGTAGTGGGGAAGAACTCATACAAAAGTCAGTTTTCTAGAGCAATACTTTCTCCATCTGCTTGCATTTATCTGTTACAAAACTGTTCTTCATTTTGACACTTAAGCAAATGGGTGAGGGGGAGGGAACAGATCTTATCTAATAATACAATATTGCACTTAAAGGAGAGTTGCCCTGCTTGGTGAATAGAGGTATATTTCTAGCATCTAATTATACTTCTAACTTTGCAAAGAATATGATTGTTTAAAAAAATACTGCTTTTTCAATGTTTGTTCTTTTTAATAGCAGAGGCACAACACAAAAACTATTCTTTTCAAAGGTAGCACTTAAGGTCCACCTGCAAAATGTGTGCATATGGCTGGCTCCATGCAGGTGTCTAATTTCTCTAGGGATAGTACAGAGCTTTCCATGGAGTACCAGAGTTCACCCTGTGCTTGCCAGCATTTCACCGAAGGTATTGAAATATCTGTATAAACTGAAGATCATTGTCACCTGCCCTGTGACAGATGACCAGCCTGGAAAGCTAATCACACTAGTCAACTTATGTTTTTCTCATGTGTCCTGTGTTGAAAAGGAGAGCTGTAATTACTTAAGTGCTGTCTTTCATCATCATCTAGCTTATTTTTTTCCTACTATACATGATGGTGGTGTCCCTGTAAAGCCAGGCATAATGCTAGCAAGACTCTTCACAGTGCTTGTAAATCTTTTCATCCCCACTTTGCATAGCAGAATCATGGCAGAACCATTGTTGATGCTGAGGCTCAGTAATCACACATTCAGACTCATTTCTGTCTGTCTGTGCACAGCATTGAATATATTGATGTGTTGTAAATGGTTTGCAACAACACAGTCTCATGTGAAGTTTAATTTATTTCTTATTATTATTATTTTAAATTATCTACTTCAATGTTATTTCATGGGAGGGCTCATTATTGCAATAAATTACAAAACTATTTAGAGAAATATTTTGTGATACCGGTGAGGTGCTCTCAACATGCAAATGGCTTCTCTATAAATAAGCAATGTGTTTCTGTGTATGCTTTCAAAATATTGTTTAGCTCAATATGTTGTACACACGGGGTTATGCCAATTCCACATGTGAATTGGGAAATAAGTCTTTGAATACTATTCTCATCATATAACCAGGTTTGCTGATAGCACAGACTGTTATCTTTAATGAATAAATTAAATAACAAGTATGTGAAATTCATGCCTGATGGCAGTAGAGTATATAGTCTGTGGATTATTTAGTCACGACTTTGAAGTGTGTACTCTGATTTGTAAGCTGATTGGATAATGTACTAGGTAATGCAGCAAAAAAACAAACTCACAAAGAATACTTCCTTCTTCATCCACAGAAAAAGGCAAAAAGGCAGATGAGGTATAAACAGTGGCACCCTGAGTCTCAAAATCTAAAGAAATGCAAACAACTGGTGAGTGGCCTGGCATCAGCATGAGGTGAATGACAAAAGAAAATGCTGGAATGATTGGCCTAGACTGAAAAATGTAGGGTAAAAATGTCAGGACTTGTGGAGATATTCAAGTCCCACTGTCATATGCAACTTTCAGTGAGTTTAAAATGGATGGTGCTTCTGAAATTGACTTTTTTGACTTTGTCACTTTCTCTAAATCTCCTCACTGCTTTTTGTGATGTAGCAGTCTCTCAATAATTAAGGCAGTAGTCAGCTTTTCTTTATGAACTGTTTTTCTTTTTTTCTGCCCTTGATATATAGTGCTCAGAAATGGTTCTGCCAGCTTCAGCTGTAAATCTCAAGTCCGTGACAATGGAAGTAATTTTATGAAACAAATGGCAGTGTGAAAGATATGATGTTGACGACAAAAAAACCTCAAATTGTGGTAGAGTTCAGATGTTGCAAATCTTAGTGAATGTAGAAAGAGAGAGTAAACAAAGTCATATGAAATCTATATGTCCTTTTTTTACCTTGTCTTCTGAGTATGTGCAAAAAATAGTTGTAGGTCTGCAGCCAATATAATAAGCTATTGTGTATTTTCAGTACAGACCTTATCAATATCAGAAGACCTAAGTATTTGAAGGTTTCTTGTTTTTCTTGATAGCTGGGTGTAATCGTATCTGTGACTGGGTAGAAGCTGGAATCCTAAAGTGTTTCATGCAGAAGTTTCAGTCACAAGGGAGATTGTTCATCAGAAATGATAAAAGGGTTGTTGTCATGGTCATAAAGCTAGCAATGACTTGTGACTTTTCTAATATGTTTGTCCTCCCTGTCATCCTCATTTACCCTTTAACTTCTGACAGAAGTGTTTCTCTTTACCCTCTTTGGTATCAATCTGTGATCTTGTTCCTTGAACTTTCCAAGAAAAGCACCATACTTCAATTCTTATTTGCTAATAAGGAGTAGAGAGAAAAGTGTCCAGCTTGTCTGTGGAACAGAGCTTGCTCTGACTGTGTTAAGGAGCCCTGACCTGGGCAGAAGGAAAGAAAGGGGGAGGCTTCTGCGCTCTGTAGGAGGTTGCAGTACAGTCATGCATGCCACTGACTGTTATGGGGTGCTGCAGTGCCTGAGAGGCCGTGAGGAGATTGGGCAGCATCACAATGATAATGGGGATCAAATTAATACACAAGCAGCTTTTGAAACTTGCAATTTTTCTTCCCTGCAAATAACAGGGGATGCAGGTCAAACACATCTCCATCCAGACTCAGAGGTGATGTCCCTAGGAGATTATAGATTTCCTTGAAAGAATATATTCTTCAGTGGTAAGGGCATAGATCTTTCTAAAACTTTGGTCTTCTCCTAATATGAACAATATTGATTTGTATCTGAAGCATAGAAGGCATTTGCTTCTTGACTCTACAGATCTGAGAGGTGTACTGAATTTGTGGCTGTGGACAAAGAACCTAGAGAACTTGGCTTGCCTGCTGCAGTTGAAACATCGATTTGGGTTTTCCCATTTCCTGTTGCCTTCTTCTTTAGAACCTTCCCCTTGGAGTTCTGCTTTGCTTACACTCATCTGTTGGATTCATTCTCTGCCTGTAAGATGAGGAAATATTGCTGATAAGCCCTCCCCTGTCTGCGTGTCTACCCTGACAATTTTCTAGACCAGAGGAAGCTTGACATAGCGTTTGTCAGTTGAAATATCTAGCAAATGCATTTTTGTCATGAATATACAACATGTATTGATGTTTCTTTGAAGTCTTTACTGGAAGATGGGTTAAGGTAAAAGGTAAAAATAAGAAGTTGTGTAGACTCTTATTAGAGCATTTCTATTTTTCCAGAATTTGTGTATTTGTAAAGGCTTTCCATAATATCAGCTTTCCTTTTCAGTAGTCTATTTAACTTTCTTCTAAAATAATAACTAAAAGTTGCTTTCCCCTATGCTAGTAATACTTGTTTTCACCTTAACTGTTAATTAATTGTTCCATTTTAGTCTAGAGATAGATGAGTATAGAAAATTTTTTACTAGATCATTGAAGCTGTCTTGGATTTTCAGAGAAGATGAAAGATCAGCTTTCTCCTAACTATAAACAAAGGGAAAATTGATGAGTGATTATGGCGCGTTTTCCTTAGGTATGGAAAGTCAATGCAATATGCAAATAAATATTTCACTAACATGACCTGAAACCATGTGCACAGGAATGTGGGCCTAGAGGACATGCTGAGAAAGTGAAGAGCAAATTGTTTGACCATATATATTGACAATTATTTGTGTTACAGCAGATGCAAGAGCATCAGCAATATTATAATTAAAAAAAAAAATCAGTGATCAAACAAATGCAGTTATTGCAAAAGGTTAAATCGTAAATATCACTATAGTTCATCCAGGTTTTGTGCAGAAATAATTGAGGCATTACATTAAAAATGTAGTCATCAAAAATATATGCGTACATACATACACATGAAATAGTTTGGTAGCTCTTACTGAGACACTTCTAGTCCTTTGTCAGTGCCACAGAATCTGGCTGTGCCTGTGAAATAGCACATAATGGTAGATTATGTATCACAAGCATAAAAATTGTTTTTATGGGAGGAAGGAAGGAAGGACAAAAATGTAACAAAAACACGGTAACATATTGTTAGTGCAAAGAAGCCTGGAAAATGTTAGGAACCCTAGAGGAGACTTAAAGTTTGACTGGAAAGAGCTTTGTCCTTCTATCTAAGTCCGTTTGTGTGTCTTGCACCTGGGGACTTGTGTGCACTCCTGAGAAAGCGTTGATGAATCCAGTGCAACTCTCAAGTTCATGTACACTAGAAATTATGTAAAATATTTGAATTAATAACAGTCTCCTAACACTTTACCTCTTAGGTCTGAGCTCACATGTTTCCAAATCACAGAATCACAGAAAATTGAGTTGAAAGAGACCCATGAGGATCATCAAGTCCAACTCCTGACCCTGCACAGGACCATCCCCAAGAGTCATACCAGGTGCCAGAGAGAATCATCCAAATGATACAACTCTGTCAGGCTTGGTGCTATGACCACTTCTCTGGAGAGCCTGTTCCCAGGCCCAACCATCTTTTGGGTGAAGAATTTTTGTTCTTATATCTAATCTGAACCTTCCCTGACACAGCTTAATGCCATTTTGTCTGATCTACACAATTTTTTTCTTTGTCTGAGGCAGGTATTTACCCCTGTCTTACCTGTGACTGTATACCTAATAAGCAATGCCATATTACATAATATTGTTTGGGATATGTGGTATTTTTCTCCATTCTCTAGTGCTCTTTATAAAAAAAAAAAATTCTAGGCAGTTCTGAAGATTCCCGCCAATTACAAAGAGCTATGCCTAAACTGCCCTAGATTCTTTTTTGCTAGGCACATAGCATAACCAGTCTCAAGGCTATGAATTTAAATATAGCTATTCAGTGAGCAGCAGTTCATTTGATGTGAGGGTTTGTGTGTGTGTTTTTTCTTCTGTGAGGTGCTTTCCTGTCACTTGAGGGAAATGTGTCACTCTACTCTCTCCTGTTGCAAGGCAAATCAGATTCTTCTTTTGTTTATAAATTATGAGATTCTGAGTGCAGTTTATTCAGATATGGATTACGGATTTATCACCAGATAGAATTTGATTTAATTCCATATTTCTGAATATGTGTTCATTTGGTACAGCTGTATTCTACCTCTTGTCAGTGCCTGCACAGTGGTTAGGAAGCATTGGAGTTCAGTAAGTATCCTTAAAAGAAAAAGGGATAAGTCCTGTCACAGCCTCTTCTTGTTTAGGCAGTGCAGTGGATTTTTATTCCTTGCAGCAGTTAGCCTAGGTCAGGTGCAGGCTTATCCTGAGGCCAGCACGTGGAAGGAAGGTCTCTTAACTGCAGTGAACATGCAGTGAATTAATGTTGGAAGCTGTGAAGGGCTTCCAACAACAACAAAATCTGTGTGTTCTGGACTTTTGAGGACAGTAACCCCCCTCCTGCAGTATTTTATGGGCTATTCTTTATATGCAGCTGCTTTCTGCAGGACTGGTTCACTTCTCCTATGTCCAAGGTGGTATATGTTTCTAGACACAATGGTATGCGGGTCAGTTTCCGAGGCAGTATAATATTGCTGGCAGCTGGAAATCAGATTTTCTGAGCATGTATTTCTTGTATCTATGGATCATCATAATGTTTTTTTCACAGACAGGCCTTCACTCTTCAGACATCCCTTGCAAGGCAAGGAGAATCCCTAATATCTATCATAAGGAGAATCTCCTCAGGAATATTTGTTTATAAATAGTTTTGAAAATATGACTAGGTTTAAAATGAGTAGTACAAAAACCTGGGAAACTTGCAAGCCATTTGAAAGCTGAACTTTTAAGGAAAGCTGGGATAAAATTTTGATTTCCGATCTCTGAATCTGTGATTCTTATTCACCATAGGGTCTAACTAGCAAAGAGTGGATTTAAGACTCTTCTTTGGTGAGGCAAAAACAAGTACAGCAGGTAAGTAGCAAAACAGGTGGATAAGGAATGGGAGCAGTTGTTTTTAGAAAAAGCTTTGCAGATGAGGCAAATCTGGCAGGTAGCAAGTCTAAAAGAAGGAAGCGCATTTTTTGAGGTAGGAAGAAGGTCTTTTGGGATTTCCACTAATGAGGGTGAGTTAGTGCAGAGACAGCTGCAAGAGAGTAATGTAGGGGGAAATGTGGGACATTTTTGCATTTTTTTACAGATACATCATAAGAGTGTTGATAGCACACCTCAAATTTTGTATAAAACACAACTATTCCCCAAGGCATTGAACTGGGAAGTATAGTGTCCTTACTTGTGAAAGGCTTTAAGCAGAATGGTTCTTTAGAGTTAAGGTAATCTGATACTAGTGTGAAGCGACAACTTCTAATTTTTTTCTTTTATTCTGACATCCAGTGGTTCTTGGAAAGGGTGCTTTTGCAGAAGTTTGTGTTGCAGTTTCAGCTTGCCTTCTCATGTAAGACATTCACACCAGTGACTTCACTATTTTAATCCTTAATTGATTTTGCAGTGATTTGATGCCGTTAATGGAGCCCATTGTTGTCTGAACGTGCAGATGTGAGACCACTAGGGGAATCAAGGTATTTTTGTTTTTCTCGTTTGGTGTTTCTTTTGGCATGGCTGTCCTGCCTTCTAATTGTTTAACATCTAAAATTTTAGCTTAATTATTCTATTTGGCAAAATTTATTCATAAGAGTTCTTCCTCTAGAAGCTGTGTTTCTATTCAGCAAATAGCTGAATTGTGTCTGAGAAAACCTGCAAAATGTCTTTTCATCATGCCAGACTTGTGAAAAGAAAAATGTCAAGTGATTTTCAACTTTCTTTAAGAGTAAGTGAAGCAGAGACAAAGGGAGAAGTTACTACACTGTAGATTACTTTCTAGACTGCAGAAAGAGCACAGCAGGAATACATGGCTGGAACAGATTCTCTTTATATAGGTCTCTTGCACAGTGCAAAGAGGAGAATGAGGATAGTATGTTCTTATATTTATAGCAAGCATTGCCTTCCCCCCACGTAGAGATGTCTTTGTCCATTAAAAAAAGTCTGTATGTAGGTGAATGGGTTCATACAGAAGAGTCCAACTATGTGTTAATATTTGTCTAAACCTCAGATTATCCTGGTAATGAGAGTGTGGAATTATTAAAACGGAAGCAAGAAAATACTTTCCTGCATGGGGGACTTTCACAGAAATTAAGGAACTTGTGCATACTGTGAACAACAGTGAAAGGTCTAAGTGTTCATCACTTCATGATGAGTATGTTGAGATTGTTCTTGTTTTAACTTTAAGGACTAGGAATATCTGAGTAACAGGTCTGGGTTTTGGTATTCAGCTGTTATTTCAGAATGCCTGTTGGGAACTACCTGATTAAGATCCATATCAAATCCTTATCTGAACATGCCATTTAGTTTCATTAAAAAATAATCATCATCATCATGGAGTCGTAGCATAGCAGGCTCATAGGAACCTCAAGGATCCTTTGATACAAACTTTCTTGGCAAAAGTGTGGTCTAGACAAGTTGGCCCTTCATCTTGCCCATCTGAATATTAGAAGTGTCTAATGTTGTTCCAATGGCTGATTGTTCTCATTGTGAAAAATTTTCCTCTTGTGTCCAGTTGGAATCTCCCCATGAGTTATTTGTACCCACTATCCCTCATTTTTCCCATACAACTTCTTGTGGAAAGGGAACCTCCATCTTCTCTGTTGTCACCCTTTAAATACTGGAACATGGTAAGGAGGTGTCCCCCAACATTCTTTTCTCAAGGCTGAACAAACTTAGTTCTCTCTAACTTTACTCATATGACAGGCTTCCCAGTCCTCTGATCAGCTTTGTGACCTCCTCTAGCTTGTCCACATCTCTTTTGAGAAGCTAGTATTTAGGGCTAACCAGAACAGTTTGCTTGGGATTTAAACAAATAACATGGGGCCATATCAGAAAGTTCCAGAGCTGAATGAGTTCTTTGTGCTGCTGCTGGTGTGATGTGCCCTTGGAGTGGAGGACTGTTGAAGGACAGTGGGTGTCCTCCATGAGGCAAGGAGATGTGAGGAAGGCTTGTAACTGAAAGGTAGATTACACATGAGGATAGAGCATTTGCAGACTGTCAGCAGCACCTGCCACGAGGTGACTTTTAAAAGGTGTCATGGGTAACACTGGACAGCAAAGTAGGATGGGAGAGGAAATCTAGCATAGTCTCTCTTGTGTGTCTCATTTTAAAAGCTAACTGCATGTTTCACATCACAAAAGAAATAAAGGTGTATTGTTGTGGCAGTTCAGTTTTCTCAATATGCTGTATCTCAACAGATTACTTGGTACAGCCATCGTTTCTTGGTTGCCTGGGACTTTAGTCCCACAATATACTGTTATGGATGGCAAACTGACATAAATATTGCCATCTTTCATGGCAGATAGTCTTACTCTTCTGTCCTAAAGTATACTTTAAGCTTAGAGTGTGACCATGTTTTGAAACTGGTGGCCATGCTCTGGAAAGTGGTCAGTTCCCAAAGTAATCTGTCAAAAGTACACAGTTGTTTTAAAACTGGGTCAGCTCACAACAGAACCACAGAATTTCATTCAAGCACAGCTAGTTTAGTTGTGGGAGTGAACAATGAGGGAGAGGTTGGGGAAGGGATCCTGACAATACCTGAAGCTGGAATTGTTGTGACAAGCTTTGTAATTCAATATTTCAACTCCTATTATGGGCAAAGAAAGCATTATTTTACAGAAGGAAACTGGAAAAAAAAAAAAAAAGTGTGACTAAGGACTCCTCTATACTATATTTTTTTTTTTTTCTTGGTGAATAGAACTGAGTTAACACAATTTTGTGTCAACAGACTTACAGTCAGTTTTAATTCAGGAATGGAAGTAAGTTGTACTACAACCATAGGTTCTAGTATAATTGTGTCCATGCTTGTGTGTTCATTGAGGTAACTGGAAAGCCTCCCTGGCTACTCGCACCCCTAGCAGCCCTGTTTCAAGGACTCCATCCTCACAGAAAGGGCTCAATCGACAGGCTCAAGATAGGGAGTGGGCAAGCAAGTGCTGACTCCCATTCTTTGGATTCACAGGCAATCACTAATCATTGAACTATTCTCCTTAACAAGCAAGTAATTTCCAAAAATGGTAATGGACAGATTTTTAAATGCAAAACTATGGATCACACATCCTAATCCATTCAAAGGCTGGCAGAGTTAAGGTACAGGCTAAATTTAAAGTACAGTGCCAGATTTCAAATAACTCCTTAGGGAGGAAAGCCTTGTCTGTTTTTTGTACCTTAGAAAAATTCTCCTTCAACTCTTAGTGTCTAAAAAGATAAACAAGCAAGGAAATTATGTATAATTTCTATCAGCAACCTAAATATGGTTAAGTTCATTAAAATCATAGCTTTGTGATTCAAAGTATCTAATCTGGATAAGTTACAGTTATAAAAATTATCAAGTAACAGAAGGTTTAGGCAGGATTATGGTTAAATTAGGCCCAAGTGGAAAACATACCCCTTGACAAGTAGTCACAGTAATCTGTAACCTTCTAACAGACTCTGACTGCAAGAAACTGCCAGTATTGAAGGGACATCTGTTTACTATTAAGGCATGTAAAATATAAACAAGTAATAACTTTTCTGATTGAGTGGTTATAAAAACAGAACACAAATTAGTGTATGCACTCCCTATGTGAGAGACTCAGTCTGTTAATAGTAATGATATCATTGGATCAACAAGATAGTAGCCAGGAAACCTGGGGAGGCAGTGTGCTGGTCCTTGGGCAGTTTCCTGGGGCTGCACTGGCCAGCTCTCACTCTCAGGAGGCTTGATCTCTCTGCAGTGTCATGATCTCCACTAGCTCTTACCTACTCAGATTCAGCTCACCCTCTTCTCTTGAAAAGCAGTGTGTTGAGATCCCTAGCCCAGACTAAAAATTGCCTTTTAAAAATAGCAGTAACTATCAGTTTCATGTGAAATGAAGTATCTTTGAGATGGATACTTCTTGGCGTTTGGACTACATGGAGTAGGAGGCAAAGTAAAATGAGTTGCTTACCGCACTAACAGCTCTGGACCTTGCCTTTCAGCTTCCCACTCTTGTATGTTCTGTTTAAAGGCCTGTGAAAACTCAGGGTCTAAATCATGAGGAGCTACAAAAAATTGTTTTTATTAAGAGCTCTTTAGTTCATATTTTAAATCCAAGAGTGTTTAAGGCTAGCTAACTTTCAGTTTAAAGGCTGCAATATATGTTTTTTGCATACTTTCTTGGTATTAAAATAGACCTAGTGCAGAAATGAAGGACATACCATTGCAACCTTACTTTGTTCTATGGAGTCATGTAAAAAGAACATGCAATAGAGGGAAAAATATTTTGAATAGTGTGGGGGCAGGTATCTAAACAACAAATGCTTTGAGTGTGGGCATAGTGTCAACAAAAATTTTAAAGACTCCAGAGGTATTTTTGTGGTAGATCTTGTGAGCCATGGTCTTGGAGTAGATGTAATGGCTGAATGAAGGTCAGAGAGGAAAAGGTCATAAGGACAGACAAGTCCTTCACCATTAAGGGAACTAACAAGCTTGTAGGACAGCATGAAAGCAGACAATGTAATCATCACTGTTCCAGTCACTGAGCAGGAATGTTGCTGTGCACTGCACTGGCTGCTGTGGCAGAGAGGCCTGCCACAGCCTCTCTTTGCTTCTGGCCAAAACAGAGTAATGTGAAATGAAAATATAAGCTCCTGGTTTCCATTTTAAAAGCAACTCTTTCTATAATACCTGTATCATAAGAGCATTTAAAAACCTTTTGTTATATCAAAGCACTGTGACAGTTCCAAAAGTATTGCTGTTGATGATTAATAATCTACATTTTTAAAGAATCTGTATTTCCTAATTTTTTCTAATGCAGCACAGAAAATAGTGAGAGACAGAACCAGTTGCTAAAAATGGACCTTATGACAGATTGTTGAACGTACATCCGTAACAAGCAAGGTGTGATTTGAGTAGTGCAAGAGGAGATAGTTAAGTCTGGTTTGATGTCTCTTCAGAAGTCTTGCATATTCTGTTTCTCTAATCTTTGCACTGAGATGAAGCCCCATTTTCTTTGTGGTTCTCTGAATCTCAGCTAGCTGTCTCCACTATCAAAAAGAAGTTGAAGTTCGTTGTGAATTGTGTTGGGTATGACTGGCAACATAGCAAAATGTAGCTACATAATTTTCACTTGTTTTGCCTCTAGAAGGTTTTCTTCTAAATGAGAGCTAGAAGGAAGCTGTGTAATTTTAAATATATTAGATTTTATTGCCTTGCTATGAAGAGTGGCTATTTGAACTCTGCAGAAATCTTGCAAGGTGTGCTTTTTAAAGGACACAGTTGAGGCAGCACTCACATTATATATTCCAGATCTGAATTTTGCTCAGTATATGAGCACAAATTCAGAATTTCCCTGAGTTTGTGGAAGTTCATCTAGATTTTAGAATTTTTAAAAGGAACAAAACTTTTCTTTTTCAGTAGGGTTGTACTTTAAAAGCCTTTGTTCCCTTTTAATGCCCTTTTGAGAAAGAGCAATAATTTGCAAGATGCCATGTGATGCTTCTTTCCGCTTCCAAGTGCTTAGGAAAAAAAGTGTTCTTATTAGTCAGCTAGGTTAGGATATTGAGCTTATCCTGTAATGCTCCTTCAATGGCATATGGTTTTTGTTCCAGGATAAAATTAACCCTACTGCTATTTCATTAGAGGGGAGGAATAATTACTGTGCTTTGCTCTTTCTCATCAGCATGTTGGCCTGCTGCCCTGGCTTTTTAGTACCAGGTATTCCAGCCAACAGTAACTTTGTTTTGTTTCCTGCTACCTTGTCCTTCAGTCACCAGTATTTGCATGGTCATTTCACCTTGTGTGTTAGTGACCCTGCTTTCTAAAGCCTAGCTATCTTACTTCCACTGTGCTGTGTTATGATACTATACCATTAATCATTTTCACTTCTTCCACTACTGGGGTATTCATCAAATGTCTTGAAGTTTGCTTTATGTTGCTCATTTCTTTGTGCTATTTTTCCTCTGATTCTTCAAGGACCTTTATACAAATATTAACAGATTGCTATCAAACAAGTTGCAATCAAATGGTGAGCTTATGCTTTGACCGAGGGAATTACAAATGTATTATTTTCTCTTGTAGGACAGCTTAAAACTCTTTTTCTGTTTGTTTGCTTGCTTGTTTTCATTTGTTTTTTATCAAGTGAAATTTTCTCACCTCTGAATAACATTAATGTGGTTAAGGTGCAGTGGTAGTTGCTTTCTGTAGATAGCTAACATTCTGTAATGCAGAGGCATAAAATTTAATGGACTGATGCAGTGAAATATTGTGGTAAGATATTTCACTAAATAGAACAGTTCATTCTTTTGACCTCACAGAAAATACCTGGGCAGTCTATGTTTTAGTTAGATCTGGCAGGTTCATACTGGTGGAATGAGTACACATTTTTTTAAAAACATTTTAGGGATTCAGTATGTTGTTCATACTCAATGTGAACTGAAAGATGCTAGACTTTTTAAAATTGCTCTACGGGAAACGAGTTGACAGCCTTTCTTATACATCTGTCAGCTGGCTGGAAAGTAGGCGTCAGGATCTTTTCAACTGTCAGCCAGCCAGAGACCCCCTTTCCCTGTGTAGGAGTTGGCACTCTTACTGGGATTGCAGCATCAGTCTTTGAAGGAGAGCTCTGTGGGTGTGAAGCTGATCCCTACTATTCTGGCAACGCTGTGCTACCCTGGCACAGACAATCAGAAAAGTTACTTTTTGGTTCACAGTGAACACAGCAAAACAGTTTTGCCTGGGGGAACTGGTGCTTATGGTGACCCTGCCCAGACTAAGCTACGTCTCGTTGTAAAATGGTGATTTATCGTTTGAGTTTTGGTGCTTTTGGAAAAGGAGTGAAAATTGCAGTAGGATGTGGTCTGTAAAACCACAGTGGAACCCACAGGAAAACAGTGGAGACAGCACCCCAGTGCTCACTTCCAGGCCACACAGTTCCTGTTTGTCTCAAAGTAGCCCAAAAGTCCGTCTAATCAGATCCATGGATTTTGGCAGACTGTGCTAGCCCAGAGTTCCTCATCTCATCACTGTGCTTCAGGCTGGTGCTGAGACATGTGTTTCTTTATTCCTCTTGGTCTCTCCAGCCTTCCCAAAACCCCTTAAATACCAATGAGTTTAAAATATTGCAAGCATATAAATATTTCAGCAGATTACTAGGAGCTACTGGGCTGGCATATTACACTGTAAGACTGCCAAAGCAAATGTTGAGAAAGAGATTTTTTTCTTTTTTCTTTTTTTTTTTTTTTAATCAGGGTCTCAGAATGCTGTCGATCTTCAATTTATTTTATTTTTTTTTTAGTAAGCTTTCACTACAAAATCTTGTTGTATTTCTTCTGACTTACGGTGTGCTGCAAAAGTATATCAAATGGCTCTGTTCCAGGGAAAAAGATAACCTACCCATATCATAACAGCTAGACATATTTTATGTCTGTAGGCCCTTGATGAAATATGGACCTGATTCAGACCTCCATTCAGCACTACATCTCACAATGTCCCTTTCCCAAGGTTTAGCCAAACCACGCTTCCTCACACAGACACACAAGTTAGCTGATGATCTTGATCTATCATATAGCTGAATATGGGGGCCAAAATAAGTTCTCTTGTGAACTATCACCCCAAAGCTGTCATATTTCTTCTTAATGGGTTGTTGTCTGCTGTTCTGCTGAGAAGCCTGTCCACAGTCTGGCTCTTAAAATTCATGATGGGCACCATCAACCTATACTGTCCATGCTCTCACGGTGACTAATTCTGTCTGCCCATGGCATCTTTATCCTGTACAGGACAAGGAGAGAAGTCACGAATTTTGGCTCACCAAGTCAGTGGAGGATGCTGGAGATCATCTGCATCATTATAATTTATTATTATTAGTCACTGATGTTTTCTGAGCTGAACCACTAGTTCCCTAGTCTATGCCTGGTTCTCCCCTTAACATGAATCCCTCTGTAGATAGTTTGTACTTCCCAAGTTTGCACATTCCTTTCTGCTTTGGAGCCTTTGTGCCTTATTTGTTTAAGGAAGCAGATAATTAAAAAGCAGAATCTCAATTTTATTTTTTTTTTCCATTCTTTCACATATTTTGCTCCAGGATGTGATTTGTGGCCTAAAGTTCAACAGTTGGGAGCTTGCTTCTTGTATTTGTTTCTGAGAAGGGAAGGACCCAGAGCAGCTTTGTGGCTCCAGCAAGACAAAGGAAACGGAGGGAAGGTAATATTCTCTGTCTTCTGTGAATGTGTGCAAGAGAGAGGAAAATTGTATATGTCAGACTGCTACACTTGATTCAGATAGTTACACCATCAAGGCTTGCAGGTGTGTACTCCTTCTTACTGAAGAAGCAGTGCTGTCCTCTGTGTGCTCAGAGTAAGCCATTGAAAAACTGAATGCAACACACCCATAACACCAAAACTAACAGGTTTTTGGTTTCTTGTTCTGTGACTAAATCTTTAGCCAGCATGGGTAGGAGCTTCTTCCTGGTGTCTTGAACTGTACAAGTTTCCATTGTACAATTGTACATTGGGGCTTATAGGATTGTTCTCTTTTACTCAGGTGATCTTTTATGAAATATATAGGAGCCTCAGGGACCTCCACTGTGCTGAAATCACTCTTTTAGGTTCTAAAGTTACTGGTGGTAGAGACAAGAGTAAGGGAAGGAGAAAGTAGCTTAGAAGAGATAGATGTAGGCAAAGATTACATCAGCCTCATTTCCATGACAAGACAGGCTAAATAAACCAAAAAATAACAGATACTGCTTTTTCCCCCTGGGTCTGCATCACTGTCTGAAAGGGATGTTTAAGTGTTTTAATGCATCTGTTGTTTCCACCTTGGAGATTCAGTACTGAGCCTCCATGGCTTTGAGGAGGTTAGCAAGAACCTCTGGAAGGCAATGATTGAATCAAGAGCTGACCTCCAGAGAGGGACTCCTTTTCTACTTATCAGCAAATAAAAGCATGTGCACTGCAGCTGAGAGAACCTTAAGTAGTGCCTTCAGAGCCATTCATCTCTTAGTGCCTGGAGCTGAACCTGAACAGCAAACTGCAACAGTGACAGCAGAGGATGAGGGATATGGCTCATGCCAGCACTGAAACATTGGTTCAATAGTCACTCACAGCTGAAGTTAGATGTATTGCCAAGAGATCTTGGAGATGAAGTGCCTCACCTAGAAGATACAGTTGATTTATCACTCATTGACTTTCCTAAGTTTATTTTGTTTCCCACCAAGTCTTTTCTTCTCTACCTAAAACACATTTTTCCTTTCTTCCCTTGTAATTGAAGGACTGTTGCTGGTAAAGACTCTTAATGAAAGTAGTTTAGTCTCTCCAGATGTCTACGTGGAACTCAAACCATGACTGCTCAAGGAACCCCTTGATACCTGAAATTGGCCCATCATGCTGCTGACAGAGTGAAAGGGGTTTTTTATTATTCTTTGCAAGCTGAGCATACCAAGAAGTCTGGAAATAAGTATTTTAAAAAGTCAGTGTCTTACGGCACTCAATCAGACAGATCCCACTCAGCTTTTCCCTCTAGAATTTCCTTTTTAAAGGAGCTCATAATTTAGATTTCCAGATTTGTTTCTGCATGAAATTATAGGGTGGATGCCTTACTGCACCTCAGTAGCAGCTGCTTTCCTGTCTTCTTCTCCAGTACATGCTTTCTTAATGCTCAGAGGAAATTTTAGGAAAGGAGAAATATCATGTAGAGAAACCACGAGATGGAGGGATGATTAACTTTTGTTCAACAAAACGTGACAGCAGTGAGAGAAATTATTATACCTGTTCTTTTAAAGGAAGAGAGAAACATTGGACTCTTCCATCCTCTATGGCTCTTCTGTGCTTGGGTAAATGATAGAGCAAGCCAGGAGAGCAGAGCATGGTGATTCCAAATGGAAAACTGCATCTTCAATTTTCTAGATGCAGTGGGGCAACTGTTGCCTCTATCACCACTTCATTAACTCCAGTAGACATACCTGGAGCTCAGATTTGCTGCCCATCCTCCCCTTTTAAACAATGCTTTATTGTTTGTTTGTAGTTCTGCCTTTCTGATGGTGGTGTTGATCATGTTTTCATATGATTTCTACTTGAAGCATTTCTCCACTAAAGTGCAAGATTCAACCAACACTAGCATTTCTCTGACAAATCTTGTAGTAAAATCTTCGAAGAAAACACAGATTGCATAGAGTATTCATCATCTTTTACTTGTATTGTTCTGTGACCCACAAAGTGCCAACCGGTGCTATTAAAGATGCTGCTCTCTCTGGCAATGCTTTTTTAATAGTTGCAGAATGATCTCTGCTGCCCTCACTGCCAAGCCAGCTGTCTGTATGTATCCCAGGACTCTCACTCCACTAGCGACTCTTAATTTAAAATCCAAAATCTGGTGTAAACTCACCGAAAAAAAAAAAAAAAGCAGTGAGTATAGGGACTGCTATAAAGGGACAAGGCTGAAGTATGGAAATTTTTTTTTTTTTCCCAGCCAGTTCCTGAAGGCCGTTTTCCTTTGCCAATTTGTTGTTGCAGCCTGAGGATGGACATCCTGCTATTCTCACAGATGCACAGAAGAGCAGACTGGAGAGAGATTGGCATTGCGTGTCAAATATGTCTTCTTGTGGACTGCAGCCTGGGATCTCTAAATAGTTGTATACCAATTATGGTATAGATGAACATGTAATGAAAATTGGAGACAAATGTTTATTCTAATGTGGTACCCAGATTTAATAAATCCTGACAGACAGCCAAGCTGCAGGAAGGTCTGAAACTGTATACCAAAAGATACATGGTTACTGAATTACTTCGGAGAATTTTTTTTATATTAATCTTTCCTTCACGCACCTCCTTCCTTCTTCAGTGCTCCCACAGGGATAAACTCAAAGGCAGGCAACAGTTAGGAGGCTTTTTAGTTGAGAAGTGCATGCATGAGACACATTCTTACATGGAGGACCTATAGCATTTCAGTGAAATAAAATGCCAAGTTATTAAAAGTGTGAAGAAAATTAATCTGCTGTGGTTGAAAAAGCCATGATATATTTTTTTAAGTGCACTAGAATCCAGAAAATTAGTTCTGCTTTGGAATAGATCTTCCTGACCATAATGAAAGTTGGGATGGATTTCTAAGATGTTCTGAGCTTTTCAACCTCCTATTCTTGTGCAAACCCTGCCACAATTCATGTCCTGGAAGAGCTATATTATTTTTTCTTCAGCCCAAATTGCTACACCCACAGCCTGTTGTGGGGGTGGATTACAGGTCTCTCCAAAAAAACTCTTTGTTTCTCCTGGTATAAAAGCAGACTTTGGGGAGGGAAGGTTAAGTGATCTGTTTTGTTCACATCAGAGGTTGTTCCACTGCATTTGATCCCACTGTGAATGGCACCAGAACTGTTTGGATGATGCTGTTATGCTGTGTTTTTCTGGCAGAACTCAGGCTAACTGAGAAAAATCAGCCTTCTGGTGGTAGCTTGCACCTGTTTAACTGACACCCATGATTTTTGCTTAGTTTGTAGAAAGGTAGAGATTTTATCTCTCCATGAGTAATCTGTCTTAATTGGATATTAACTCTGATTCTTAATTCTTTTTCTTTGAAATGCCTATATAGTTAAATGCATTGTCTTCTAGCTTTGGAGTACTCTGAGTTTTGACAAAATATTAAAGTAGCTGACTTTTTTTGTTATTGTTTTAATGAGATTGGTCTTCCTGCTGTCATTGCACTTACCTTTCTATACTAGTAATTAAATATTCATATGGTTGGAACAGGGTGGATGTTCCTATGCTGTTGAGCATTGTGCAGGTTAATGTGAGTAAGCTGGCTCTGGAATCAGAAGCCAGTGGTGGTGGGACAGTTCCCAAGTAGATGGTATTCCATCTGATGCTTGCCCAGCTTAGGGAGTTGTAGGGTGGTGTCATGTGGACATATCTTCCTATCCGCACATCTCTCCTAGAGGCTTCACAAGAGGCAGCAGCAAGATATAGCATATCCTGTGTTTTAGGAATAGAAGTGGGACAGAGTGAGGTTAATTAAAGTAACTATTTGGGGACCTTTGAGACCAGATCTCTGAACACCTTGACCTGATTGTTGGGAATGAGAAGTCCAATTGGCTTGGTCCTTGTTACCATTGCTTCCCTGATGGCTGTGCTACACAGTGTTTGAAGTTATGGGTTGCCCCTAAGTGTTTCACATGTGACACTGAGAAACATTTACTGTTTCACAGCATGAGTTGCACTCTCTGTTCCACATTGCTCAGATGCTTTCTGGAAAATTACTGGAAATAAGTGTTTCCACCTTCTAACAGAGCTGTAAGTACCCAATCCTCCAATGAGTTTCTTTGTGCCACAACTGTTGGCAGTCACAGAATCACAGAATATTCTGAGTTGGAAGAGACTAATGTTTGTAGCCTGCATGTGAAGATGCACACCCTGATGTTCTTTGTGTTTCAGTGCTCTGAGTTCAGGATGAGTCCTGGAGGAACAGTCCCGACCAAGTCATGTTGCAGGTAGAAGACTGAAGTTCAGCTCTTGTTGAAATGTGGTCCCCATTGTTCCTGAGATTCATGTCTGGGTTTAAGTGCCTGGATCTCTCTGGTAATTAATTTTGCCTCTTAAAATACTACTTTATAACAAAGTAGTTTAAAGGCATTTTGAGGCAATTACAATTTCAAAAATTGAATTGCTAGAGGTGAATTTTTTTACATTATATTAAATACATGTGCCAGTGTTATATCCCAGTCTCTGGTGAATAGTTTTGCTGTTCAGTCATTTCCCAAAGGAGAAGGTTCCAGCTGAACTCTCCCAGGGGTGCAGGGACCAGGCAGGTCTTGGTGGGCCTCAGTACACCAGATGAGCAGGTTTGCTGCTTCAAGCCTAGATAAGCACTACTGTTCTCTTTTCCCAGGCTTTCTGGCATGGTGGTTCAGCACAGAGCTCTCTGTTTACTGTCTGTACGTGCAAACTGGTTCGTGATACAGCTGCCTTGGTACCTCCGCAGCCCAGTGCAGACAGCAGCGTATCCCACAGCTCCAGAATTCAATACAGCATGGAAAAGGAGACAAAGAGAAGCTTTGCTAAAGTTATCGAATCAGGCAGTTTGTTTCAGACCTACTGCAAGAACTGTGCAGTTTTGCATAAAGCAATAAAAAAGTGCTGCCTCAGTCTCCCTTTCACTGGATAATAGTAATTGACATTAGGTACAAGTTTTGCAGCATTCAGATTCCCTTTTGTGTGGCTTCTTGAGTAAATTGTATGTTTAAGTGTGTGCTGACAGCTTTTTTTAACCCAATGGTGTAGGCAAACAGCCACCTCTCCATTTTTTCCTGTGCTGCTCATCTTTCCATCCTTTGTTCAAGTATTGGCCTCCCTCCTACCCCTCCACCCACTACCCCCAACTCTTTTAATCTCTCTGGTCTCCAAGCCTGACCCCTGAGCTTTTGTTCTGCTTCAGTGGAAATATGATTGTTTCAGCTTCCTCCAGAGAAGTTAGGGAAAAACAACATTATCGAGGATATTACTACTCTTTTGTTCTCCCCAGGTAGCGTTGGTTCAGGTACTGATAATCTTTAATAATCAGTCTGTTTTGAGACAGATCTTCCTACACACTTTCCCCCTTCTCCAAAGTATGTTGAGTAACAGACAGAACACAGTAAAAGGTTTAAGAATAGAGATGGTTTATAAAATCAAATTGAAATTCATGTATTGTACAAAAGTAGATTCCCAAATTTACCACATTAATTATGGGAAAAAATGAGCATATTTATACACAGAGTGCCTCTCCATAAGTAACAACTTTCCATCATAATGAGCTGTTAATTAAAGTTGGTTAACGTACTAGGTATTACTATTCTGATAAAGTTAATATTAAAAAAATCATCTTTTTCATTTGACTGATCTCAAGACAGATTTAAAAGAATACTTTAAATAATTGCATGTAATTGTTACTGTGAGGTATTCCTTAGAGCTATACAATTATGTCTGGAAAAAAATATATAGTTCTGTTGGCAATAGTTAGAAAAAAATGAAAATCCTGTATGCGTATTATATATTTTAACTCAAGACTAAATCTTACAGAAATAAAATTCCAGGAGAGCTGAATTTGTAATTTGGAATGTTGTGCAAATGGAAGAACCATAGTTAGGAGTGGAAGAAGCACTACATGCTAAAACAATGAAAACACATTATAAATATGACCAATTGTAATTCAAGCAGAAATTGCAGAAAAATAATTAGGCAAAATGAATCAGAACAGTGCTAAGAGTAATTAATAACACTGACTGGGAAGATATTTTTGTAAGAAGTGCTTTCAAAAGCTCAAGGTTCTGAGAAAGGCTAGAGTAGTCTTTCAAGTAATTCAGAGGCAGCTTATGGCTGCAATATGCACATAGGTTTGTGCTGTTAGCAAACGTTAATCTACTGATAAAATAACAGGTATATTTTGTGTCCCTGCTGTGGGTGCATTTCTCTCAGAGGGCAGAAAGGGCAGTTAGCTGAGGAGACATGCCCTGCCAGGCACATGTTGGGTTTAGTTCATTATGTTCTGCATGTAACCCAGAATGTATTTGGGAGAGAGATTAGTATCCCAAGCCAGATATCCCTCCATGCAAGGAAGAGTTCACTCTGTTAGATGAAGAACAGAGCAGAACGGGAAACCTCCTCTTGCAGTTCTTCAAGATATGAAGGTACTAATGTAAGATTTATGAGCAATTCACAGGACTGCAGTCAAAAAGTACGTGGCATTGTCAGCAGTGATGAAAAAAATGAATGAATGAGAAAAAGAAGTAGAAATATTATCTCTGTTTGCATACTAGAGCTAGATTCAGGCAAAAAAAACCTGATGGCAATAGCACAGGGACCAGTCATGACTGTGAAGGAAGACTGAGGAAGAAAACTGGACCAAAAGTACTTTTCTTTTTTCTAGAATCTGTACTTTTTCAGATAAAGTGACCTAGTATGTAAAAATGGCCTCAGAGACCTAGACAGCAATGGAAAATTGATTACTGAGGGGGCAGGAAGAAATCAGTAATACAGGTTTTTCTGCTTGATATACCAATTTCAATGGCAACCTGCTGGATTGGTATGCTACTACCATCATATGTTTCTGGTACTAATCCAAAACAAGTGTGTGTTTTGTGTTAGCTAGTGTTTGCTGGCTAAGGCTGAAGCTGGAGTCACCTGGGATAAGTACATTTTTAAGGAATCCTATGAAAATTAGAAGAGTATATTTGCAAATTGTCCTCACCCTTCTGTGCACATACCTGTGTCAATCACTAAATATAAATATTGGTATTACTCTTCCTCTCCTCAGCACCCTCAGGCTCACCATTCCTGTCATGCTCTTCAGGTCTTTCCCTGCTCTGGACCTAGGGAGCTTTCCTGGCTTTTCTCCTGGAGCCTGGCTTTGGCTCAGTGCTCCTTTCTTCATTCTGGTAGCTAGGATGGCTGTACTGCAGGAACCCCTGGGGATCGTTTCTCTCCTTTGTGCTGCCTCAAGATCCCCTGTTGTAATTCAGGCCCCTTAAACCTGGGAAAATTAGGATGGTAAGGATAAGGAGCTTTTTTTAAATACAGCTCTCCAAAATGCTAATAGCAGATCATATGTTTTCATTGCAAGGTACTCTTCATAAAACTCAGCCAAAATGTTCAAATTCTAAAGCTTTGTTTACTGTGGGGGCATAGTGAAGGAGTAAATTTCTAGTGAGTTTGGTATGTGCAACTATGCGTTTACACCTTGTAGATAGGGTGAATTATTCTTCCATCATTTTAGTTGTGCTTTAAAATAGCCAGTGAGAAAAAACTCCTAGCAGGTGTTTGTCGTACTTCTGAAGAGGTTTTCTGTTGTTTTGTGCTTTCAACACAAGTTTGGTTTCAACATCGCACATAAAGAGACATGACTTAGCACAGTGGACTTCATTCATCATGTCACATCATAATTGAGAAGCATATTTTTGTGGTTTTGTTTTTTTTTTTTTTTTATAAAGTGTATTACATGTTCCCTGTAGGTTATAAAAACCAGTTTGGTCTGATTTTGGACTTGTTTTCTTTGGGGTTTGATCACAAGTGTCTACATAGACATCAGTGTGTTTATATCAGGCTTAAATTATTATAAGGTGGAGAATAAGAAAACTTACAGAAATCTGCTGTGAATGCCAGCCTTTTGTTTGAGAGAACGTCATGTGACATGTTGTGTACATTTCACACCTTTTTAAGAAGGCAGTAAGTACTGAAATGTTATTTCTGTAAATAAGCCTGACCCTCAAATCTGGGAGTTTCAGTGGCTCCAGGAGACCACCTGGGCTGGCTGCCTCTAAGCTTGAGTTCCCCAATCAGTTCAAAATTGTCCCAGCTGCAGCTCTCTGGTACAGGTCAGGTTCTATCTTTTCACTCATTCATCTATGTTTTCCTCCATGGCTTTGACTTTCTTTATCAGAAGGGAATTGGCATTACTGCAGTGGCTCACTTTGTGTGGGGGGAGCCCTTTGCCTGTGGTAGCAAAATAGGTGAAACTTCGCTTCTCCCTTAACAATTCCTTCCTCACTTATTACACTGTCTGTTAAGGACAAATGTAGAACTTGCTGGCATATGTACACATTCCACTGTTTCGAGTAAGGCTGTGGCAGTGAGTAAGAGAATTAACCAAGATTTTGAGGAAAAAACCCAAAACAAGCAGGGAAAATCGGTGTCTCTGAGTATGCCAGCTCATGTTTATTCTATCAAAATTAACCAGTGAGATAAATCAGCTTCAGTCATCATGTTTTCTTTCCAAATTCCTTGTTTCACAGAAGGCTGTTTCTGCAACGGAGAAGTGATGAAAAATCGGGGGTTAGAGTAGAAGTGCCTTCCCAGCATTAACTTATTGCCATTACTTCACAGTGGGGTGTCAGCCTGCTTCAGACCTCAGTGTTTCCCTTCTTTTAGGGACTGTCCTCAGCCAGACACCAAACACCATACAGCTGCTTGCTCACTCCCCCACCAGTAGGATCACAGAGGGAATCAGGAGGGCAAAAGAAAGGAAGTTTGTGGCTTCATATAAAGACAGTCTAATAAGGGAAAGCAAAGGCTGCACAAACAAGCAAAGAAAAACAATTAATTGACTGCTTCTCATGGGCAAGCAGGTGTTCAGCCACCTCCAGGAGAGCAGGGCCCTGTCACGTGTAATGGTGACTTGGGAAGACAATTATCAGTCCCCCCTTCTTCCTTCTTCCCCCCACCTCTATATGCTGAGCATGATGTCACATGGTCTGGAATATCCCTTTGGTCAGTTGGGGTCACCTGTCCCAGCTATGTCTCCTCCCAGTCTCCCGTGTACTCCAAAATTCCTCACCAGTGTAGCAGTATGAGAAGCAGAAAAGGCCTTGGCTCTGTGTAAGCCCTGCTCAGCAATAACAAAAATATCTCTATCTTATCAACCCTGTGTTCAGCACAAATCCAAACAGTCCCATACCAGCCACTTTGAAGAAAGTTAACTGCCCCATCCAAAACCAGCACAGGGACCAAAGAGCAATCAGATATCAGAATCCCAGATATCTCTTCACTAGAGAGACATGGAAGTTGTTACCTTTAGGAATCAAGCCAAAATTACTCTCAGTCTGTTCACCTCTGAAGTGACATTTTGTCATAGTGATGTCATCAAATGTATGTCTAGGCAAAACCTTTTGTATTTGACAATTTTTCTGATTCGATGGGGCTCTGATCTCATTAATAAGTGATTCAGAAAGAACAAAGGATAAAGGAAGTGGGTTTCTTATGCAGGAATTCAGGTAAACTGGTGTGGGCCTAGGACTTGCTAGTGGACTGTCTAGTGTATGTTTCTAAATTTTTTATTATTACTTTTATATAGCAGTTGATTTAAAGAAAATTACATTAGACACTTTTTGGTAGCACCAACCACATGCAACTTCTAAAGACAACAATAGGCAGTCAGACCTACTTTGATGTTTTTGTTTTTATCACCTCCAGTAGACATCTGCTCTTCAAAATTGTCTACTTTGCCAGTGTCTACAGACCTGATCTGAAAGCAGGCACACAAATGTTTCTGTGTGTCCATGACTGTTTGTGCACATGAGTGTGCACACCTTTTGTGCCCAGGATTTTATGCACATAGGTATACAGCACAGGGGATTTATGAGTCTGCAATCACTGTGAATACCATTTAGATAGATATCTGCTTTTGAAAACTTAGCTCTTAAGCTTTGGAAATTTACAGAAATATGAAATAATGATTAATGACAGTCCTAGTTTCTGGTGTTCCACCTTATTTCTTAAACTACTTTAACTTGTGTCACTTATTGCAAAATGCAACATTTATTTTTCTTTCAGAGTTTAATATGTTGTGTTTTCTCCACTTTTGGTAGCAAAAAAGTACCTGTGATTTTCTAATTTCTCTATAGTTATCCTCTGTTATTCTTCTTCTTTTTCTGCTGTGGCTGCCTTGCTACACTGTTTTTACCTGGTAGGAAAACAAAGTTATTTAGCCTCTGTTGCCTCAACAATTAAAAAACATTAGGTCATGCTCCAGTTTTAGGCCCCTTGGGTCTGCTCTGCAGTTTTACTTAGTTGTTTCCAAATATAATGGGTAATCATCCTATGTTGAGATATTGATTCATTGTGACAGCCTTGTGCTTACTTCTTAATAATGAGTGGATTTTAAATAATTTATGGACAAAAATGTGCTCCTGTGAAATTTCTTGCTGTACCTGTCTCCTTGATGTCTTAATGAAATTTTGATTAGTTGTGGACACATTAAATGTAAGCCAGGAAATGTCAGAAGCAAAAATCAGGAGGGAGAAAGAGAACAATAGGGCATCACTGAATAAGCCATTAAACTGCTCTAGTTCTCCCAATGTTTGCAGAAGGCAAAGCTAGTAAATACTCTGATCAGATCCTTATTTGGGGTGTACATGTAGGGTAAGACAACCCTTTCCTGAATGTTTTGCACCAACTTTCTGTACTGTGCACCTACCTGTAGTGGCAGAAGCAACAGAATCAAGTTTCATGGGTTGCTTTGCTCCATCTGAGAGTCATGGATCTAAATCTTGTTGCTCTCCTGCCTGAAAATTCAGATTTATACATATGCAGATTTTTAATTTTTTTCTTTTTTTTCAAAACTTGCTTCTAAAATTCTCTGTGGGATGAGTTTTCCCTGGTATATAAAACTCCTCCAGCAGTAAATTAAATTAAAGTTAGTTATACAATCTCCCTGTTGTGAGAAAGTCCCAGGATTGCTTTTATCAGCCTTGCGTGATTATACAAGACTGAAAATATCATTAGTTTAAGGCATCCACTGCGCTTTTGGTGATTGCCTGACAACCTCTGAGGTTTTGTCTGAGTAGATTACGGGTTGCCTTTTGTGTTGATCATTTTGCCTTTTTATTGCACCTTCCTGGGATAGAGAATTTGATCTGATTATAGGGATGTCCTAATGGGACCTGCTAGTGAAATTATGAAATAGAGAATGATTTTTTTTTTCTAGAGGTGCCATCATCAAACAATGAAAGTTATGTATTATGTAGATAATTTGCCCTGAGAGTGCACAAAGAAAATTGTCATAAACTTGTATGCAAATGTCCATCTGTGTCCAAAAACAAGAGATCAGCCATAACATCAAGAGAAATACCCCTCTCAGAAAATCTGTTCTGTCTTGTCAGACACCATCAAGCAGAGATATGAGGAACCAGCCTGGTCCTGACAAGTTTCAAGACTACTCTGTGATGCTAAAGAAATGGAATTCTGACATTTCAGAACTTGTGGGTTTTTTTGATCTGAGTCAGTCCAAAGTGATTACTTTTCAGAAATTCACTTTTCAAAACTTTTCTTTTGGAAACACCAGCAAATCTTCAATTGCCTGATGGTATCTGGGGGCTTGAGAAGCCAGTTGCCAGAATGTCAGACAGGAAGCTGCTACCAGTATCAGTTCTCTGCGAGAAAAGCTACCCAAGAGTTCTGTGGTCATCACAAGATTCCTGTGCAGAAGGTGGGCTAAAAGGTCTGGTTTGGGCCATGACCTTGGAGCTTTCTTGATTCTGTCTTAGGTGCCAGGACTCCCAGAGATGAAGACTGGTTGTGAATGGTGAAGGTACTGAAACTTTATCAGATTCACAAAGTGTTGGGAGCCCCCAGGCATTACCTGAACAAAGGAAAATGAGTTGTTAGTGTATTCAAAGTATTTTGAAATGCTGGTTTCTCTTTCAGGGCCTCTTATCATTCATTGGATTTTTCTTTATGACTTTTTCTTTTTTTTATGAAAAAAAATACTTGTCAATTTAGATATGATTTCTTTTTCTCTTGCGGGAAAGTTGTCATCACTCAAAACATTACAGATATTTTCCTTTCTTGTCTAGATGTGGTCAGTCAAGAATTCTTGCACTGTGCAGGTACTTTGCAGGGAGATAGAGCAGCTGACAGGCAGAAGCTTTACAGTTTACTCTAGATCTTCTCAAATTCCTCATGGAGGCACAGGTAATTTCAAGCTGTCCCTGTAGCTAAACAAGTCACTTGAAGGTTGTACTTCATTCTCCTTATAGTGTCATTGCTGAATCATGTCAGTGAATCATATCATGAGCCCTACTGTGCGGGACAGTTCATGCAGTACTCTGATTTTTTACTTTTTTTTCCTTTTCACCTCTAGTTAGTCCTGTGACAGATAAGGGTGCTGACGTTTCCATAAATATTTGTTGGTGGTGACCTGCACAAGCTGATTACTTAAATGAGAGACTTGATATTCTTAGAGAAGAGAGAAATGAGCTGGCTTTTCTGTTGTTCACCTTCATGTGAAATATTTGCAGTGAAAAGCCCAGATCTGGCTCAGACAGATGGAGAGATACAAACTTAATGTGTGTTAAGTAAATAAGCTGAGAGTAAGAACCAATATGAGTACTTTTTCTTGTTTAAATGTTAGCCAGCTCAACTCAAAGGTCACTTCTTCCCTCCATTTTTGCTTATCAAGTTGTTAGAGATACACATAGTTCCTTGAAATGGAAAGTAATGACTCTTTTCTCATTAAGTAGTTCTAGTCTATACTGCCCTCAGAGATCTCAGGCTTGCTTTGTCTTGTTTTCTAGCTGTAAAATGCAGTATAGTAATTACAAAGGTGTGTAGAGAAGCTGCTCACACTCAAGTAAGGAGTCTTTGGGCATTAAGCCTGTGGAGCTTTTGGGAGAAGAAGCACTAATAGGCACCCTCTCTCAGAATGTCTTTCAGTAGTATCATAATTACCTCAAAATGCATTGCATCTTAAAGTCATGCTCTGTTTCACAGGGGTTAAGCTGTGTTAGAGGATGGCAGAGAATTCAGTGTCTTTCCTTCAGCTACTGTCTGGTACTCTTCTGCTAACTTCTCACCTTCAGACTGCTCTCTCCAGGGCTTATGTTTGTCATAGTGTGCCGCAACATACAGCCAGATGTAGATGTTTACACATCACAACCCAAAAGTTTGTGCCAGAAGCAGAAGAATTTATTTTTCTGTTTTGGATAGCTCTGCCATTTGCTATTGAAATGGAACAGTTCTTTGAAATAGCTTGCTCAGGGGTTTTTTTTGTTTGGTTGGTTTTTTTTCCAGAAGCACTGTGATGTCAAATAGTCTGTATTTGCTCATGCAAGGATCATTGTTTTCACAGCTGACTAAGGTTCTCTTGGCCTCAAATGCAAGGTAAAGAAGCCTATAATCTCCCATAGGCTTAGGCTGACTCAAGACATTAGGTGAAGTGAGTGTCTTGTCACTTTTAAATGCAATATGGATCAGTCCCAGTCAACTACATTGGATTCCAATGAATGTATCTGGTCAATTAATTGGAATATGGAGTCTTGAGGTATTTCTGGAAAGACAAGGTACTGGATGCCTTACTGTCAGCTATTTCTGTTGGAGAGCTGCAGTGTATTTCTATGACACAGAAACTCCAGTGCTTTTTGCAAACTTCTACTCAACCACTGTGTTTGAGAAAGAGGGCTGTACTGCATCTTGAGATAGTATTTTTCCCAGGGCAGGCAAAGGGTATAAGAATTCACAAGATATTCACAATAATATAAACCCTAAGGGATGCTGTCTTTAATTATAAAAATGCCCATTCTGATTTACTTTGTTGAAGTAAGGGAATGGGATATGTGCTGGAGTACCCCAAACTATTATGAACTTAGAGCTTTAAAAAGTGTGTCCTTAAGTCTGTTTTGTAAATGTCTGCCATGTAGACTTTCACAGTGAGCGACTACTTTACTACTACAGAAATCAGAAATAACAGACTGTTTTTTCTTTCAAACAGCATCCTTGAACTAACATTTATTTTCTTCAAAGGCAGCAGTATAACATGGAGAGGCAAGAAGATCCTTTTGACATTTTGCGAATATTACAGCAGTGTAGTAGCAAAGTGAGGTTTGCAACGTTTCAAAGCCTTATTTGTTCTTCAGTATCTATTTGTCTCACGCCTTTGCACAAAGAGGCAATGTCAAGGGAAAAAGTAAGCCTTTAAATATTTTAAAGTGCCCATTTAGGATTCATTTCTCAGAGAACAGAATCCTAAATGTCAGACAGTGTTTGATAGTTCTCTGTAAAATCATCATTAAGAATTAGCCTCATTTGATATTTTTAAGCACTTAGACCTATCCAAAGAAACAGGTGAAGAATTATCTATATTTCATATTTTTTATCTCTATCTGTAAAGAATGTTATTATGCCATTCTTGAATGTTCTTATGCAGACTATTCTGAGTATTAGTGTATCCAAAGCATACACAAACTTCTCCTTGACTGCTTTTTTTTTTTTTTTTAATGTTTTAGGAAGTTTTCCATTATTATATCGTATCACCAAAACTCTTCTGTTGGTTTCATTAGTGACCAAACAGCCTAAACAAGTTTCTGATGACTTAGACTGCTGTGTAGTACTGTTTGGAACCACAGTGAGGGTATGTCTGTAGCATGCTATGAGGTGCAGAGCCGAGAAACACTTAGATAGAATTTCTGTCTCTGACAGGTTCCCACATCATGGCTGGCTTTTAGAGAGGTGCATTTTGGAAAGTCATCTCCAGCTGTGCCTGTGTGTACAGCAGTGAGACTCAGTTCTCCTTTGCTGTACTGTCCTTGCAGGTGTCTGTAGCCGACACAAAGAATTTAAACAGGATTTTCCAGAGATTAAAAAAGAACTGCTAACACTCCCTCCCAAACCTTAATCCAACCACTTCTGCCAACTTCTTGAAGCTAAAATAAAGAGTCGGCATATAGTATGTGACATTTCTCTGCCCTGGGAATTGAGTAAAGAAGTGCATTAATAGTACTCTCCTCTAGGTGGGCTGGGCTGTGTTTGTCAGGTCTGCAGACAATGGACGTAGTACAAAGAAGGTAACAAAGTCAGTGGCTTAGTCCAGCCATATGCTCAAGGAACTGTTAGAAAGAGGAGATAATAAAAAAAATCTTTTTCTTTCTCTTTTTCATTCTCATTTCAAGGCTGTTTATTGTATTTAATACGAATATTGAGGTATCAATTTCCTACTGCAGTGATTAAGAGAAGTAAAAAAATCTGGCAACCTGTCATTGTTCTCTTCTCTAGTAGTACTTTTTTTTTGTCTCCTTGAAGGAAGTGATTTGCAAATAATATCCACTCTAAATCTAGCAGAGAAGGTCCCTTGGTTCCAGCTCAGTCTGATTTTTACAAATCCTCCATCTGAAAAACTTGTGTCTCTCTGACTGACAGGGCAATTTCAGAGAGTAATAAGTAAAGATGGATGTCCCCGAGCAGTTAATCAAATTTCTTTTTGGCAACTCTCTCTGTCAATATTCGAGGCTGTCATTTTAATTATTTCAGATTCCAGGTGAAGGAGGATGATAGTCATGGACTCCCCTTGCACTAGATTATGTAAAACTTGGTGATAGTAATAGATGCCACACAAGAAGTGGACTTCTGAAGTCCATTCCCTTAGTGGAAATCATTGTACTTCCAGCTTCATCAGAAGGATATTTGCAAATGTCTTCTGCTGGTGCAGAGTTGGTTGTCAACCAGGTACAATTGCTAGCTGCAGCTGGAAAAAATGCATCTAAATGTAACCAAAGGATAAAAGTCTCACTGGTTGTGTGCTTCGTTTCAGAACCTCTCTGTTCTGAAATGTCTCCTCAATTCTTCTGTCTTTCCACTCCATATTCCTCCTTATTTATGCAATAGTCCTGCTTCCTGGCATGATTGGAGGGGAGATAGCTCAAACTTCTGTCTGGCTCTGAACATTCTTTTCAGAGTGGACAGCTGACCTTGGAGGGAGTAACAGAAATCTAATGCAACAGTGTAGTAACTCAGCCAGTTCTGTCAGCAGCTTCCTTCATTACAAAACCTGACAAATCTTACTGCCAGGATTCAGGATTAGTCTCTGAAAACTCCTACCTGGTGACAGTGCATGAGATGCTCAGCCTTTGCTTTGCATCAAAGCAAGACTGCAAGCAGACAGGACAGTTTGTGGTCCTCACTTTTCCTCCATGCTGCAAATACCTTGCAGTTTAATTCTATATGCACATGTATATGTATGTATATGCTCAGAAAGGAATCACAGAATGAAAAAATCTCTAGGAGGTGGAGTGAAGAGCATGACATAGTGAGAATGCCAGATATAGTCTTTGCTACGTGCTGTTCTAAAACATAGCTTATACTGTACAGCTTTATATACTTCTTGTGTTTATATGTGCTTGTGTGTGGGCATGCATAGACATATTTTTTAATCTATGTATGTTGCTTCACTTACTACAACTGGAGATGTGATGTTCAAAATTTTGTGTCTGAAAATAGCAGAGGAAATGGAAGCATCAAGAGGAAAAAGATAACAGATGCACAAGCTATAAGAAGCTCTTATGAGACACAAAAAGGTACAGGCAGCCTTCTTTCACTACTCAGCACCTGATCTGGCCTAACACCCCAATGCCTATCTTAGCATAGCTTGTTTGCAATAATCTAGAAATCTAAAACACTAGGATATCAGAATTCATGTATTTGTGCTCATCTATGCCCCACAGTCTTGTTAAAATCAATTTGAAGATGGAAGTTAGCCCTAAGAAAGAACTGGCAAGAGTCGAATCTGGCTAGGTGGTTTATTGTGAGATAATGCAAAACAATGCAATTAAACTTTTCTTGCTGGCACTCACAGCCACAAGGGCAGGCATAGATTTTCATGAATGTAGTTACCGTCCTGTTCATAAGCAGATTTTACCATGTGTGTTCTGAGTGTACGAGTCTGTGATGAGTCATATTAATTGCATTGTGTTGGTACTGCAGCCTCAAAGGAGAATGAGGTATGTTTAAAGTCAGTATATTGTTACGTTCAGTTTTCGTTGTCTCCAAATGAATAAATACTCTCACAAACCATGCAGGAGTTCATTTTAAGGTTTTCATCTTCTCAAGAAAGTGAATTTCAGTGTGTGAGCAGAAAAGCAAAACCAAACATTCAGTCTTTTCCAAGATATAAACCTTAACTTCCTCTTTTCTTGCAGATGGAATATTTTCTGCTGTCACACTTCTTTGGTTCTTTCTTTTTCTTTACATCTAACAGCTGAGCCCTCAGCTTAAGGTTGCAGTATCACAGTAAAAATGTTTAACTTCATACACTGAAAGCTTTATGCACTTTATGGCCAACTGAAACCAATAGAATAAGTCAGAGAGTGTAAAGTGAGCAGCTTCTAGCAGATTCAGAGAGCGTGCCACATGTTTTATCAGTCATTTAATCACATAACTTTGATTTCACTCATGAAGGATTTTAGATGAGAACCTTGTTTCATTTACTGAACCTTTCTGAACTGAAGCCAAGATGGCAGTCTCTGCACTTTGGATCATGGTATGGCTTTGATCTTGAGGCTGTGCTAGGTGATATGTTCCTACCTCAGTTTGGTAGGGTAGTATCTCACTGGGCCTGGACTGCCTAGGTCTAGTGTAGATAGAACTGCAAATAAACCACGATACTGAGCAGTGAACAAAGGCTGCTATGGCACAAGTGTGTGTGATAGATACCAGAGAAGTGAGACTCAGCTCGTGCTAATAGCTGCACATAAGCGATCAGCATTTTGTGTGACTTCCCAAGACTTGAGAAATGGTGAAGTGATTCTGCAATGAAGGACCATCCCTGAAACATTTGTTCAGGAAAGGGGAATAAATGTTTTTCAGCTGAACATCCCATTGAAATGCAAACCATCATCTTTGAAAACTTCAATTATCTTCTTTATGAATCTGCTTCTATAACAATTCTTCTGAAGGAATGTAGCATACACAGTGAGTGAGCTCTAGATCTAAAAGGCAAATCACAATTCCTTAAAAAAAAGGAAAAAAAAATATAGCCAACCTAAGGAAAAAAAACCAACAAAGAATGGCAATATCAGTGGAATTATTATAGTATCAAGAAAGGAAAGCAATCTCCTGAAAGCTGAGAGCTGGATAGACATGTGTGGTAAAATAACTATAATGAGCTGGATATGTTGCTGCTGTTAAAAGACTGAAAATATTTCAAAGTTAAGTTCCTTAGACAAAATGTTCTTCAAAGTCAGTGGCTCTAAAGGCAGGAAAGAAGCCTCCAAAGATTGAGAAAAAGTGTGAAAGAAAAATTTTTCCCCCATTTTGGAATGTAGTTGAAAAGGAATGAACCTTACCATCAAAGGATAAGGAGCAAGTTAAAAAACACCTTCAATCCTTGCCTGCTGCAGATGACCCTGATTGACTTTGAGACAGTAAAAAAACTTAATCTTGTTTGCAGTGTATTGAGAGATGGCTGGGAGAGATTGATTGTGAAAGGGTAGTCGCTGAGCTGAGCTAGGAAGGAAACATGAAAGGTAAATCATTTTAAAAGTTCCAAATACCATTACATTTTCCCTTGTAACTTTGCTTAAACCTTTTAAATTCTTGTCTGCCCCACAAGGCGCAAAGCAACTGCAATCACTTTTGCAACTCAAGGAAAATTCCAGGGGTTCCATTGGGTAGAGGTATGTGGGTGGGGAAAGGAGTGAAGACTTCAGCCAGTGAGAGAAAGGATTCTGTCATTGATATAATGAAAAATTATTAAAAACTAGAAATGTCTTCAGAGAACAGGTACTTACTGTCATTAACAAGTCACATCTTAATTGCTATCCAGTCCAGCATCCAAGCTTATTCCTAGAAGACATATTCCTAGGGAAAGAAAAAAAAAATTAAGAGATTTGGACAAATTCTGTCAGCCCTAGGAGAGCAGAGAGTGAGGTTTCCTCACACAAGTTGTTGGAAGCTACTGTCAGTTGTCCTTCTGTAAGGGAAAAAGGAAAACTTACTGTGGTACCTTTGCAGTGTTACTGCTTAGGGTAGGTTTTGTGTTCTCCTAAGTAACTAAATTATATGCTTAATGAAAAAGTGATTCCTCTTTCTTTGAATTGGAGCCTTGTAGCTAGGAAGGTAGAAACAGCATGGAGTTAAATAAGCCTGGCCCAAATCTGACTTGTACTAGTGTGTTAGCCTGTGGCAAAATAATGTTCTTAACGAAGTTTTGTTAGCTGTTTTACAGCAGTGTTGTGGAGGTTGTGTTCTTGACCAACCAAGTGAGGACAGACTTTTATGTGTGGAGAGGTGAGTGGGGAAAGAATCAGGGCATTGAATGTCCAATAGTCATTGCTGTCTGATCTGGGTCATTGAGTAGATGGCAGATTTACAGATTAACAATCTCCATCCTGAGCTGCAGGGTGCAGGAAAATTTCCTTTTCTACCTTAGGATGTTTCCATCTGTATTCAGTGTCTTTTGTACCTTTATACCTCCAATGCCCCACCACTCTTTGGAGGGAGCAAGATCTGATCATATTAATCAGTTTCTACTTTTAGAGTTCCTATTAACATACCTTGCAGTAAGGCATAATTATTTTCCTTTAAACTTTTCTTGCAATTTTCCTCTCTTTTCTCTTCAGAGGTGTCTTATTTATCAGAGCATGAATTTATACATCTAAGATCAGAGTACTTCATGCTTTACTTTGACACAGATCTTTAGCAATTAGAAACTATATGAAAGGCAAATATAATTGAATTCTTGTTCTGACAGTTTACTAGCTTTGTGGTTCACCCTTTGATTCAGAGGTCCTGTATTTTATCTATTCCTTTCACAGCTTTTTAATTTTTCCTTCCAAATTTGTTACTTCTCTTGAAAAGAGAAGAAAAAATATATCTACCTGATGCTGCTTCCCCCACAAACATACGTACTTTCTTTTCTTTTTCTTATGCTAGTACCAGGTTAAGGGAGGAGTACTTAAAATTTTTTATGCCAAATAATCAGAATTCAGTTTTGGCTAGCAACAGAATAGTTTTTTTCAAGCAGTTTCATTAAACCCTTCAAGCCAGTTCTCTCATTGTCATAGCAGGCAATGATGTTCCCACTGTCTGCTCATCTATCCCTGCTGTGTGCTCCCTTCTGCCTTTGCACCCCAGCAACACTGGGTGTTGGGACATCATGACAATGTTGAGGAAGGTGAGGGACTGCATGACCTCATTTTCTTCCCATTTTCATCAGGGAGAAAAAGGAAAGATAAAACCAAGGGTGGAGCCAAACACATGGTTGAACAAGCTGGGGTTACTGATCATCTGAACCCCTTGGGAATTGCAGTGAGATCTAGGGTGTGTGTTTGCATACACCTGGGTCTCTCCTTTTCACACCTAGAAGTGTACATAGACTATAGTTATCCATCTTGCTAGAACTTTTCTGTCACAAAGCGCAACTTGGAGCACACTGAGGTCACTGAAAAAAAGTAACCTCCACTAATGTGAATTAGATACTTTACCACAAGTACCCTGTTTTGTTTTTGCTTTGGATTGCAGAACAGCCACACTGTCACTCTGGGTCATCAGTTACATCCATCTCTGGATAGCATTTCAGCGTGATTTTTGTTTGCGTAACATTGCAGCTTCTACTTCTTTTCAAGGCAAAGAGAGAATTAATACTATCAGTCTAGAAAACCTCAGAGAAACTCTGTCAATATTTTATACTGCTTTCCATTTTTAAATAGTACTTTTAGGTGAGAGCAGGAGTATTTATTGTGTTGATTTAGACACAGTAAGCAATGTGCCTGTTGTTTCTTACATTTAATGTTTATTAAAGAAGGAGTCATATCTGAGCTAGTTCCCTAATGTGATTATCTAATACCTTCACTTCTCCAGAAACAACAGAACCCTCCAGGAATTACATGTTCTGGTTTTGAACAATGGTTAGGTATGGCTAGATTTAAAACACTCAAGAAAGCCAGTCAGTGTTTACAAAGAGCTGATGATATATCAGGTTTTCTTCCTCTATTTGTAGAGTTTTCTTTCCTTTGATTTTCAGGACTAAAATAATAATTGTGTTAATACAGTCCACAGAAAGTTGAAGTATATAAACTGCATAAACTGTGAGTGTGATCAGGGAAACATTCTATTTCAGACAAGGAATTTCTTCCTTTCCCCCTTATTTTCTTCCTTGTGGTGTGATGACCTTACTCTCCCCAATTTCCTTTAGGCAGTATACACTGTCATTGTGGCTTCCATGTCTTCCAGTAAGAAGTGGAACCTTTAGACAGCTGGGATAAATTTGCTTCAACAAATTCTTCCTTCATATCTAAACATATTCATGCACACACTTCATGCTTTGGCCATGCTGCCACCACCATGCAAGCACACACTTCTCATTTTGGGGAGTCCTAATTACCTGAGAAACACAAGTAGCACGAGACAGAGTGCAGAGTGGTGAGGTTTGGTGAGGAAAGATGTCTTAAGCATAAAGAGGCCTCTGCTCACTACTCCTTTTTTCAGAACATGAACTTTGTGGATTGTCATGACTCCTGCTATTCTCTTAGAAAGATTAGCTTTAAATTCTTGACGTTGCAGTGGTTTTAACAGTTGCACTTCTAGAAGATGTCACTCTGAATTTTCAGTTTGTAACCCAAACTCCAATCTTAAACATGGGGGGTTTTGTGGGGCATTACTGTAGAATAAGACCTTGTTTTGTAGGAATGTATGATTTAGAGATGTCTTATGCGTTAACTAGAATTTTTTTTTTTTCCCCCAATAGCACCTACAAATTTAGGTTACTGATCAACAAAGGAGAAAAGAAATTGCTAGGCCATCATTTTATTGGAGTCTGTAATTTTTAAAATTTTTTTTATAGCCAAAAGGCTTCAATTTTTTAGGGGTTTGCTAATGTGAATGGTCCATCAAAGGACCAGCATCTCAGTAATAAACTTGTTAAACCTAAATGGAATGACATGTCCTTTCCATTTCATATTCAGTTAAGTTTGAGATCATCAGAAACTTTTCTAGAAAACCCTCCAGGCAGCTGACTAAATTAAAGAAGGGAATTACTCACAGGCTTAGAAGACAAGTAGGGACATCAGCAATGAAGGATAAGTGTAAGGCTGCCTCTCTCTGCATAATAATTTTATTGCCTGGCTTGATATATCATAATGTTTGAGATATATTACCCAAAGTAAGTAATACACTGGACCATTAAGCACATTATGGTGTAAATAATTAAGATGCATAATGTTAAAACTTTGGGTAGAATGTAATTACTGTACTCCATGGAAAATCAATGGCTACTCCAGCAATGTAAGTAAACATTAAAACCAGTGTTTCACAAACACACAGAGCTGACAACTGTTTTACGAATATATTTCAGAGGCTGTTTTTTGCATTGGTCTGATGAGATGGAGTGGCTCACATGCAAAAATTAATTGTCCAAAATTATCTACCTTCAAGATTTGCTCTTTGTTTGAGTAGTAATGGATGCTTCCTACTTTAGTCAGCAGCAGCACAATGCACAGATCTGTGCCTGAGTCCACTGTTTGGTGCTTGACAAGACTGAGCATCCTTCACAGTTTGCACCTCACTGTGCCCCACAGCCTCTTGCTAGTTTAAAGAATAAGGTAGACTTATTCCTGCACTTCAAAAATAGATATATCATGCCCTTATACTGGTAGTAAGGTATGACCACGGGTAAGGAATGAATTCCTTATGATTTTTGTTCTGCTCTGGAGAACTGGGAGCTCAAGAAATTAAATCTGCAGAAAGCTGTCAAGATCATTCAGCTGAACCAAACAAGGTGATAGAATTGAAATATGAATTTGACATGTCGTTCTAGCCAAATCTTCAGGCAGAGTTATGCTAGGAATTTGACTGCATTACATATTAGGCCCTGTCTACGAGTATTTATAAAAGGCACCTTTGCACACATATATAAAACAACAGATACTCAAAGATCAAATTCTGGCTTTCCTGTTGTTTTTGATAATAGAAATTTTTTCAGTTTTATATATTGAATCTGTTAGATTTGTTTTTCAAAGAGCTTTGAAACAGAAAAAGTAAGTAAAGCCAACATGCTGACCTGAACATCAGCTTAGAATTTTGATTTTATGCCCTTGTTGAGTTCCAGGGAAGTGTTCAGAGGAAGCAGATGTTGCAGATAGCTCATCCATGAAGACTGTTCTTTCCTATTTGAAGGAAGCTGTGTGGGCACAGCTCTCAAGCTTGTGGCTGAGGATGAAGAATTCCTTTAGAGTACATAATCATGAATGGTCCTTCAATATATTGAGAAAATGAATAATTCCACATGCCACACTCCATGGCATTCAGGAGAGTTATCCTAGATCCCATGCTGATGTGAAATCAGAACCAGTCCCTTTATGTGACTTGCTGCAGGGTGTCTTCTTTTCAAGAATTCATACTTGGGAAATTGCATTGCCTGAGGAACCCACCAGTGGTTGGGCAACAGAGATTTTCAGGACACACCAGAAGGTTCTCATCTGCCTGCCATCTGATCCAGTTGTTTGACTTTGTTTTTAATTAGAGAGTTTTTTCCCCCAACATTGCTGTTTTGAGATTTACACTACTGTGTCTAATAGAGCCATGGCAACAGGTGTTATAGAGATTAATCAGATAAAAGATACATTTAGTGTTCATTCTTATGTGCAGTTCCATTAAAATGAATAACTCTAATAAGCACCTGGCAGGCATGTTTCAGTATTTGGATAATATGCCAAAAGTACAGTGTTCTGCTAGAGGATAGTGTATTTCAAGCCCAGGTGATTAATTCCTTTTTTTTTACTCTTTGAAAGAATTAACTGTTGCACTGCCATTTATCTTTTAGAAGGCTCCGAAAAAGAGACTTTAAATGCAGTTTTACAGAAGTTTTTCTGCTGCCTTTCCCCCAGTAATTTGAGTATTTTGCAGCTGTCCATTAAAAAGATGTATCTCAGCTATCATGGGAGATTCAACCCTCTTGTATGCCATTCCCTTCAGGAGAAGGAAGTGCACAGTGAGGATTTTGCCTGAGTTTAAATTGGTTTTTTTTATTGGATGGTATTTTCACAAAAGTGTCCATTTGTGTTGCCAAGACACAGTAGAAGTAGTATTTTGCACTCTGATTTTCAGGGGTTGTGTTTACAGTCAGGTGATTGCATCAGCTGGCTTCTTCGGGTGGTCTCATTACCAGTTTGCATTTGCAAATGCACATGACACTTTTACTTTTGAGGCTTGAGTATTAAGTCCTCTATTTTTTCTGCTGTTTGTGAATAGGTGATTAATATAGAGCTCTAAAATAATTTATGGAAGAAAGAACATCTATCACCAACATTTCCATAATAAAAAAATATTCCTGCAGCCTCTCTTCTATTTTTTTATGCATGAGTGGTTTCCTTCTCCTCCAGTTGATACTAATTTTATTTCAATTGGCTAAGAAAATGAAGATTGGCATTTATGTTTCTTCATACAATTATTCTGTGATTACTGAGACTCTCAAGGAGGGATGGAAGCTCATGTCAATGCACTTTATAGCTTTATTTCACAGCATATAATACTATAACCTTGATGCTAATATTCAGCTTATGCTTTGTAGCATTCAACCTTTCAAGTTTCTCACAACAGAATTACTTTGATTTCATTTAATAAAGACAAACATATCTTTCCTTAGGCTTTGAGGTATATGAGCTTGTTGTCTGTTTTTCTTAAGTCATTGTATTTTGTGACTTTCTTGTCCTTTCATCTTTCCTTTTTTAATTTTATTGATATGATGTTTGAGTATATTTTAAAAAGTTGCATCTTGTGAGCCCTACACTTACTCTAGAGCAACCAAAAAACAGTTTTTATAACATTAGACATCCTCAGGACATTTGGGAGACATTTGATTATGAATATGTATGTGCACGCATGAACACTCAGTTTTAACTGAGTTATTAACTGAAATCATCAATTGATCCTCAACTTACAAATGGGTTTTTGACAAGGTATAGTTCTTGCTCTAATGTACCATTGTATTTGTGCATGGAAAAGGTATTTGTTATATGCTAGGTTCTTGGTAGTAATCTGAAGTTCTAAACCTAAATTTCTTAAGGAAGAAAGAGGAAAACATGACCAGATTTTAAAAGAAAAACACCAAACATAAAAAACTTCTGTATTTCTCAGAGATGTGAACCTTTTCATGACAATATTCTTTTGGTACAATTAATGTTAATTAGATATTTCATACAGACCAGATGATGGTCTCTTTCTTTGTTTCCTTCTAAAGGTGTAATGGCCAATGTGGTCTCTGGAGAGAGAAAAGCAATGGTATGTTCATTTGTGAAAAAAATACTCCCAAATGGGCATCTTCATGTGTCTTGCCACCTCTTGCCTGCTTTCTCTGTTAGGATGGTGACTCTGAAAATGAGTTTTCTGCCTGTCATATGCATGGGTGTCACCTTGCAGAACCAGAGGGTCTTCCCTCATAGCTCCCAGGCCCTGATGGGGGAATCTTGCAGTAAAACTTCACTCTTTGACAAAAATAGGAAGATGTCAAAAGAGGCTGTTCAATTCAGTGTTCACATCAGGCCAGTGTCTGAAACCACTAAAAGAAAAAAGTTCTGTTTCAGATGCTCATGTTGTTCTTTGATGTCGTTAAAGAGTTAATTTTTTGACAGGGAGGGTAACTAAGCATTGACATGAATTGTCATGGGAAATTAAGTTATTTAAGTTAAGACTTCATATCTGAGTAGAAGATATTTCTGTTTTCAGACATTGACTAGGATACTGGTTTGGAAATTTGGGAAGAATAAATAAGTTGTGGATTGAAGAAGTGGCAAGTTAGACACTCCTAGTACAACTATCAGTACACGTGGCTAAAGCTGGTGGTTGTTTAGAGAAGGGGCTTATTAGAGTTTTCCACAGCTTTCACTTCCCAACACACTTTGGTCTTAAATCCCAAACTGTCCCATTAACTCAGAAGTCCCAGGAGATGAGTAACAGCCTTTTTATAAAACAATATATTTTTTAGTTACTTTTGTGCAGGTAAAGACTGTAGTGCAGCACTTTGTTATGAGTAGATCTCAAGGAAGTGCTCCTTTCTGTAATACTGTGTGAATTTGAGACAGGTTTGGGATTGCTTTTGTTTCATTCTGTTGTTAGAGCTGGCAGGGGAGAATCCTGTTTCTGTAGGTCTCTGAAGTCAAGAACATTATGCAAAATACAGGGAGTTAATAAAATTCACGTTTAATGAATCTGTCTCTACAAGGTCACTGAATATATAAACCTTTGTTTTTCAGCCTGATTTAGCAACTTAACCTTTAATACACAGAGAAAAAAACCTACAAGTCAGCCTAAGTGAGAAGGGAGTTGCATGTTTCTGTCCATGTTTCAGATGCTTTTATTCATGCAAGCTGGGGTGACTTTCACTGTGTTTCAATTGCATAAATGGAAATGTGTGCAAATAGACATGCTGTTGGAGTGATCAGCTAATGAGGCAAAACCAAATTCTGATCAAATTTTCATGTATTCATTTATTTTCTGCAGCTAAGTGCTCTACATCTATTCCTTATTATTTATAAAACCTACCCATGGCTTAAGCAGCTCAATGAAGAGTAAAGTGCTGTAGAGGCCCAGGCTATGAAATTGATAATATAAATTGGCAGTAGATATATCATGACATGGTTGTTATAGGATATGAGGTTTGACTTAATTCACATAAAAGTCATGAATATCCATGCTTTTGCAGAAGGCTAGGATTAGGGACTGCAATGTGCTTTAGACCTGTGGGGTCTGAGAGATTTTTTAGATAGTGTTAATGAACTGTGTCACTTTGGGGACAGTGAATGCAGTGAAACACTGTACTTAACAGTGGCAGTTTTGAGCCTTACAAGATGTGGAAAGCGTCTTGTCTTTTAAATAAAATGCAAAAGTCATTCTTGTTAAAATCCTACCTTATTGCTAAGCATAATGTATTGTGGAAATGGAAATCTGCATGTGGATTAGGCAGATGTTGGTACAGTGCAGTGAATCCATTGGAGAATTTAGAGAGGATTTCATGCTTCTCCAAGAATATGAAGGGTACTTGATGGAATTTGGCTCTGGTTTCTATAGTTTGCACAATTATTGGTATGTTAAGCACAGTGCTCTTTCTCTGTTGCAATATAATCTGTTTTTTTAATGTTTGACTGTGTATAATTATATCTTTTATATATAATTTCCTTTCTTGCTTAGCAAAATTAATTTAATTGAAATAGAACAAATATACCACAGATTTTACTTCTAGTATGTGATTCATGCTATTTTAAAGGGAAACATAGTTTCCCTCCACCTTTACAAAAATACTTCAAAATAAAATTTAGAAAAAAAGAGAGAAAGCACCACCAAGCCAAGCATTGATTTATTTAACTGCAGCCAGCCTCTGCAAGGTATATGGGTACTATTGACACCACTTCCAAACTATATCAGAAGTGAGCTTTGTAGCCTGTCTTTCTATAATAGGTTTTAACTTTTTTTTGCAAAGCCTTTCTTCCTACCAGATACTATTTAGGCTAAACCCAAGACCAGACTTTCTGCTTAGATGCCACCATGTTCTATATTGTTGGTGGCATACCCTTTACAATAGATGTTTGCCAATACTGAGTACATTAATATGATGCAGAGCCCTTATTTGTGGCAGTGAGTACACCTCTGTGAAACCATTTTTCATTGGAACTGGCAAATACAGAACAAGTATATTTCAGGAAGAAGAGAGAATTAATTTTTGGTCTAAATCTGCAGTTAGCAATATAGGTTACAGCGAAGCCCTAGTCAGAGGTGTACTGCTGGTCTGAGTGAGTGTTAAAGCTCAAAAATATGCACATTTTCAAATGACAGTTCCCTTCTCCCGCAAATATTAAGAGCCTGGGAGGTAAGAAGATAAAGAAGCTGATTTGCATTTATTTTTCTGTCAAAATTTGCTAGAAGTCTTCCCTTTATTCTTACAGATCAGGAAAGACTTAGGAGGAGATTTTATATGAAAACTGCAAGTGTCATCTTCCAGGCCTGTAGCAATTATCTATATCCTCATTACAGTTACTTTATTTGAGATTGTTTTTGCTCTTTCCATAATGCTTCAGCCACTCAATTTTAGATGCAGTAACTGACTAAAAGCCAGAGCCATGAATTCTCAGTATTTTGTGAGCTAGAGACTTTCAGGGATTTTACACTGAAACAACCTTGTAGTTACAGCTAAATTAATTAGATCAGAATGGACTTATGTGCAATAGAGCTGAAAAAAACCTACACATTGAGTCACCCTGTGGTCCCCTTAAAAAGATGTGGAAAGCATGCTCTAAAGGCTAATAAAAATTGCAGTGAAAGCATTCCAAGCACAGAATGAATGACTTTATAAACAGGTTTATCGTGTAACTGGAATTTCCAGGCCATAAAATCAACACTTAACAAACCTTTTTTAAACTTGTTAGGTGTGTTTCAGTGTGCAAACACCTTGGGTAGAATTTCATGGCACAAAATTATATTTTCTTCTGAAGTTACTCATCCTACAAATCCTTTCAGTACCCAAATGAGCAGTCTCCATCAATCTTAACATTCTTTTTCACAGAATAGTTTACTTTCACTATTCACTTTTCATTTACAAGTCCCCAGAGTTGCTCAGTGCCTCTGGCATGCCTGGTGCTAATGAGAAGCACCACAAGGGATAAAGCAGAAATAAGTTCATGACCACTGAATTTAAGGAAATTGTCATATGCAGTATGGAAAAATGTAGGTAACCTGGCAGTATGATGGCCTTTTTTGTGTCTTATAAGAGAATCTTGCATGCCATCAGCCAGTGGTGTAACTTGTCCTGTCTCCCTGTTTGTTGGAACTAGCTAGAGATGAGGAAAAGATGGTCAATCTTTGATTTTCTGATTTCGAGCAGTTTATAATTATTAGGTCAGTGAAGAGATTTGGAGTGAAGTAGAGGATGTGAAGAAGACTATAGCTAGCAATATTTTGATAACTAGCACTGTTATATATGTGGCAAGATATTGATGGTTGTTAGAGTGTTTGGTTAGAGAAATAAAAGAATAAGATTTATTAACATCATACATCAAGAAATAGTAAGAGCTGGAGCAAGGGGAGCACAAGCAAGGAACCTGAGGAAGGAGAGTCATGGAGTAACAATGCACAAAAGGATGACTTGTTGGCACAAGTGGTAAATAGAGACGGTCAGAAGTTGTTTGTGAACTTGAGCAGGTCTGAGAGATTGGGGGGTATGTAGATAGGAAGGAAAACGTGGAATGCAAAGCTGTGGGCTGGAATTTCAGAGGTAGGTTAAGCTCTGAGAGAGGTGCAACATTCCAAAGTAGAGCAAGGGAGAGAAAGCAGATGGTTTGGGATAAAGGTGATGATAAGTGGAAAAGGGCATGGAAAAGTAGATACTGAAGGAAATTATGTATTGGTGTTTTTCCTGGCTTTGAGATGATTTGGTTTGGAAATAGTACAACTACTGCCAACCACATTTTTCAGTGTTTCCCCTCTATAGGAAGCACAATTAAAAGTTAGTGATAGCCCTGTGTATTTTGTATCATTACTTGAAGTTCAGTAACTTTAAAAACAAACAAACAAAATCAAACCAAAACCCACTGAAGCTTTTAGGTAAAAACCAGTATCTGCCTTTTTAAGACAAAGAAGTAAAACCTGGTAGTGGTCTCTTGGAAGAAAAATATTTCTTATAAACAAAGAGACTTAATGTGTCATGAAGGCTGAATTTTGGTAATTGAGGGGTTCTGTTTTGTTTAAAGCTTGCTGACCCATAAACGGACAGGTCTGAGCATCTAGTTCAACAGACACGTGAGAACAAAATTTCACTCGGTGGGTGCTCTGTTACAGACTCAGCCAACATTTTTAATCCCCTTTCTCATTGTTCCTTGCTTTCCACAAGTAAGAGCAGGGCCACACAGGGAAGGAATATCTAGTACCTACTGAATAATGGAGACTTTTTTTCATATTTGTAAATCTCTGAGACATTTGAAATGCTTTGATTTGGTTAGGCAGCAGTCACAGAATTTTCTCTGATTCATCTGTTTTATATGGTCTTCCAAGTTATTAATGATAACTATTTCATTATCTTCACTTGTTTCTAATGCAGTCACACCACCCTGATGGAGAGATGCTCTACTTGTGCAAAATCAGAATGTTTTATTTGCTTCTAGTTCTTTCATAACTACATTGCATTTAGACAATCATAGAATCATCAAAGCTGGAAAATACCTTTAAGGCCATCAAGTCCAATCATCAACCCAGCACTGTCACTGTGACCCCTAAAATACTAAACCACATCACTCAGCACCACATTCAGACAACTCCTAAACACCTCCAGGGGTGGTGACTTCACCACCTCCCTGAACAACCTGTTCCAATGCCTGACTGCCATAACAATGACTTTTTTTTCGTTTTTTTCTTTTTTTTCTTTCTTTTTTTTTTTTTTTTTACAATACCTAAACTGAATCCACTCTGTCTCAGCTTAAGGCCATTTCCTCTTGTCCTCTCACTGCAGGTCCAGTAGAGGAGACCAGCCCCCACCTCGCTTCAACCTCCTTTCAGGTAGTTGTAGAAAGCAATGAGAATCCCCCTAAGCCTTCTTTTCTCAAGACTAAACAAACACAGCTGTCTCAGCCATTCCTCCCTCATAAGAAATGTTCTCTAGTCCTTTTGTAAGGGTTGCTGCTCTTCAGTGGACACACTCCAGTTTCTCAATGTCCTTTTTAAAGTGAGATGCCCAGACCTGAACACAATATTCAGTGTCGTCTACCCTGAATACAGGGGAACAATAATTTCTCTGGTCCTGCTGGCTGCACTATTCTTGATACAGCCAAGGTGTCGTTGGCCTTCTTGGCCGCCTGGGCACACTTCTGGCTCATATTGAGCTGGCTGTCAACCAGCAGCCCCAAGTCCATTTCTGCTAAACCACTCTTGAGTAACTCCTCCCTAAACCTTTATCACTGCATGGGGTTGTTGCAATCCAAGTGCTACACCCAACATTTCACCTTCTTGAAATTCATGTATTAGTCCTTAGCCCATCGATCAGATCTATCCAGGTCTCTCTGTAGAACCTTCCTATCCTTGAGCAGACCAACACTCCCTTCCAGCTTGGTGTTGTCTTCAAATTTACTGAGGGTGTACTTAATCTCCACATCCAAATTGTCATTAAAGATGTTAAGTAGGACCAGTCCCAAAACTGAGCCCTGGGAAACACCGTTAAGTACCAAATGCTGATTGTATTTAGCTCCAATCACCACAACTCTCTGGGCCCAGCCATCCAGCCAGTTTTTTACCCACCAAAGAGTCCACCTACCTAAGCTACAAGCAGACAGTTTTTCTAGGAGGATGCTGTGGGAGATGGAGTCAAAGGCTTTATTGAAATCCAGATAGACCACATCCGCAGCCTTCCCCTCATCCACCAAGTGGGTCATCTTGTTATAGAAGGAGATCAGGTTGGTTGAGTAGAACCTGCTTTTCATAAATCCTGTTGGCTGGGCTTGATCTCCTGGTTTTCCTGCATGTGCCATATAATAGCATTCAGGATGCTATTAACCTTGCCCATTAACCCTCCATAACCTTGTCCAGAGCTAAGGTAAGGCTGACAGGCTTACAGTTCCATGGGTCATCCTTTCGACACTTCTTGTAGGTGGGCATTACATTTGCCAATTTCCAGTCAGCTGGAACTTCATCAATTAACCAGGATTGCTGGAAGGTGATTGGAATGGTTTGGCAAGTTCATTTCTCTCAATTCTCTATGTTGTGATGCTATTTTCATAGCTTTCAGATGAATTCGTTCTCAAATTCCTGGTTTCATGAGTATAAAAGTGCTTGCAGTAAACAACAGTAAATTAGTGGATTTGGCTAGCCATGTTATCCTTTACAGTGGATCATGGTAATTTTGCTGCATGTTAGGTCTATTGCATAATTGCTTCAGTAATTCTTCGTCACAGATCAAATGCTTTAGATATCAATATCAGTGTCTAATCAGTTATTTGATTTCAGTTAACGGAGACAAATGGCCTCTAAATCTTAGTGATTTGAAAAAGACTTGATTGCTTGACTGAAGCTTTGGTTACTATTTGGGCCTCCTTTATTCATCTGCAGAATCTCTTTCTAAACCCCAGTTTAAGGCATTAGCAATTCGATCATTTTAAAAATAACTTTAAATTTTTTTGATGAAGTATACTTAACAAATAAGGATTCTCTAGTTGTTTTGAATATCTTGTTTCTAAATCCCTAATTTTGATAGGAATATGATTAGGTAAAGCAAATGCAAACATCACTGCAAACGTTTTGTTAGTATTTTGTGTCTAGTATGAATCAGTGAAATAAGCTCATAATTGTTGCATTTCCTATATTTGTTCCTGGCTTCCAAATAAAGAGATCTAAAAACATTCCTGAGAGGTCCTGGCAAGTTACCATTCATGGAAACAGTATTGTGTAGTATAATATATAAAATATTGAAGCCAAATTATTTTTACTTTAACCTGAGTTAATGTTGGTCACTGTAGCATAAGCTAATCCAATTAAATTCTACCAGACTGATAAAGAAATGACAGTGTCTTACCAAATTAAGCATACATTATTGCTAGGGCTTCCACTATATCAACTAAGCTTTCAAAAGTTCTCTTTTATGTAGTGTTTAGGAAAACCCTATAGTAGAAATGCTGTCCATCAGGATATTGCTAGGAAGATTAATTACCTCACAGTGCAGTTATGTTAACTGCAGGCATTCATTATTAATAGAGAAAATATTAACTCTTTTGCTATTTAAAACTTAAAATAGACATCCCAACTTCCTGTGTTTTGAGGCTTTTTTTTTATATATGCTGATGAATACCACCATCACCATATGATAAATAGGCACTAGATGAATACTTCTGCTTTTAAAGTCATACATTTGCAGACATATTCCTTCTTAACATCATCAGAGAAGATCAATTAACAGTAACAGATGCTCTTTTGTGAAGACTCACTAAAAGGAACCCTTGAGAAGTAAAGATATGCTCACACAGTTCACAATAAAACTAATCCTAAATGTATATCTACAAATCAATTGCCCAACGTAATGCTACGTTGGCTTCAATACTCAACCAGTACATGGGGCTTCTGAAAACTCTTTTTTGTTCTCTTAATGGGTAACTTTTTTTTTTTTTCTTTTTTTTCCCCTCTGCCTGGTCACAGAAGGGAGGCAGTATTGCAGGCAGTCTGCAATACCCAGATATCCTACATTTCCACAATGAATGTCTCAATTTTGCTTCAGCATCATGATGGTTCTTCATGGCTCCCTGGTAAGTCAGTTTCTGACACACATGCAAGCTATAACATCCTTTCACATCTTGCAGCTGGGTTCCTTATATCTCACCTGGATCTACAGTGGAGTAGACTGGGGAATGAGAGGCTCAAGAGAAGTGCTGTAGAAAGGGACCTGGGGTTCCTGGCTGATGGCAAGTTGAATGTGAGCCAGCAGTGCCCTGGCAGCCAGGAGGGCCAACCATGTCCTGGGGGCATCAGGCAAAGCATCGCCAGCCGGTTGAGGGAGGGGATTGTCCAGCTCTGCTCTGCACTGGGGCAGTCTCATCTTGAATACTGTGTGCAGTTTTGGGCACCACAATGTAAGATATTAAGCTCTTAGAGACTTAGGCCCCTCAAAGGAGGGCCACAAAGATGGTGAAGGGTATTGAGGGGAAGCCGTATGAGGAGTGGCTGAAGTAATTTGGTCTATTCAACCTGGAGAAGAGACTTTAGATTGGATATTAGGAAAAGGTTCTTCCCCCAGAGAGTAGCTGGGCACTGGAACAGACTTCCCAGGGAAGGGGTTACAGCACCAAGACTGACAGATTTCAACAACCATTTGGACTATGCTCTCAGGTACATGATGTGATTCTTGGGGTGGTCCTGTGCAAAACCAGGAGTTGGATTTTGATGATCCTGATGGGTCCCTTCCAACTCAGGATATCTGTGATCCCACTATGGAGTGGAAGTGGTAGCCCCTTTTCTCCAAGTCCCAAAAATGTTTGCATTTTGACAAATTTTATATTCTTTCTTACTATAGCATCTGAGGATGAGGATCCTTTTATCTAACTACACCTGAGATGTCACTTGAACTACCTTTTAAAAATCTATGGAGAGAAGGGCCTGTTTCTCTCCACTGACCTCAAAGAGAGGTTATATAGTAGCTGCCCACCATGAAGAACTCTAAAACATCCATTATAACCTCATTCATACATAACTTAAAAAGGTCTGTGCTATCTTAGGCTTAGAGTCACTAGGTGGCAGGCATGGCAGGCATTGCCATCTTCCAACACAACCGTGATCACTAAAATCACCCTGTTCCTCACTACTTTTCCTCACTGCTCAGCGTCTTTCCTTATTGCTTTTCAGTAGTGACAGTTGTGAGATTCCAGCACCAGCCCTATCCCCATGATCTCTCTGCCTCTAGCAGTGGGTCAAGCTTCACACCAGACAGCTTCAGTCTTTTCTGATACTGGAAGCCAGGAGCATCTGAATGCTTCTGCTTCTTGCCTCTCTTAGTCTCAAGTAAGCTTATTCCTTGTCTTTCTGTAGTTCATTATGACACCAGGAGAAGGACATGCTAGTGACACTCCAACTTTGACATGGCCAACTGGAATGTCAGTCATGTTGTCCCACCAATGTTAAATAGGACTCTGTGGCATTTCTTTCTTTTCCTTCTCTTATGGGTAGCTCACTAAGGCCTGAACTGAACACTGCCACCTGCTTGTTCCTTCACTGTTCTCAACATCTTGCCCAGTTCACCAACATATTTAGATTCACATGTATTAGAGGCATTCCCCCCAAATGCTTTTTAAACTTTGGGCTAGTCGAGGAGGTTGCTTGCTACACTTTATGTTTAGGTGTAATATTTATTCTTTCACATTATTTTTTTCCCCAGTGTTGTCTGAGTTTTAAATCAGCCTGTTTAGGTCAAAACAATTAAAAGACCCAAATGACACTAATTTCTAGATATGAATCCCAACTGCTAAGGTAAAGTAAGACATGAAGATTTGGTTCATCTATCTAACTGTCTGTTATTCAGTGTGAGAACAAAGCCTTCTTCATATTTATTTCTTCAACCATGACTGCTGCCCAGTCTCATAGCTGTCTTCACATTGCTGCACCTCTTCTGTATCTTATCCTTTGAGCACTTTTTCATGTTCACCATGTCCTTCAGTTCTATTATTTCAGCACAGTACTCATTAGAGAAGTTTTTTAGCACATTCATTTAACATTGTACTGTTTCAGTAGGTTTTCAGCTTTACATCTTGCTGAATCACCGTGGTATTTGACAGGATTGGCTACTGAAAATGTCATTCATCACAAGCCAGTGGAGTGGAGCGGATGCAAGGCAGGGTGCCATTTTTTCTGACAAAGTCTAGGCCTTCTCTGGTGATTGAAATACTGCCACAACAATCTTTTTGACTTGTAGGCAATATTGATGATCTCAGAAATTTCTGTATCTTTTGAACAACATTTCTCAAAGAGACAAAAATGTTCAATGCATATACATTTTTTTCCTACCTAGCATTTTCCTGTAACATTTCAGTGCTCTGAAAATAGCAAACAATTTTTGTTGCCAGCAGCTGAGTGCTATGATTGGACTTTTAGCATACAAATGCAACATATACTTGAAGGTCTCTTTTCTTTTGGGATGTGAGTGAGCAAACTGCATGGAGTTGCAGTTTTATTCTGGTGTGGGCAGGGATCACACAACAACCACAACAGCAAAATACAGAAATTTGCGTGCAATATTAAGCTGACTGTCTCCTTCGCAGTGTATTTGCCTTAGTAATTCCTAATCTTTGGTCTATATAAAAAAAATGTTAGACTGGCAAAAACTGCAGCCATACCCTCTAAGGTAACCACAAACACTTATTTGAAGGCCTGCTCAGTTATTCACTGTATTCAGATAAGAAGTTTATATTTGTGCTTACTGGTGTTGACAACTATAAAAGGCCTCACATTTTTTACATAATTGACTTTGTTGGGCTTTTGGGTTTTTCTTGGTTTTGTTCTGTTTTTTTTTTTTTTTAATGGGGGTTTGAGATGGGCATGACTGGAAGGGGTTGGATAGAAGTATACTCTTTAGTATTTTAGTTTGTTTTGGGTAAATACTTTGCAAAAAGGAAGTTTAAGGTTATTATCATATCAAGCAAGTGGCTGAATAAATCTCTGTAAGACTTCAAAATTGCACTACCAGAGCTGCTGTTTTTGTTTTATTTCTGAAGGAAGAGAAGGAGAGATTGGAGGTGTCCTACTCTTCCTGTACTTTGCAGATGGCATTGCTGCTGCTTCCCTGTGTCTTATGAGAGAAAGGGATTCTAAAAGTACTGGTTTGTTGCCAGTAACGTGACTGACACACCCTATACTTTCTGCCACTTCCCTAATTTGTAGCCTGCTGGAATGACTAAGCAAAAGGTAAGGATTTTTTATTTTTTTTTTAAAATTTTTCTTCCTTGAGTACTGTAATTTCAGGAGGGCTAATGCATTTCTGTGTCAGAAGTGATGGCAGATCTCAAGTCTCAAGAGGAATAGTATTTCATGGTCTGTGTGGTTTGCAAAACAGTTGCCAATAAAAGCATTATTGTTTGTATGTGACCTGCACATGTAACAAGAGACTCTGTCACACAACATCTTCAGACCAAGCAGACAAAGGACAGTAGAATAAAGAGGCACAAAATATATTATGTGACCAAAATCTCCCAAAGTCTGGAAGACACAGACCGTCTAGGTTCCGGATTATTAACCTGTCTGTAAAAGGGTCCTTTAATTCAGAGAAATCCTTAGAGAAAATAAAGGAAAGCAATCTATGCAAGAACACAACCATAACTTGCTTGGTAATTGCAGCTCTTGTTCTGCTACAGAAAGGATAGGCTGGTTCAGAAAGAGGTTTGTTGGCAGTGCCCTTTGTGGATTAGCCTTAGATGGATGTGCTGTTTTTGTTAACAAGTGGGTGTTCTGTGAGTGAAGAAGTGATGTCTGTTTTGTATATTGCTTCGTAAAACCCTTTGTGACATAGCAAAGGGTTAGAAAAGTGATAGGCATGGTAAGGTGCCACCAGTTAAATATAATGCTTCTCTAGCACAATAAAAACCATAAAGGAAAGGTGTTAAAATTAGGTGGAATCTCCTGAGGTTATTTCATCCTTATCTCTGAAGCAATCTTCACTATATCATTTCCCTAATTGCTTCTTTTGGCAGAAGACTATAGCCTCTGTGTATTCTAGTTCAAGGAGATTTTTCTGTCCTCAGGATGGGTTTCGGTTTTATTTCTTTCAAACTGAACAGATAGTCCTAAAGGAAAACAAAATTGGACATATTTTTTGCTCTCAGCCTTTTGTTATTGGCAAAGTGAAGGAATGGTATGTTCCAGCAACATTTTGTTTGGCTGAAGACTGGAAAGGTGAGTAGCAGAAACAATAATTCCCTTTGCCTTGTGTGTTTATGCCAGCAGTAACTGCTGAGTCCACAAACATCCATTCTTCATTGTCAAATATAATATAATTACCAAAATGAGCAAGAATTAGGTGATCTGGACCTTATTTCAGCAAATGATTTTACAATTTATTTTGTCCCTTATTTAGGAATTGATGCTTTTCAAAAATTTAGCACAATTTTCTGCAGTTAAGATTCCTTACAGACCAGGAAGCTACTGTCTTTGAGAGGACAACATCTTTAAGATTATTTCCAGCAACTAACCTAAAGGAGGCAACAATGATCTCTCATGAAGTTAGCAGGTGACGCTAAATTTCAGGAGAGCTGAAGTGATTGATAATAGTCCTGCCATTCAGAAGAACCTAGACAGCTTGGAAGAACGGGCTGGTGTGGTCCTCAAAAATTCAACAAGAACAGATTCAAAGTCCTGCTCCTGGAAAGAAAGAACCTGCTGCAACAGCACAGGCTGGAATCCCTGGTGTAAAGGACTTGGAGTAGTAGGTAGACAGGAAGCTGAATGAGAGTCAGCAGCGTGCCCTGGCAGACGAGAAGGACAATAGCACTTGGAGCTTCAGCCAGAAGACTGAAGGAATGGATTACTCCCCCTTTCCTAAGCTCTTCTTAGTCCGCATCTACAGCATCAGAATTAATTTTTGGGTCATTTAGCACAAGCAAGACTCAAACTGAAGTAAGTTTAGCAGAGGATCATTAGATAGTCAAAGGGCTGGAGAACACGCCCTTTCAGGAAAGGCTCAGTGAACCTATGGAAGAGTTCTTCTGAACAAGATGTTGTTGGAGAGACATAATAGTAGCCTTCCTCAATACCTATGAGATCATTGAGAAGATGAATCCTGGCTCTTTATAGTGATGCTTGGTTGGAAGTTGAGAAGCAAGAGAAATAAATAGAAGCATGAGAGAGTCCAGCTGGATAGAAGGAAATGTTCTTTCAACATGATGATGACAGTGGACCAGACTGCCCAGCGAGTTTGTGTAGTCTCTACCCTCTGAGATTGTTGAGACTGGATAGAGCTCTAAGCAGCCTTGTCTGATCCAATAGCTGGACCTGCTTTGAGCAGCAGGTTGAACTGAATGACCTCCTTAGGGGCCTTCCAACTTAAATTATTTTGTGATTCCACAACGTATTTCAGCATTGACCATATTGGAAAAAACTGTCTATGTACTTGAAACAACCTCAACAGGAAATGGAGTCAGGGTTTCTAGCACTGATGAATGGAATATGACTTGAAAAAAAGGAATGCGCAGTAATTTCTGTGGTTGATTTTCTGAATGCTAATCTTCTTGGTGTAAGCTTTTCACTCAAACCTGATCCAAAGGGATGAAATACTGCTTGGCATTTTTCCTTATTAGACCTGCCAGGTTTTGAAAACCTAGCTGAGGAAAAAAAAAAAACAAACAACAACAAAGCTCAATAATAAATTATCAGATCACCATCTCTAAATTTAAGAAATTAAAAGCTTTTGAGACAGTGAATGCAAGACCACAGAAATGATTGCTAAAATAATTTCCATTCATCATAAAATGAGGTGGGTTATGATAGTAGAACTCCATCAAGTCTGAGAGATAATAGAATGTAACAGAGAAGATCTAAGTTGATTACATGAGAAGAAAAGGCTTGATCTGGAACCGTGTGCTGACACCAGCAGGCATGTCTAGAGCACATGAAAAGCTTTTGTGCAGCTGGAAGTGGAAAAATGAAAGCAACCCAAAAAACGTTGCTTCTACCAAATGGACCCAAGATTTCATGGTGTGCAAATGTTTCCTCCATTATGAAAAAAAAATCTTTCCCAAGATTTGCATTGCACAGCTGATTGTCTTTGAGGAGAGACAACTGTACTGGAAGAAACACACTTGCGTCTTTTAATTTTGGATCTGAATTTGGTCATGAAAAGAATTTTGTGGATTTCGGGGTGAAGGTCAGGAAGGAGGAAGAATGAACAGAGGCATGTACAACCCTGTGAAAGATGCATCACCTCCTAGAATTACATCAATGTAATACTTGCAATTTTTGCATCTTCAAGAATTAGTATCTTAATTTAAGCCATTATAAACAATGGCCATTTTTAGTCCTAACCAGTCCTTAGCTGGTGGGAAGTACATTTCAAAACATATTAGCTAGTTTTTTTGTTATAAGATCAGAACATCATCTTTTTTTAGAAAGAAGTTACATGGCCATTGGGCAAATACCTCTTTAAAATTCATTTATGCAACTTCAGAACCATTAGCCTTACTTTATTTGCATTGAAAGCAGAAAAAAAATATTTCTTGGAATCCAGGAAGACATAGGGAAGCTACAGCTTCATTTTAATCCTTAAGTACTAAATTTCAAATCTTTCCTGTACATGTTCCGTTTAGAATGGTTTGACTTTCTCTTGATGCAGTCAACTGATATTTAAATAGCATCACATGGCAAAAGAGCTTTCCCCAATGTGCTCCCTTCCAAGATAAATAAAAATATTTTGATAAATGATAGCATGGATTGAATTTTGTGCAGTTTTAGATTTTTCTTATCAGCGGTTCTTGCTCTTATCAGGGAGAAAAATAGGAAGATGTAGCACAGCTTTTACACATTTGAAGTTTTCCTCTGAAGCCTGTTGATGGCATTGATTGACTTTGTGGTAATGTAAATACCTGTATATCAGACCAATATTTGTGTTTCTCAGAATGATGTGCCATAATCTAAGATAGCTGCATGAAATGGAGATGTTTGTTGTGTTGAGAAGTTTAATCAATATTTTGCTCTCTAAGCCAAGAGCAAAGAGTATTGAAAAGGCAGTTTTATCCACAAGAAACTTTGAATGAAAAAACTGATTTCTTGATTTCCCAAGGAAAGCATTGCAAAGATTCTGATAGAAACAGTTAATGTCACTTTGAACTGTGAGTTCAAAACTGAGGAGAAAAAATAAAATTTAGAAAGAAGAAGAAATAAGGAAAGTGAAGTAAAAGTCTTACTGTAACAGTGTTTTCAGATGGGAAAACTGTTTTTGCAGAAGAATGTGGATAGGTCTTAACCGACTGGCAAACGTATGCACTTCTGATTTTCTATATTTTGTTACTTAAGAACTAATTAACTAATAAAAGAAAATACTGATGATTTAAAATATTTTGTGCCCTATTATGGAGCTACCTGCTTGCCTGTAGTTCTGCAGTTTGCTGCTGCTGTCCCAACTAGGACAGTCCTTAGGGGGCCACGTTCGAGCAGAGGTGTGCTATGGGCTGAAACTCAGAGTAGATTAAGAGATTGAAAGGCTGGCCGGTCTCTGGCAGGCTGTGAACTTGAGCCAAATCTGCAATTTTGTCTTTGGAGTCAACTCGTGTTCAGAGCAATACTTGTACAGATACTGGTGTATTCACTCACACTCACATCACCTGACATGTTTTAAGCACTGCAGTGCCGAGGACAGGGGTACCAGTGAAACCAGGGCTAATGCACTAACTTGTGAGACTTGACATAAAGTGAGTGAGAGATTGAAGAACTTTCTAACTTTCAGCTCTGTCTGTCAATAAAACAGCTGAACACAAAGGCCAGCTGCCATGGAAGAGCCCAATTTACACTGATAAACTGTCTGCTAATACGGACGTTCATATTTTTAGGCACTCCTTATTTACAGCATTTTGTCTGTGATCCTAGTCTATCATTCCAGTGTGACTGTTGATTGAGCTGAATGCTGATGACAAATCCTCTGTCATTTTCAGCTCCTATTCATCTGGTTTTAATTAGGGTAACTCCAGGATTTATTATCTTATAGTGGCAGTAGTTTGCAGGGAAAATTGTTGTGTTTTGTTACTGTGAGACAATGCCATTCAAATGGAGTTGACTTTTATTCAATTCCACTTCCCTGTTTCCTCCAACAGTAACGAATTTAAGGGTGGCAGGGATCCCTCTAGAAGCTTCATTAGCATTTATAATTTACAGAGCAAAAATAGAAAGGGACAAAATGAGTCTTCCATAACATTATTTTCCTGTGGCTTCCCTCTTTGTTCCTTTTACTATATTGTTGCCATTTTTCCCTCCTTTTCTTTTTCTGTTTGTTTGGGATTTTTTAGCATACTAGTTGCTTAATCTAATCCAGTTAAAGTCTCTTCACATTGGGTTTGGAATAATTTAAAGTTATTGCCACCTTTTTTCCTAAAGAGTACCAGTGATCTGGGAGTCTTCTGTCTGTGGTCACTGATAGAGTTTTTTAACCACTAAGTGATTCTTCAGATGCAAGGAATTTTTCTGCAATTCTGCAAGTGAGAAATCACCTTGAAAATACAAGTAGCATAGCAAACTAAGAGAAGTGGATCAAAACATGATGATAGTCAGTTATAAATATTTATGCGTACTGAAAATTTAACCACAAATCTAACTTCTGAGGTAAACAGCTAGGGTGGAATTTTGTACAGGGTCACTAACATGAATTCCTGTTTGCTTCCATGTCCAGTATTAGATCACTTCAGCATAAATACATGGTAACTCCAAGGCAGCTGAAAGAGTGGAGAGCATTCCAGGTACAACAAGTAGTTTGGAACAGAATTAGGGGTTTCAAGGTATCATTTGTAGTGGTACAGAGCTGGGTATATTGAGAATTTGGTTGCATAGGTCTAGACTGCCTGAAGCCTCTCTGTGACCATTTGTAGCTGTGGAAGAGAAAATCCCTGCTGTACTCCTATCTCCTAAATGATCATCTTTGTCTACATCTTGCCTGCATTCTGGGCTTCAAGGTCTTGTGAAGTGCAAAGTGGCATAATCCTGAGGATATACCTATAGAAATGTGAGCTACAGCCCTGAGGATTTTGAGCACTGGTGCATGCATCAGAAAGAGGCTGAGAATCAGGTTCCCTGGTTACTCTGATTGTGGGAAGCTCACTTGTAGTATTAAGTACAGGTGAAATTGTTTGTAATTTTTTCCCTGGTTAACAGGGATGCCTTTGGTTACTTCTCCAGCTACCGGTTCAGGAAGAGCCAGGCCTTCACCTGGATGGGCATGATGGGGGGTCACAGCCTGGACCTCGAGCACCATAGGGAAATTTCTGAGTTTTTGTTTTCTGAGTACATAATTTTCCCTCCAGTACTCATAGACTGACTCAAATTGCTTTTTACTTCCCAGGTCTCACAAATGTGATCTCAGGAGAACAAGTTACTTGTCTGATGGAGGGAAATAGCCAGTAGGTTGTGCTGTTAGATGATTTTAGCATATAACCATGCCAAGTGTAATAAAAAAAGAAAATGTGAACACTGCACAGGAGTATAGTTCTCTAGGTGTGATGTCTTCCTCAGGGAAATCTTCCTTTCTGGGCCCATTTTCCTCCATCGACCTGGATTAGATGGATGTGGAACAGCACAGCTGCACTCAGTCATCTTCAACTGTAAAAATTCTGGGTTAGAAAAAAGGGAACAGAGCTCTTAATTATGTTGAATGGTGTTTGGCCTGTTAGCTTCTGTGCCAAGTGGGAGTGAAGTCCCCTCACTTCCTACTGAGGGTGAAAAGATAGCAACACTAGGTGGAGGTGGAATCCTCTGTGGAGTGAAGTGGGAGACCACTTGAGGGTGAGCACAGCAGGGGTGGATGTGCTATCTCCCATAGAAACTGCAAAGACTTTTACAGTATTAATTCTGAAGAGCGTGGGATGGAGACTGTCTCATGTAACATTTGTCAACTACCCAGTGTTGAGACCTAAACTGAAAAGCAGCACATATACCCCAAGAATTCAGGACTGGCTTGACATCTATTTCAGATCACACTGATCTATTACTGATCACACTCGGTATGTTTAAACCAAGAAACCTTCCAAAGTGCTGCTGCTAGCTCTGAAAATTCATGACTGCTGAGGTGAGCTGTGCACACAGCATTTTCTGATGTGCCTGGGTTTTTTGTTTGGTTTGGTTTGGTGTTCTGTTTTTATTTTTTTTTGTGGGAGGGGCTTTGTTAGGGCTTTTGATATGAACATATAAAGGATCAAAACTGTTGGACACATTGCAAGACCCCAGCTCTTATATATGTCTGCAGTAGCTATCTGTGCCTCTGCAAAAGGGGATAGTGACCTCCTACTTCAGAGCACCATTATAAAAAGAAACACATTACAAATTTCTAAGGATCAATATTCTTTGGTAATAGGAACAGTGAATTCTCTGTCCAGTTACACACAATTGCTAGGTCTCCCATAACGTGAATAACTGACCATATCACTAGAATCACAACATGGTTCTTCACAAAAGGATGGGAAAGCAGTTTCCATAGAGGAATGGGATGGGAAAAGGGAAAAGTTCTGTCTTTAAATGAAAGAGTATAGGTATGGGGAGGAATGAAAATTGTTTCTGGAGAAGGAAAATAGATTCTGAGGTCCTTGTCACAGAAAGGCTGGGAACGTGTCGGTCACCATGTGAGATGCCGAGAATCTCCAGCTGTGTTACGTACTTCAGTGGGATGTTCTCCAAGAGACATTTTCATAGATTATTTAATCAAATTTGAGAAACATTAATAAACTAGATGAGACGAGACAGCCTCCTCTGACAGGGAGATAGACTGTCAGGTCTTACCAACACTTTCTAAATTGAGTCATTCTGCTTATATGCCTGAAGTAGGAGTTTAGACCATCCCACCAGGGAAGCTGGAGAGGTCTGTATATAGTTCAGTGAAGCCCCCTGTACTGTTAACTGATAACTCATTTTCATGTAACTGGATCATTACAAACAGGGTACATTCACCATCTTCTGGATGTTCCCCTTTACTCCTCACAGATATCCTTTAGGTACTAGTCCCCAGTGGACCACCCAGGAAAGTAAGCTCAAAATGCATGAGGAACTGAAGAGGAATGGAAAATGGACCAGCTGGCTGCAATGGCAAAAGACAGAGGCAGAAGAAATAGTGCCTCTGAAGGAAGGTGGTGAAACCAATACTGGAAGTCAGAGATGATGTGGAATGAAGTGGGTGTTGGAGTGTTGTTTCTCTGAGGATTTAAAGCTTTGCACTGCTGAAAAGTTGTTCACACAATTTTTTTTCCTGTTGGTTTGTCAGTTGTGATTATAAGCCAAAACAGTCAGGGCTGTTCTGAATTTGGTTTCCTTGGCCAGAAAGTCTAAATTCATCAGTAAGACACCTAAGTTGGATGTGTGAACATAAACAGTGTGATTTTTCCCTGTGGACAGCAGTAACTGTATAAAGGTGTAAATAGCAACACATGTAAGAAGTTATATTAGTTGTCTCATCACTCCACCCCTCCATTTCCCCGACTTGGAGAGCTTTGGCTGAATGCTTTCATATGGGAGGTGGATATTGCACAAACCCAGCAAAGCTGTCTCCTATGACCTTGTAAGTGTGAATTGTTGCCTTCAGACTGTGTCCTAGCTGGGAAATCTAACCTTCCTTGGTTAGCTGTGGGACTGTCAATGTCTCTGCTACACAGACAAAGAAACCTAATAGTGGGCCACATCACAGCCTCTGTGGCATGAATCTCTTAGTGAAAATCAGAAATGACCTACACCACAGTGTGCATGGCAGGGGAAAACAAGAAAGCTGCCAAATCTCCCATGCATCTCTGCTCTTTCACGTGCCTAGCATACAAGTCATATTTTCCCTGCAAAGGATAGATATTGAAGGGAAACCACAAGCCTTCTGCAACATCTGTTCTGCCATGCTAATGATTATTCTTCATCATCACTCTATCACCACCTCCAATCAGCTGCAAGGCCACTAGTATCACTTCCCTTTCTCTTGCTCTCATATATGCGATATGGTACTGACAACCAAATGCAACACATTCATTTCGGGCTGCTTACAATTTCTGGCAGTTAGGCCAGCTTACTTCTGCAGTGGCACCTACCTTGTGTCACCAGGAGAAAAATCTTCCAAGTTTTTGTGTTTTTTTTAATTTATTTTTTGTTTGGTTTTTGTTAGTTTGTTTGACTACTGAGGAATTTGAGCACGATCCTGAGAGAAAATTCAGATTATAAACCCTAAAATTTATGCAGTTACCTTTCCCATGTGTAGGACTGTTATCCATTTACTTGAAAAACTGTTTTGTTTCCATCAAATGGCCTTGCTAAAGAATAACTAGCATATGGAAAATAGGTGGCATTTTACTAGGTTAGAACTGTGCAGGAGAGTCAAATCTACTCTTGCAAAATATCTGTTACTAGTGTTTAAGGAGAAAACATGCTAAACTGGGATTAGGCGAAACTCTTCATTCCTAGGTGTTCTTATTCTGAAGGCTAATACATTTAAATGAGCAGGATATTTTCAAAGCAGGTAAGGCATCCTTTTCAGAGATGATTATGCTGAATTTTGTCCAGATGCAATGAATTGTGTATTTCAAACAACTGTGCAGCAACTGAATTGCTGATTACATCAGTATTCAGCAGTCTCTGATCTGAATTCCTGGCTCTGATCACTAAATGACTTAATTTACTGATTTGTTAGTGTGACAGTTTCGCAGTTGCCGAGAGTAATTTATAAATACCATGTGCTGAACAAGTTTTTGTTTGCTGCACATAGTATTAATTAGCTAATGATTTTGTCAGAAAATACATTCAGGATAGCATGCATTCATCCTGACATTCACATCTTCTGACAAACAGCAATGACAAATTTAGCCATCATTGGGCTGCAGGTGGGAAATATTCCTCAGGATGGCTTGGCTGCTCTGGCTGTGACTGAAGGAAGCTAAGGTGTCTTGGAGAGTTTCAAAGATGTAGCACTCTTCAGAAAAGGTTAAGCAAAAGGGAAAAGGTGGCAGAACCTCACAGGGACCTGTTTCCAGTGGCTCCAGTGGATGGGAAAGAATGCAAGCAAGGGTAAGCCCGAATGAGCCTCTGGGCAATACAGATAAAAGCAGCTCTTCTGTGGATTCAAAACTTCTCATGCTCAGTTGGTTCTTATTGTTATGTTAATACAATATGTTTTATGTAGGACAATTCACGTCAAGACATAGGATGGTATGTTATGAGAGGCTAGGCTGTCCTGATAGCATTTAATCACTAAAAGAGATGGAGCTGATACCTGCTCTTTCCAGCTCTTGGCTGCAGGCCTTCCTGCCAGTTGGCAGCAAACTTTCTAATTTTTTGGTGGTTTTGAATTTGTCCAATGAGCTCTTTTAACCGCATAGTTAAATGATTCATTGCAGACCTTGTCCCATGTAAGAAGTGGGGAGAAATGACAGGCAGTGGGACTGCTCCTTTCCATACTAGCAAGCCATCAGCTCCTGTCAGCCATCCCTTGAAATCTATTTTGATTCCCAGTGCCTATTCCTTGGGATGGGTGGTGAACAGCAGCTGGGTACCACATGGATTTGCTGATGAGCTGCAACCGGAGGAGCATGTTTGAGCACAGTCAACATCAGGCTGGCTGGTTTTACTTACAGATGAGTACAAATCAGTCCTGTGAGACCTTCTGTTGGCTAAGCAGTCATGGTAGGAATCTGTTGCAGTTGAAAAGGATGGATAGAATATGTTTTCAGCCATCACATCTCGTTCTGACTTCACTAGTGGTGCAAGATTTTAGCTTCAGGGTGGATTTTAAAATTTTGTGGGGGAATAATGAAAATCACAGAATCACAGAATGGGAAAAGCTGGAAGGGACCACAGTGGGTCATCTTGTCCCACCTCCCTGCTCAGGCAGGGTCATTCTAGAGCACGTGGCACAAAATTGTGTCCTGACAGTTCTTGAGTATCTCCAGTGAGGGAGACTCCACAACATCTCTGGGCAATCTGTTCCAGTGCATGGTCCCCCTCACAGTAAAAAGTCCTTGTTTTATATTGTGTAGGTTTTCTATGGAAGAGCAACAAAAATGTATTATTGTAATATTTACCACCAAACGAGTGCCTATTAGTGGAGCAATTTACTTGTGTTGTTACAATAATGGTGCTGATCATCATCTATATTTTCCAGCCAAAGCTTTTACTCCCTGTGGTATGGATGGAGTATCATTTGCTTTGTGGAGTTTGTAGTTGGCACGGTTTTTCCATCTTGAACTGGAAATATATGAATGAATGACTCTTAATTCGGTTTGTATTTTTTTTTTTTTTATGTTGGCGTCTATCTCCTGGCTGCTTGCTTACTTTTATTCTAGCATTCTTATTTTCTGTACTTTCTAGTGAGAGATATGAAAACAAATTCAGATGGTCTTATGACAAGGAGATATGAAAGAACTTCAACCTGTGTCTGTTGCTGAACAACCCATCTAATTTCCTGAATAGATATTAATGTCAGGGCTACTCCTGGAACTGGAGAGGCCAGAAAGGGCAAAATGCAGAGATGAAAGCTTCCAGGCCCTGTTGATGTCCCTAGAACTGATCTTTTCTATTGGCTTGAGAAGGAGTCACTCTGTTCTCCTTTGTTTCAGTCTAACTTCTGTTATGTAGAGAATACCCTTAGGAAGCTGAAACTTCATTTCTGTGTACGTTGTCAAGACTGATAAGCAATGTTTTTGCAAGGCATTGAAGAATACAATTGAATTTCTTTGGAAATGAGGGGATTTTGTCTTGAGCAAGAGTTAGCAGACAGATCTGCTCTACAGCTTTTCAAAAGCTTAGGCGAAATTGTAGGAAACAGTCCCGATTTTCAATGCTCTGAAGAATACACAGCTTAGGCACAAAACTTGACTGCACCCCATGCCACTGCTGGCCTTTTGCCTGGTTGTGAATCTAGGCTGGTGCTAGTCAATAATAAATCAATTTATTTTGTTTCATATTGCCATCCACAATAATTTTAAATGAAAAATAATCATGTTATTTTGGTATATAATCAAGAAATATTAAACAGTTTGGAATTTTTCCCCTCCTTTTTCAGGTATGGCCAAACTCTGCACAAAATTAAGATACTAAAGAGCATTGTTTTATTTTTGAATGAAAGGTATCCCTTCCACTTGATTCTGCTTTCTAGAAGCCAGGTTTTAAAACAAACTGCTCAATATCTGACATGAATAACATTAGATAAAACTTTGCTGCCTATTAACACGCAGGTGAATCTGCTTTTTGGTGTTCTTACACTGGTGTATGCTAGAGAAAGCTTTAAAAGAGGTAATTCTACTGTATCTATGGAGAAAACAGAATAAAAGAGCAAACTTAAAGGAATAGAAACATTACAAAACTTCCTGTGGGACTTCTAAAAATCAGTGAAGACTTTCCAAATGCTTGATTGATGCAGACACTGGCCAGAATAGCCAAGTGATACTCAGACACAAACTTCCTATGTGGCTCAGTTTGGTTCAGTCATGGCCTTTCTTTAGTGATGAGACTAAAGTTTTCATACCAAGGTTTATTTGTTCCTTTTTATGTTTTCCCTTTTAGTGTGAACTTGGTGCATGAATCTGAATTTCTTTCCAGGAGGAAAGAATTGGTACTTGGTTCTTTTAGTCTTGTTCTTGGATGAAAGCCTATCCAAAAAGCAGCCATCATTTGATTTGCTGGCAGTGGGTAGCTATTGCAGTTGTTATGTAGTGCAGGATTGTCTGGCCATTTAAGGAAGTTCATTCCCTTTTGTTAGCCCTCCTCCCCCTGTTCTCCAGCTCCTGTTTTTGGCTGTGCTGCTGTAATGGTCTTTACAAACACATAGAAAGGAATCTGATAGGTATGTTGAGAGAAATTAAGATATTAGAGTCATAGAATCACCTAGGTTGGAAAAGACCCCTGAGATCAAGTTCAACCATTAACCAAACACTGCCAAGTCCACCACTAACCCATGTCCCTCAGTGCCACACCTACACATCTTTTAAATACTTCAGGGATTGGTGACTCAAACACTTCCTTGGGCAGCTTGTTCCAGTTCTTGACAACCCTATCAATGAAGAAAATATCCAGTCTAGACTTCTCTGGTGCAATTTGAGGCCATTTCCTCATCCTATCACTTGTTAGTTTGGAAAAGTGACTGACCCCTGCCTGGCTACAACCTCCTTTCTGGTAGTTGTAGAGACCCACAGGGTCCACTTTGAATTTCCTTTTCTCAAGGCTAAGCAACCCCAGCTCCCTCAGCCCCTTCTCATGGGGCTTGTTCTCTGGATCCTTCACAAGCCTTTTCTTTTTTCCACAGCAGTGATAACTATAGAGAAACCTAGGAAACAAGAAACTGAGGCAACAGCAAAATCTCATGTTAAATAACATAAAACTTTTTGTGTAGAATGTACCTAACTATGAATTGAAGTGCTTTTATTTGAGACCTTGTGATACATTGTTCTGGCCCTCCATTGTAATCAGTGATTTTGTAAGGAATTGCCACAGAAAGAGTGAATGAATATCTCCAGCCGACCTTGTTTGTTGAAGTTACATTAATCCATGTTGTTTAATCAGAAAAGCCTCCACCTGAAGTGCAGGCATCACCCGTTTTAAAAATTGGGTTTTTTGGAGGTGAATAAGTACTTTTGGATTTTACCAGCAGCCTGAATGCGAGTTTCAGATTCCAAGTAGCAGGGTGAATGAAATGAGAGCACCTTAAACATTTCTGTGTAAGCTGTATCTATCTGTCTCCTTTATAGAGGTTTTTGTAGGTGACATATGGAAGAACTGTGAGAAACAAACTGACATATGTACTTTGCTTGAGCCAGAGTCCTAGAAATAAAAGACGGATATGAGTTGGTTTATGTGATACATGGAAGGCTAGGAATAGAAATTGCCAGCTTTACTGTTACTGTTATCTTCCAAATAACTTTTTTTTCTATAGATCAAAGTGAAAAACTAAAATAGCTTAAAATGAATTACGTTTCTTCTTCCTCTTATTTTTTGGGGTTTTTTTTGTTTTTTATTTTTAAATTTTTTAATTTTTGTGTGAGGAGATTGACACTGTTGAGAGTGAGGAAATGTTAGTGTTCCAAAGATTAAAGACCGTCATCTGAAAATTACTGAAGTAACCTCATAGAAATATCTAGTATATAGATTAAATTAGTTTAATTCATTATAGTCAAAGTTCATATGTTTTTTTTAGAGAAAAAAAAAGATCTAAATATTCTAAAGGGACTAGCATTCAAATTATACCCTACATTTATGAGACCAAAGAGTTGTGGTGGTAAAGTGAAGAAAGGAAATTTTTTTTGTGCTTTTGACTATTTTAGATTGTGTAGGGGGTGTCAAGTTTTCCTTAAAAGTCTGAAGAGCAAAAATATATTGACGAGTGCTGTACTAAGTCATATTACTATGGTAAAAAGCCCTCTATGGATACTCCAAAAGCCTGAATTGGATTCCATTGTTTTGTAATGTCTTTCTCTTGAAACTGGTGAATAGTACTCCTTCCACATTTCTATTTCAGAGAGATCAGGCTGCCATTTTTATATACATTGTATTATGAAAAATTACTTTTAGGCTTTGTCTGAGGAGTAGTTACTTGTGATAAAAAAAATGAGAATAGAGCTGTACATTTGAATCTTATTTCCAAGGTTAGAGCTCTGGTTGGACAGCAGTGTTTCATGCCTTACCTTTCCTGTGAACTCACTCTCTAAACAGCTGTAATATGGTGAGACATGGGTGTCGTTGAGGAATACCCAGTGAGCTCTCAGATTTGTAACAAGAGTGAGTACTGAAGGATTAAGGCAAAAGAATGTGTCATTTCTCATTTGTGCTGACACATGAATAATAGTCCAATTTTTTTATACTTTTTGGATGTGCAGAAATAAGTCTCATGTATCTAAATATTGTCAAGACTTGCAGAATTCTTACATGTCTATAGTTCTGAGTGTCAGCTTAGCAAGGGATTTTTGAATCCTCATTTACTGACTTGGGTCTCTACTCAGTCTAAGTAGAACTGTGGTGGTGAGCAGAGTTGCAGTAAGCTTCTGTACCATTTCGTTCACATGAGAGTCTTCACTACAACGTTATGTATGTATCGCATTATCAACCACACAAGCAGCAAAAAACCCTCTTGCCAGTCCTATTTTCTTTTCTCAAAAATAAGTCTTCAAGGTCAGAAAAAAAAAAAATCTTTTACAGGCTCATATATATTCCTTTCCTGCCACTTTTTATTTCTAGATAATTTCTCTAAAGTAACACTGTGGTTAAATTAGTGTAAAACCTTCATAAGGCAGGTGAGTTAAATATGAAGGTTAGAACACATTCTTTTAGCGTTATAGTCAGTGTACCTCTTTTTGCTTTTTCTTTCGTTGGCTGTGAATCTTTTCCCTTTGGAGATAAAATCAGATCTTGGATCTAATCTGAAGATACATGGTGCTTTTCAGTCATGGATTCTAAACTGTTGTTTTCTTTTTTTAATTTTTCTCCTCAAGAGTGAGGTGTTTTCCTGAAGTTCTGAGATAGGTAAATGGGTCAATCAGTATTGGAAAACGTGTTTGGACAAGGAGCCTTTTCTGTGCCTGTTAAGTCAGTGTAGAAACTTCTAGAAAGCAAACTATAAGCTGTCCAAGTTGTACCACAAGCCCAAAATGATTTTTGTGTACCTGCCTCTTTTAGGCACACAAATATTAGTAATTTTAGTATTTGGAGTTGCATGTTTTTGCTTGGGTTGGGTTTCTTGTTTGGTTGGTTGGGGTTTTTTTGTTTGCTTTTAAACACTCTACTCTTGTTGTTGTGTGGAAATATGTGTTATTTAGAGGGAAACTTTGAAATCCAATAATGTGTTATTCCCAAAACTAAGTTGGTTACTTAATCAACTTTGGGAGAGCTGTGCACTGAAAAATATTGAGGCAGTACTGTTGAACAATTCCAGAAAGGATATTGTTGTGGAATGTGTGACCAGGGAATAAAAATTTGACCACATCTGTCTTGCAGTATATCTTAGTTTTTTTGAAAGGAAAAGGCCAGAAAAGCAACAGATGTGGAATTAATAATGATTTTTCTAAAACAATATGGATCTTGAAACTTTTCTAGTTACAAGGATCTTTCAGTATCTTACTAAAAGTCTGTCTCATCTGAGCCCAAAAGCAAATTGTTCCTGTTATTAATCCCAGCTAGATCTGTGTTCTGCTATTCACATGTACATAAATGCAAGGCTGAAAAAGTGTTATGCACATGATGACTATCTTGTTTTAAAGTAAAAGGAGCATAGTTAGAAAAAACAGTCCATCTTTGAAATGTTCTTGATCATTAACATTCAGGAAGCGTATAGTAAAGCTGAGGCCGTGGTTTCTACCATACCAAAGAGAGCAGAGATGCAAGCTAGGGGGAAATCAAGCTCTATTTGTTCTTGACACAAGCCATTTCTTGTTTTGAACACCAAAACTAGTAATAGTGAAGTGCATGTGGGAGTTAAAAAGAATTATTTTCAACACAGTACTTGGTGAGGAAAACAATTTCACATCTAGAAGATCAATATAGAAATAGTTATTTAAGATAGTGGTTCTGTAGGGCATGTCTTGCTCTGTTTGCAGTCTGGTCAGAAATAATGGAGGACTTTGAATTAAATTCCTATATTGTGCTTTTCAGAAAACACATTTCTGTAATGAAAGAGACAACAAAATTTCATCACAAGCTGGTAGAACTGCTCTGGGAATGGCTAGGGGTAGTGTTAGCAAAAACATTCTGCAAATATCTTGAAGTGGGAGGAAGTAAGATGTAACTGTTGTGATGCTACTGCAGTTTTAAAGGACTTGAAGGGGAGCAAAGAGTTACCTGCTGCAGCCCAGGAGATTAAATTCTCTCCTCCTTTGAAAGGAAATGTGTTTGACCAAGTCAGAAGCGAGGCAAAATGCCAGCAGCTCATATAAGCCAGTGAGAGTCATCGAGAGGAACAAACCAGATCAATAAACTGTGAAATAATGCTTTCCCTCAATTCCCAAGAGTAAGGTGTGTCCTCGAGCCTCCCAGCTCCCAAGCCTACTAGCAGTTTCTGTGGCGTGAAGCATTGCCTACAGAAGGTTAGGCTGGGAGTGGGTGAGCCAAATGCACATGCACAAAGCCAAGTGATGAAAGGGAGCTGCATTCCAGGTTGTCGATGGAGTTGGTGGAAGTCACTGTGAGGACTACTGGCTGTCACATTAAAGGTCATTACAATGAAGAAAAGTTCATAAGCACTAGAAAAAGGCAGGCATTGGGCCCATCTTAAGACAGGCAAATATGAGGATCCCCGAAGCAAATAACTCATCATCTTCCCTTCATTCTCTAGGAAGACTAGGGCTAACATCTGCCAGAGGATGGCTTGGAGACATATGAAGGACAAGGTGACAGCAGTGACCAGACAGTACAACTTCACCAAGGACAAGTTGTGCTGGAAACAACATTAGCCTTGCTTTGAGGAGGTGACTGTCCCAGTAGGACAAGGGGAGAGCAGTGACTGCCATCTACTCTGA
>JAWWEE010000074.1:84310593-84329291 GCA_035221455.1 Xenops minutus | reverse complement strand
TCTCCTCCCCAATCCCTCAGGCCTCAGGGCTGAAGAGATGGCAGCTCTTCATGGTGGTAGAGGGTGGGAAAGAAGGGCCCACGCAATCCTTGACATTCAGCAAAAGAACTGTTATGTTGGTGGGAGATACTGCAGTGAGCCTGCAAGGAGTCCATGGTTTGTGTTTTCCCAGCTAATGTTGGCTGCCTAGGCTGTGATGTAGGTAAAGACCCAGTCAGTCACTCCTGTGATGCCATTGGTTTGATCTCACAGGTGGAGCCAGGATGCACTTGTGTAGCACCAGGTCATCCCTGCGGCAGGCATACCCACTTCCATTGGTTCCTCATTGATTTGAAGTGCCAAGCCATACCAGTAGAAAGCCAGACACTCTTTCAGTGTTTTTTATTATTTCTGTGCATGCTTGAGCATTTTTTACATGTTGTAGCTATGCATTTTCCTTTGTTGTCAGTTGCAGACTCTCTCTTGGTATCTCACCGGCTGATTTTGGTCTGCATGTCTTGCTTCTCTAGGCAAGTACTTAAGACATGTTTGATCTCTTTCAGACATTCTCAAGGTGAGCACTTCAGGTGGAGGGACACAGATTTCTTGCATACGTCTCCCCTGGTGGCTAATTCCCATGTACCTCATGCAGTATAAAAGCCATTCAGAGGACAATATCAGCTAAAGAGTAAAGGGAGGAGCTTCTCTCGCTTCTGTGAAGTGATAGAACTACAATCCTGACACCCCTTTACCCTGTGCAGCTCCATAGCTCCAATCCTTGCTCTCATGATCCATGATGAAATGTAAGGTAATACCCCTTGATAAGCTGTCTGCTGGACTATTAAGGAAAAGCATCATCTTTCAGCTATTTAATAGTTTCTTTTCTCCCTGTGGCTTGTGCTTTTCTCTCAAGATTGCTGTGCAAACCACATTCTTAGAGGACTGATTGTCATTTCTTTCAGTTATATTCTGACTAGCTTTTAGGTGACAGAGAGAGAGGTGGTGCAGGTTAGGAGACGATGCTGACAAGCAGTGTCAATTTCATGTCATAAAAAGCATTCTGGATGATGGAAATCTCGGGGCATATTTTCCATATTCATACTGAAGCTCTTGTCATGATGCCATATGATCAGAAATAAAACATAAGCTAGGTTCAGCCTGCAATGGTCAGAGGGCAGATTGTCTCTAGAACAATTCCTTGGCATGGTTTGATAGGCAGGTTATCTTTCTGTGAAGGTTTTCTCCTATGAATATATTTGTGAGTACATAGGCTGCCCTAACTGTGAGTCTCTCAAGAGCATGTGGTGGGGCTGTCAGCACACTTGATACATATCTAGAATGGGATTTCCCAGTGACAGGAGGATGTTCTGTACAAAGGTAAGAGGTGCTGTGTGTTTTGCCTCTGGTGTTTTCAGAGTGAGCAGTTAGAAAGACTGTATACTACTTTTTCTTTAATAGAATTGTTGAAATTACAGAAAAAGCAAGTTATTTATTTTTGCTCAGAGTTGCTTTGCAGAGTTCTGGAGAAAAAAAAAAAAATTTTTGAAACTTCTTTCCAACTGAATTAAGGTCAAGTACAGTGTTGCTACTCTGGTTATCAGGGCTGTTATGACTGACTTCATTCATTGTTTTATGATATTAGAAGTCCTGACTGCAATCCAAAGAAAATAATAATAATAATAATAATAATAATAATAATAATAATAATAATAAAGATAACAACAAAGATGCAGCACCAGAAGGGAGAAAACTTCAGTCTGAGGGAGAAAGTAATCAACACCCAATTTTGTTGCCTATTACAAGGAAAACAATCCTTGAGAGACAAGGATTTGTCATGGCCTTGCTTTCTAAAATGAGAAAGGCACAGCCACTGGAACTGTAGGTCTGACATATTCTATATAACTTATGCAGATAGGTGGGTATCGAGGATTGTTGCGCTAGATACCAGGCCTTATAACCAGATAGTTGTAAGAGAGCTGGAATTAAAGGGTTTGAGGATAGACATTTTCAAAAGTGCCTTGGTGTTTGCTTGTAGAGCTGAGCAGAAGAGAAAGGTAGCCATTTGACAGCACGATGCTAGCTTTGAAAGAGCATAGAAGGATTACAGACACAGGCTGTACAGACAGAAGCTGTGACAGCAAGTTAGCTATGGACACAGCTGTAGCTGTAGAAATATGTTCCTAGGAAAATTATTTGCCAAGTGTTTGGTATATCAATAACACAGCTAGAGGGATTTGTGGCACAAAGAGCAGAAAATGCAAAGCTACAGAAAGGGATCTTTAATTTACAGCATGAGCAGTCCTGTGGTTAATCTAAGTAGCACAATCCATTCCAGGCTGATCTAGCACTAGAGGAAAAAATAACACTGCAGAGGGCAGGCAGCCCTGAGTTTTGGCAGCAGCAAGTGCTAGAGAATTCATTAGTCTCTGAGTTATAGCAGGATTTGGGTTTGCCAGTTTTCTTGGACTAGGCAGGAACTAACAGATGCTTGGCTCCAAGGCCCTGTCAAGCATGCTAGTCCTGGGAGGGAGAACCCACTGGAGGCTGAAATGCTATTTTGTCTTCATCTTTATGATTTCTGACTGCTGTTTCCTCCACACTTTCCCCCTCATGTCAACAGGGCTGCTCTATGCAGTGGGCTGAGTAGGGATCTGGGGTGACCCCATTGCTGGCCATGCCCTCACTGATGGGGTGCTGTCCCCTGGGGTCTGAGCTAGGCAGGCAGGTGACAGGCTTCAGTGGCAGTTCTGGCATGGCCAGGAATGAGTCAGATCTGTAATCTGGCCACGGTCCATCTGGAAACAGCAGGAGAGGGGACTGGAGGCAGGGCTGGACTTGGACCTTCCAGCACTGTGTCCAAGGTTTGTTGAGGGGAAAGGCCCCAAGGACAGGCTGGAGAGAAGCTGCCTGCAGTGAGTGTGATGTAGGGCTGGTTTGGAAGGTGCACCCTGACCTGAGCTGGAGCCTCCTGCCCCACAGCAAAGGTGGGTGGAAGTCCCCATCCAAGTTGCCCAAGGTCCTTAAGTCCCTGCAGGACCTGACCCTGCAGGAGGCCGGGGCACATTTGAGCAGGGCTGTCACACAAACTATGGGCCTCCCACACTGTGGTTGTACAGCCTGTGGAAGAGATGAAGCATTGAGTCAAAGCTTCCATGTCCTGAGGGAGAATGAAACTGATGCTTCCTGCATCAGGAGGAGTAGAGAGGAGGCAATAGAAGTGAGACTAACAGGAGGTGGGGGTGAGACACAGTGCTTGGGTCCCTAATCTTCACTGATGCTTCATTATGGTACTGTATTGTTGTGGGAGTGGGTGGTTACCTAGCTGATAGGCACTGCAATTTCTTCTGTATGTCCAGATGTAGCTTTTTGAGTGACTGCACCTCTTTCTCTTGCTGAGTGATAAGAAGAGGAGCATGGAAGAAGAGGCCATTGGAGCACTGAACATGTTTTGCATTTGTGCAGAAGTGGTTGGTTAATGTTTTACTTGGCAAAGTTAGTTTATTGGCATTTCTTGCAGGTGTAATTATCTGGAATACATTTTTAATTATTACATTCTTGTAGATTCAAACCCAATTGTGTTACATTAATATAGGTGCTGGACAGTAGCAGGGGGTAAAATATTTTGACAGACTTGTCTGTCCTTATATGATGAAGGTCCCCTTATATGATGAATACTTGGAAACAGCACACTGGAAAGAAAATGTCAAACACTTCCCATTTCTGAGACAAAGTAGCGGCTGGGCTATGTGATATTGAGAACAAAAAATGTAAGATGAAGTAGGAGATGTGTTGTGAGAACAAAATGGGTCATCAGTATGAGCCACAGTGGTATATGCACTGCTTTCATATGATCAGGGCTTATGTCAGAGACATAGGCAAGAAGTCACAATAAATATTGCACTCTGATTGTTGGGCAGAGTTGAAAAAATCACCATTAGCCCCAAGAAAGAGGTGAATAACTTTTCAAGAACTGAAACAGTCATAGTAGTGGAAAAATACTGACTATGGCTGGGATGGGAGAGGTATTGTTAACGCTTCTACCTGAAAAGTGACATTAACAGCAGCAGGGGGAAACTGTTAAATGCATCTTTTATCAGAAGAAACTCAATTTCCTTTTTTTGTTATGTAGTGGCCCAGATGTATTTGGAAAAGTTTCAGTTTTCCATTTAGTATAAGGACTTGGGGCTGATGCCTTGTTTGGGTAAGGTCACATTTAATAAAAGGCTTTTTCTTTCTCTGCCCCCATCAGGGAGATCTCTTTTAAAGATCATAAAATCATTAAGATTGGAAAAGACCTCTAAGATCATTGAATCCAACCATTAAAGATCTTGGATTCTTATCTCTGGGTTCATTCCTTGCTGGATGTTTGTGACCTTGTGGAAGTTACTCAAACTTTCCTTTCTTGGTTTCCCTCTGTGTAGTCTCTGACAGTACCAAGGATTTGCTGGTGATTCAGAATCTGACAATCTATATCTTCATTTTCCTGTAAGGAAACTAGAAGTGTAATGGCAGGATAGTTTAGGCTAGTTCTGACTGATCACTAATCTTTACAGTGACCTTTGAAACACCTTGCTCTAACCAACTGCTACTTGCCTAGTTGTGTTGAGGGGCTGACAGTTCCCTGGTTGGGTGATAGATCCAGCAGTAGCTGGCCCAAAGGACTGTTGTGGCTTTGTAGGCATAGCTTTGCAACCCTGACATTTTTCTGAGAGAAGAGGGAGCAACATGTAGCTGGGATACAGTTTTAATAGAATAGTAGTGTAGCTGCACTGAGGGATGGGATTTAGATATCAGATTGCAAGTGCAGAGCACATGTTTAACCAAAAACTGCAGAAAGTGAGAGGTGGAGAGGAAGAGGTGAGTGGGATATTGAATATTTCCTAAGATATGCACAGAGAACCAGAGCTAAAATGGAACACAGAGGGTGTGCTCTCAACTGCAGATCCATCACAGTGTTGGCACTTTTATTTTTATGGAAGAACCGTTGTCTCATCATGGATGAAAATTGCACAGTCCTCATCTTTTCAACACTGGTAGAGTTATGACTCTAACAATCATATGGTCTATGAAAAAAAATCACAGCTTTAGTCAGACTGAAGGAGTATTTGATACTGTATAACAGAGAGTTCTATATCACTTGCATTTTCCTTAAGCCTAGATCCAGGAGACCAGCAGATTCTACAGCAGTACTCATTTATTGATTTACCGAGAATTTGTTCTCTGAAAAAGAGAAAACTGAGGAAGAAGTTTTACTGGGGGATACCAACATCCCAGAAGAAAAATAAGGGGTCTTGTTGAGGAACTTTTTTTGGTTTTTAGAACATGCAAGGTATTCTGGGTCTCTTGACCCATTTCTGGCATGATAGAAATCTATTACATGAAGATGGATTTCCAGAAACGGTTTGGTGGGGTGGGTGGGGGCGTGGTGTTTGCTGTTTTAGTTTTGGGGGTTTTTTTGGGGGGTGGAGGTTTATGTATACTTTCTCTGAGCATTCTGAAAGAAAGAAAACTTTTATCTTTTGCTGAGGACTACATGTGGCTATTACTAAACCCAGAATGCTGTATTTGGAAAGTCAGCCCTGTAAGGGAAGCAGCAGCAGTGCCAGTCTGATGTTTTCTATTGTATATGTTGAAATGGAGTAATGCTGAGAGAAATGTACCTGGAGCTTCTTCTCTCTCTCTGGGGATCTAATCTTTTTGACTACAGGAACTGCATGAGAATGAGCAGGGCAAGGCACAATAGGTGTCACACAGAGAGAGACGAAACAATTTTTAGGATCCTCTATTACAAGGGAACAGGAGATGGGAAACAAGAATTTGAATTGAATTGTCTTTTTCAGTGCAACTTTTAAGTTGAATGTGTTTTAAACAATAATAGGTCAGCATGCTGCTCAAATTCCAGTCTAAACTCTGAACTTGCACAGGATTTGAGGCAAATTCCATAGCTGTGGAAACATAGAGTAAGCGAGGGGGGAGCATCTACCCATCCTATGATTCTCTGATCTATTAATTATTGTTGTCATGCTATTTACATGAGCCGTCATACATACCGGCCTATTTAGAGTAAATATAGCTAACTGTCTACTGCATTATAGCATAATAATGCAGCATATACAGATTTTGCCAAGCAGACAACAGTAGAAGTGATTAGTTTCACCCTCTGAAAATACACATGGAAATGAGCAAACGCTATGTCTGCTCAGTAGAAACAAAATGGGACACAAATTGACATGTCAAATACAGTGAGGTAACCATGCTAACACCAAGGACAGTATGTTAGCACAACCACTATTTTATCACACTTTTGTCTTCTTGGACTTTTCAGGAGTCAGTGAAAGACAGGTATAGATGTTTGTGGCTTGGGGGATTGGAGTGGAAAGGAGAAGGGGAAAATGTCAAAAAGCTTTAACTCTTCCTCTTATTTTCTTTAACTTCATAAATAAACTACTTTATACATAGGTTTTAAAAATTGCCTGGTCATTTATCTCCATGGCATATTTAGGGAACCTTATTCTGCTTGTAAGTTCACTTGCAGCCCTGTGACCCTGGTGCTCTTACCTGAGCTATTGCACGATGCTTCTAAATTATACTGTCTGATCACCATGCTTGATGCCAAGCTATGCACACACTCTGATCTGTCAGCCTAGTTCTTTGCATGTCTTTGTTGCCCAATAGACACAAAACAAGTGCCACCTTCTGTGCTAAAAAGAGAGAGCTGAATGTATTAAGTAGCACACAACTCATTTAGGTCACCTAGCCAACTACTTAAATTATTAGTTCCTCCAAGGATCAGAAAGCCTAGTATTCAGGCTTTCTTCTGCATTTGTTGCTTGAGTGAATTTCTGGTTCAAGACTGCTCAGCAACATGAACTGGAAAAAAGATCTGGGTATCTCAGTTCACCTGGTCAGCAATGCAAAGGAAGTTCAGAGATCGAATGGGCAGAAAAAGATAAGAAGCTTGCCAAAGACAGCAGCTAATGCTGAATATATTAACTTTTCCTAGACATAGTGACTCCTGAAACTGTGATCCATTATCTCTTTTACAGCAGATGATAATAAGCAGCTGATGTATTGAAGTACTGTTATTATTGTACATGGAAAGATGAAATCAGCTGCAATGTCTAACTGGCTTAAGAGAGAGTTAAACAAGAAGCCAAAGGACATACCAGAAGTCGAATGGGGTTTTTTTTGGAAACATTGAAAATGAGTATGTGAACTCTTTACATGATAAATGTTCTTTGGGATTGTAATGGTTTAACCTCAATCAGACACCAAGCAACATGGAGGAGCTTGTTCAGTCCCCCAGCAGAAGGACTGGGGAGAGAATTGGAATGCTAAAAGGAAGAAAATTCATGGGTTGAGATAAAAATGGTTTAACAGGCAAAGCAAAAGCTGTGCACACAAGCAAAACAAAATAAGGAATAAATTATCTGCTTCCTCTGGACAGGCAGATCTTCAGCCATCTCCAGGAGAGCAGGGCCCCATCACACACTAATGGTGACTTGAGAAGACAAGCACTATCACTCCAAATGTCTCCCCCTTCGTCTGTCTTCCCCTCACTTTATATACTGAACATGATGTCACATGGTATGGAATATTTCTTTGGTCAGTTTAGGTCACCTGTCCTGGCTGTGTCTCCTCCCAACATCCCACACACCCCCAACTTCCTCACCATTGTGGCAGTACAAAAAGCACAAAAAGCCTTGGCTCTGTGCTGCTCAACAATAACAAAAGCATCTCTATGTTATCAACCCCATTTCCAGCAGAAATATAAAACATAGCCCTGTACTAGCCATGCTGAAGAAAATTAACTCTACGCAAACCAAAACCAGCACGGGATCCCAGAAGCTTTTGACTAAAAGTGTTTCTTTGACAGTTTCACTGCTGCTTTCTCTAAAACTCAGGGGTAGCATAGGACTGATAGAGCTGTGATGGCAACAGTGAGACTAGGAATTATCCTGAGTTCAGATAGTTGCTACTGCCTGGGTTCTCAAAACCATTTGTCTTTGGAAAAAAACCCACCACCTTCTGTATTTACTAAAGGAAATTATTATTGTCATGATCTTTGAGAGAATTGTGTCTGGATTTTAGGGGTTTTTTTGGAATTTGCCTCTTCACACACTTTGGTGGCAATTTGATTTTTATTTTCATTTATAATGATTATATTTGGGTTATAGAATGGTTTATAAAAGCTTTGTTTTCACTGAAGGAATAACGTGAGCATGCTGGTTTCTGTGAGTAACAAAGTGCAAACAACAATGCTCTGGAGAGACCTTGCAAACCATTTTGGGAACTGTAGCTGTGTCTGAAGACTCCCTTGTCTGAACACAAGTAGAGGGAGCACTGTATTTACAAACACATTTAGTTCATGCACAATGAGAAGAGCTTTTACTTGATAAATACTCCATTGAGGACAGCTGGTGCTGTTTGGTTTAACTCCCAGACTGCTCTACCTTGTATTGGTAAGTGGACAGTGAACTGAGGAGTATAATCCTGACATTCCAGCTATTTAAGAAGCCAAAGTACATTATCTAGGTAGAGTAAGGTAATAGAAGAAATATTACAAGATACTTTAAAGAGAAAGAGCTATATGGGGGACAGCTTAGCAAATATGAATAATACTTGTACACAGCTTATGACCACTGAGTGAGGTAACTTTCTATTAGGGATAACTGAAAAATTTAAAAAAATATCTTGTTCCCGTGGTAGTGCACTTCTGTTTTTACAGTTTTCCACATCTGCAGATGTGCTAAACACTTCTTCAGTTTTAAACTAACAGTTTAACTGTTTGAAACTAGGGAACTTTCAGTCTGAATTTAGGAAGACTTTTTTCCCTTGGCTACCTGCTAGTATCCTTCAAATAAACATCTTTGTTTAAAAATAAGAATTTATTTTCTGCAATGCTTTTTCCCCCCTCACCATAAAATCAGAAATCTGTGCATTTGTTGCTCCTGTAATACATGAATCTCTTGCATCCTAATTCTTTTTTGCATATTTTTACTCACATACTGTATGTTAAAATTTTAATTAACATTCTCTTTCCTCTGTAGTGAGAGGCTTTTTTCTCTGGGGCTGATTCCATGAACACTCTATTCTTGCCCCTCTTGGATCTGGCAGGAAAAAGGATTCATAATTAATAGCATGACCAGATTCATGCTTTTCTGCTCAGAGTAATTACACAGAACTTGCCCTTTACCTCTTAATTTTCTACCCATCTTGTGACAATGCATATTTCCAGATGGAGTTAGTTATAGTTATTATGGTCTGTAAAGGGACTAGGAAGAGAAATGTCCATTCTTATCATGCAGCAGGGATCTGGTGAGATTATTTTCTTGTCATCTTGGTTTATTTTAGTATCTCAGTAAAGCACTGGAAGTTTGATGGTAAAGTGTGTTATATGCAGTGACCTCAGCAGTATTGCTTAAGGTGTATGATGTGATCTGCTACAAGCAGGTGTTATTTAATAGGATGAGGGTGCCTTTCAGACCACATTTTGCTGAGCTCCTTTGTTATATACTCAGACAAAGAGATCTATGTCTGCATGGCTACTTCCTCCCTGGTTAGAAAAGTGGAAGTAAACAGAAAGGGCTAGCTAGGCATCCCCACTGGTGAGCCTTGACATGGAGACTCCTCTTTGGCTGGGTCCGGTTGTGTAATTCGTACTTTCCTGCTATTGCCTCTGCCTTTTTTACAGCCTTTTAATTCTAGTTACTTAGGCAACAAGTCCTGAACTCCTGTGGGAACATGTCCACAATTCACAGTAAGCACTCCTCGTATGCTACTGTACTGCAAAATGACCATGTGTTGTTATTGCCTCCTTTTCCCCAGTGTTTCAGATGCTCCTGAACATTTTGCTGAGTGGACAGCTCTGCATGTCTCTGCATTTTCCTTCCCCCAGACTCTGCCAACAAAATCACCTTCAAGACTGCAGTTTTCTGTGGCTCTATTGCAATATGAGTGCCCTTCACCATTCACCTGTAGTTATAGTCATGCTCTGCTCATACCAAAGCATGAGACCTAGGTACACATCACCCTCTTGCATGGCCATACTTATTTTTGAAGCAAATAGAGCAGGTGGTTACACAGAGCATTGGCAAAGCAGGCCTCTGAGGTGCACCCCAAGGCTTAGCTGCTTTCAGAGTGGACATGTCCTTCTGTGTGTTCTCCTTCATGCGTTATGAGAGAAAGCCACCTCTGCTGGCTGATGTTCCCATGACTTGCATGGGAAAGGTTATACAGGACACATTGTGGAGCTTAATATACAAAGGAAGTTAATTTGACCTTGGATGAACTTAATTCTAGCCAAAAGGTGACAGAGTTCTGCTCCTGTTCTCTACTGTTTCCATTTTCAAATGACTCCTCTTACTGTGCTGGCTTCATTGAGTCACTGTATGTGTCTGCTTTTTGTAACCCAATGCAGAAATACCTGGGCTAGCTCAGTGTGCAACTAAGGAGAATCCAGCACAGCTTACTAGCTCTCCACCACTTTGTGTGGAAGGTGCTGTACTGTCTCTCACCAGAGCTGCTTCTAAGAGTAGTGTGAGCATGTGGAGTCCTGGCCAACTGAACAGCAGATATTGGGGAGCTGGTCTGAGTGTCACCATGAGTTTCTGTCATGCTTGCCAGAGGATGTTAGAGACACTATTGGCAGGATGTCTCTAGCTTGCTGCTGATGTGACTAGCACTGCTGTATTTCTAGCCAAATTCAAAGCCTCAGTGCTCACACCTTTTAGTTTTCTGACTAATTTTACTTTCTGTTGCAAGGTCCTGACATAAAAGGTCTCCTGCCATATTACAACTGATCAAAGTTATCATTCAAAGGTCTGTAGTGTCCCAGAAAGAAAACTGTACTCTGCAAGTGTTGGCCTTTGGGGCTCCTAAGCACACCCTCTTTCACTCCTGTACCATGGCTTCTGGGACACATGTAGTGACATGTGGATCTCTCTGATCAGGAGGAGGAAACTGATGAGACTTTTTATGGCCAACTGGAAGTACCTCACAGTCACGTGCCCTGGTTCTCCCAACCACCCTGATATTTTTTGGAGGGACAACACAGTTCAGCACAGACAGTCCAGGAAGTTCCTACAGATCATTGATGATAACTTTTTGGTGCAAGTGGTGGAGGAGCCAACGAGGAAAGGGGTGTTGCTAGACCTTATACTAACAAGTCAAGAGGGACTGGTTGAAGATGTGAAGGCTGGGGGCAGCTTTGGCTGTAGTGACCATGAAATAGTGGAAGTCATGATCCTGCGTGGAAGAAGCAAAGCAGTAGGCAGGACTAGAATCCTGGACTTCTGGAGAGCTGCGACAGCTGCTGGGTGATGCTTCCCCCTTTGTCCCCCTCCACGCAGTCCCCGAGATGCCCCAGAAAGAGCCACACAGAGACCACAGGAGAGGAAGCACAGAGAGAGTTTATTAACATGGGTAAAGGTATTTAAAGGTTTTAGGGGGATTCTATCTACTACCAATAATAATCCAGGGATAACAACCAATGGGAAAGGGTTAACTAAGGGCCAATAGGAGAACTTAAACAGAGTCCTTCAAGGATGAATTCCTGCAGGCCTGGCTAGGGAGATAAGGGTTTTCTCAGGGAGTTTTGGGAAGGAGACAGTGACTAAGGGAAAAAAGACAATGACTCCATTTTTACGTCACAGTAAAAGCTTCACTTTTTAAGGCATTTTGGCTAGCTTCTTCATCTTCTTCACAGGCCCGTTTCTTACATGATTTTTTCCATTTCTGATACTGTATGTCCTGTGCCACAGAGAGCTAACTTTGACCTCTTCAAAGACCTACCTAGAGGAATCCCATGAGCTAGGGCTCTAGAAAATAAGGACTTCCAAGAGAGCTGGTCAATATTCAAACATCACTTTCTCCAGGTTGAAGATCAATGTATTCGCACAATCAATAAATCAAGCAAAGGGAATAGGAGACTTGCATGGATGAGTAAGGAGCCTTTGGAAAATCTCAAATGGAAGAAAGAAATTTATGGGATGTGGAAAAAGAGACAGACCACATGGGAAAACTGCAGGAACATTGTCAGATTATGCAGGAATGCAATGAGGAAGTCCAAGGCCCACTTGGAACTGAGTTTGGCAAGGGATATCAAGGACAAGAATGGCTTCTACATCAGCAACAAAAGGAAGATGAGGGAAAATGGGGGGCTGCTGCTGAAACAGATGAGTGTCCTAGTGATGGAAAACACAGAGAAGGAGGAATGTCTTCTTTGCCTCAGTCTTTACTGCTGAGATCAGCCTTCAGGAATCCCAGACCCTGGAGGTGAGAGAAGAAGGAAGTATTCCCCTTGGTCATAGAGGGTTGAGTTAGAGATTGGCTAGACTTAACACCCATAAATCCATGGGCCCTGATGGGATCTACCCACAAGTACTGAGAGAGCTGGACAATGTTGTTGTTGAGACACTTTGAAAAATCATGGAGAACAAGAAACATGCCCAATGACTGGAGGAAAGCCAGTTTTACTCCCATCTTCAAAAGGGGCAACAAGGAGAACCCAGGAAACTGCTGGCCAGTCAGCCTCGCCTCCATCCCTGGAACGGATCATTCTGGAGGTCATCACCAAGCATGTAAAAGAAGGTCATCGGGAGAAGTCAGCATGGATTCACCAAGGCAAATTATGCTTGACCAATCTGACAGCCTTCTATGATGGCATGGCAGGGAGGGTTGATGATAGCAGTGGGTGTTGTCTACCTCAACTTTAGCAAGGCTTTTGATACTGTCTTCCCTAACATACTCATAGGTAAGCTCAGGAAATGTGGGTTAGATGAATGGACAAGGAGGTGGATCAAGAACTGGCTGAATGGCAAATCTCAGACGACTATGATCAGTGGAGTGGAATCCAGCTGGACGCCTGTAGTCAGTGGTGTTTCCCAGGGATCAGTACTGCGTCCAACCTTTTTCAACTTCTTAATCAAAGACCTGGACAAAGATATAGAATGTACCCTCAACAAGTTTTCTGATAATACAAAACTGGGATGAGTGGCTGATACACCTGAAGGCTGTACTGCCATTCAGCAGGATCTTGGTAGGCTGAAGAGTTTGATGGAGAGAAACCTAATGAAGTTCAACAAGGGCAAGTGCAGGGTCCTGCCCCTGGGGAGGGATAACCCCAAGTACCAGTACAGTTTGGGGACTGACATACCAGAGAGCAGCTCTGCAGAGAAGGATCTGGGAGTCTTGGTGGATGACAAGCTGACAATGAGCTGGTAGTGTGCCCTTGGGGCCAGGAGGGCCAATGGTATCCTGGGGTGCATTGGAAAGAGTCTGGTCAGCAGGTTTGGCAGTGATCCTTCCCCTCTACTCAGCCCTAGTGAGACCACATCTGGAATACTGTGTACAGTTTTGGGCTCCTCAGTAGAAGACAAGGAGCTACTGGAGAGGGTCCAGGGGAGGGCCACAAAGATGATTAGGGGTCTGGAGCATCTCTCTTATGAGGAGAGACGGCGGGAGCTGGGCCTGTTTAGTCTAGAGAAGACTGAGAGGGGATCTCATCAATGTATATGAATATCTCAAAGGCAGGTGCCAAGAGAATGGTGCCAAACTCTTTTTAGTGGTTCCCAGTAACTAGACAAGGAGCAATGACTTTAAATTAAAAAAATACCATAAAATAAAAAGTTCTACCTCAACATGAGGAAGAACTTCCTTACACTGAGCATGGCAGAACACTGGAAGAGGCTGCCCAGGGAGGTTGTGAAGTCTCCTTCTCTGGAGACATTCCAAGTCCACCTGGACACGTCCTTGTGTAACATGCCCTAGGTGACCCTGGCTTGGCAGGAGGTTTGGGCTAGTTGACCTCCAGTGATCCTGTTCAACCTGTGTAACTATTCTGTAAATGAAAAAAAAACATGCCATCTCATTTCAGCTTTGGGTCTCTGAACTCACAGAATTGAGGCTCGTGCTTTAATATTCATATTCCAGTCTCAGCCAATGTCCTATAAAATGGTGAAACATTAAACACAGTGCAACATAGTGGGAGTAGCTGATTGCAAGAGGGCTGAACTGAGGGACCATGTGACTGATATGGTCTTGTTTTCATTTCCTTGGTGGCACACATCATTTAAGAGAAACATGGCAGACTGGATTTGAGAAGAGTGTCCTTTGCATGTAGGATCACAGAACCATAAAATAAATTAGGTTAGAAAAGATCTCTGAGACCACTGAGTGCAACCTATGACCTAACATCACCGTGTCAACTAGACCATAGCACTAAGTGCCACATCAGTGGTGGAGAAGAAGGCAGAATGAATGGTCATCAAAGTTGGAAATGTTTTCATTTCACCTTCAAATGAAGGTTTTGTGAAGAGTTTTAAAGTTGGAGGCATGAGTCTTATATCTGATTCATGTGCACTGGAGAATGCTGATAAGGGTCAGAACACTGAAGAAGGGAATCCAAGGATGTAGTTTGCTCTGTTGGAGAGGGATCACACCCAAGGAATATTTCAGAAAAAGAGTAGTATTGAAAGTGGAAAAAAGTAATGTTTCAAACAGACCTTCACTGCTTTTTAGCACATGACTGCATTTTAGGATATTATTGATAAAAGATTCAGCCGTCTCCAGTTTAAAAGTTGCTGTGACATACCTAGCAATAAGTCTCTGCTCTGAATATCACACAAAATGGCACAATGCCATTATTGAATATGCTTTAACTGTTCTTTAAGCCCCGTGTTTAGTTTGTTAATTACATATTTTGTGTTCCTTTTCAGTTTTGGAAACACACCTGTGAAAGCTGTGCCTCTTCATTGCATTTCAGATAATGGTCAGAAATGACTGTTAGGCTGGGTTCATCTTGCTGCATTGTGGATCACCTTGGGTTCAATCAGAGAGACACAGTTTTAAAGTTACTGTGCAACAAGGATTCCATCTGAGGGCCCCAAGTGAGAGTTTAGAATGCCATAACCTGAGATAATTGTGGTATTTATGGCCTTCAGCTGTCTTGACTACCTTGGAGTAGTTTCTGTTTGCACAGAATGGCTCCTATAGTTCTATTCAATTCCTGATCCTCTGTAGTTCAGTAGTCTATGAAAATGAACTGAATCTCAAGAAAGGATATGTAAATATGCCCAGCTGTAAATTGTTGCTCAGTAACCACACAAATAGCTTAAGGTGTTCCTTAGTGGGGAATGGAAAACTAAGAGATGGGTAAAATAGGAAGAGCATATGATTTCTTGTAGCCACCCAATGGTGATTCCAGCTCCTAACTTCCTTCTTGATCATTTCCATGTGTACTGTGAGTTTGGAGATGCATTTTTCCTCCCTGCTTGATTTTCAAGCTAGTTACAGCCCAGAAAGTGTTTCTGAGCTTGGCTGCAGCAATGACAATATAAAGTACATTCCCTACAATCTGTGGCAGGCAGTCCTTCCTGACCATGGAGGGGATATCCAGCAGTGTACCATTCCTGACATGTTTTGAGGCAATGAGACAAATTTCAGGTGTGAATTACAGTGGTAACATACTGTATTCCCTAAAATTCTTTGATGGCAGTGTGCAGTCACTGGAAACTTTCTGCACTGAGCTGGCAGATCTCAGTGTAAGCTGTGGACACTGATTTATGGAATCTGTCTTGCCCGTATGCCATGGAAATCTCATCCTCTAGCAGATTTCCAGCAGACAAGAGAGCTGCTGCTTTGTCCTAGCTAAATAAAAGTCATTCCCAGGTCCAGTTGTATCAGACTGACCAACTTCACAGTGATGAGTTAGAAATTGCTTACAAAGCAAGCATTCCTCTCTTCTTTTTGCTGACAGTTGATTTTATAAGGGCTAATGCTGTAAGTTCTTATTACCATTGTTAAATTGTTACTGCAAAATAAAATTTGTTCCATTACACAGATAAATAATACACTTGAACAGAGACACATTGAGGGGAAAATTTAGTTTATCTTGTCAGTTCATCCTGTTGCAGTCTGTCACTTAACTTTCACTGGCTAAAGGAGATCTATGATGGTGGATAATTTGTTACTTAGTTTTCAGCTTTTCAAAGTTCCCTTTCTAACTGATGTCAGTGTCAGTCCTCATTATGGGCCCATCAAAAAACCACAGTTTACTGGAATATTTAGCTTTTAAGAATATTTTACTTGCTTTCACTTGTCTATAGATAGTGAATAGATTCCACAACTGTTGTAAATAAGTAGTTCCTTTATTCACCTGCAGGAGGCTCTGTGTTTAAATAAAACTAAGAGCAAAAAAACTTTTTTGCAAATGTAGTTTTGATACTAATAGCAATAGTGAAGAGAGAGCAACTTGGCAAAAGTTCCTTGCTAGGAGGCATTCTTGAGTCATATGTCCTCATATAAACTGAGTGTGTCATTGCATTCATGTGGTTTTGGCAGCAGGGCAAGGGATCCTTTGTATCTTGAGCCAGGCTTAATGTGCATTCCCTGCAACTGCTTTCAGTCTTGGCCTCATCAGTTTATTAGCTGCTTTCTCATAGTGTTCTAGAGTGATAATTTTTAGCTTGGTACTCTGACAGCTATTGATGGGAACTTTTTAGAGCCCATAAGCCTACTTATTGGCTGTCACATTCCTCTTCCTCAATCTCTCTCTCATCGCATTCCTCTTCCTCAGTCTCCCTCTCAGTTTAACCTATTAATTTTATTTTTTTTCATAAATTAAATAGATAAATGATGAACAGAAGCCAACGAAGAAGTACTCAGAAAAGATTTCTTGAAGGTTTCTTTGGAGTTATATTGCTTTGTTCACATAAAAGTAATTTCTAGTACAGCTGTTATTTTTAGCTGCTGGATCTGTTTCTGGATGAATTGTTCTTTTACAAACTTTGCAATGCAAAAAAAAACAAAAAACAAAAAAAACCCCAACATTTCAGCTATCTTTCACTTATGCAATAGGATTAATTTATGTTTGCCTAATTGTAATATCTGCTGTTTGTGGGAACTCATGGGCCTTAAATTAGGTGTGATGGTTTCTTGTTCCAAAACTGTAATAGGTTTTAAGGTTAAACTTTGCAAAGAATGAAACAAAGATATCAAGATCAAATAAGAGTGATTTTAAGTTCATAATACCTTCCATATGACTGCCAAATTGCTTGAAGATTAACTGTCAGCTCAAACTCCTTTTCCATTTTGTGAGTTATATATAATGGAAGTGGTTGTAAATTACTGTTGCTAGTGTGCCTGTGTGGGGAATTTTCATCTGGGGCCATGTCTGACCCGCACAAAATTCCTGGAAAAGACGGAGTGCACTGCAGAGTGGAAGAAAATAGGGTGTGTTGTGCTCTGTCTTACTGCTGCGGAAAACAAGGGTTTACAGATTTTCATACCTTATGCTGTTTATGCTATTTCTGATGAGAATCATCTTGATCTGTTAAAGAACCCACAGATTGAGAAGTGACCACACTTGCCAGAAGGGCACTATAACACTTTGGGTTTTTTAAAAAATTGTTTTAAAAATATATCTGTATTGTACAGAAAAAAGGCAAGTTTTCGTTGTTTATTGTGGTTTGTTTTGTTTTTATGGTTTAGGTTAAGTTTTTTGTTTGGTTTTGTTTTGTTTTGTTTTTTAAACATCAGTAGGTTATTCTGTCTTCTCACAGCTTTGATAGAAGGATATGTGCTTCTTTGGACACAGATTATTTTAGTAGGGATTTGAAGATTTTGGGAGGCGGTGGTGGTAGTTTTGATAGCTTTTTGTTCTAGAGAAGCTTTCCATGAAACAGCTAACAAAAGGTGGACAAGATGGTGGACTGATATTGCATTTTGCCTGCTTGATTTTACTGCTTGTTTTCCCTTTTTAATCTATTCACCTTTTATTAGTCTCTACAGTGCATCCCTTGGACTCTGTCCCTTACAGCAACTGGATGGTTTTAGGAACTGTTACACTATATTTCCCAGTGGTACTCAGTGTTTTATGGAAGTTACAGTTTAGCTCAGTGCTTTGGACACTCTCTCTTCCTCCTGCTAAAATGGAGACCCTTTTCTTAACTTTCTGAACACCAAATTTTCAGATTCCTGAGAGAAAAACTTTGGGATGGGACGTGGTCAGCAGACTCTCAGAGCAGCTCAAACTTCTATGGCTGTATAAAACAGTCACCACAGGAACTAAATTCTCATAAGTGATGAACTTGTAATGAATCCCACTACACCTTTGAGGATAGGCAGCTAAAAGTTTTTGAACGGGTAGAAAAAGCACTTGAACCTGCCAAAGGGAGAAGAAACAGACAATGAACGGCAGCAGGGGGAGTTGTTAGAGAAGTGAACTCCAGGTCAGGGTGACCAGTGAGCCCGGATAGAGAATGGCAAAGATGACTTTAGGGGAAATGACACTGAAAACTCAAAAACTAGCACTGGCATCTGCAAACAGTGTGTGTGAGTTGTGACCCCAGCAGAAAGGCCATCATACAACTGTTGGGTCATACTTTTGGAGAGAATGTTGCAATGCTTGTAGATTTTTAAATGGATGATATTTTCTGTCTTCTGACCAGAGTGCAGCTACAATAGGAGGAAGTGTGTGTCCGGAAACTTGATTCCCATTGCAGTTTCAAAAAAACAAACAAACAAAAAACTAAATAGGAGAGCGAAGACATGGCCAATGAATTAAAATTTCAAAGTTATTTATTAACATTAACTTAAGCAACAGCTTTTGTATAGGAAGCTGAAATTAACCCTTATTCTGTCTTTCTTGTGTTTCTTCCTTTACTTAAAACAAACAAAAAAAAATAGAAGAAAGAAGAGGAGAGGAGAGGAGAGGAGAG
>JAWWEE010000074.1:84278342-84310518 GCA_035221455.1 Xenops minutus | reverse complement strand
GAAGAGAAGAGAAGAGAAGAGAAGAGAAGAGAAGAGAAGAGAAGAGAAGAGAAGAGAAGAGAAGAGAAGAGAAACCTCTACTGTTTCTGGATTCTTTCACCTAGTTACTTCAAAGTTTTAGGTGAAGTTAGAAGCTGATCTCCTGCTTCTGTCAGCTGTTTAGTCTCCCTGCCTTTTTCTTGAGTAGGAGGTCCAAAGCAAAACATTGTACTTGGTCTTCTACCTACTTAAGCTCATTCAGAAAATCAACCATGTAGCTCTTTGCAACCGTTTGAGCAAGTTTCTTTCTCTCTTATTTTACTTCCTTCCTGATTTTCTTCTTTGTTCCTTACATAAAATATACCATCTTTTTCAATGTCCTTCTACACCCATACTTCTATCCAGCTATTTACCCCATGAAGTCCCACAGTCACAGCTTTGATTGTCCACAGAATTATTATGTTTTCCTGGGTGATTCTCCATATTTCTGGTATTTATGTGCAATATTTAAAGACTTTAATTGTCCAGTTGTTCTCTTGTATATATCCTTCACCCTATTGTAATTTCTCTTTCTGTCTTACCTCAGATTCCAGTGTGTTATCAAGATCACATTACCCTTTTGACTTCTCTCTAGGCATTTTTCTTTGGTGTCCAGCAGATATTCAAGTTAATTCTTGTACCAATCACAGAGGAAATAGGTGCAACAAATGAAAAAGGAGATCCTTTAAGGGTTAATATTTTACTGGGAAATGAATGGGGTGAGAGATATACAAATGCCTTTCTGGCATAAGTTTCTTAAAACAGAGGGAAATTTGTCAGGGGAAGATGTATACATATTAGTGTTTAATCAATCAGTGGATGTAAAAAGAATTATTTTTTTTTCACTTGCTTGAAAAGTGACCAGTAGATTTCAGCTAGCTAAGACAGATTGCTTTGATAAATCTTTGTGAATTTTGGTATTTTTTCTCCCAGTTGTATTCTCTGGCAAGCACACAAAAGAGATGTCCCCTCTAACACCCAGCAGCTCAGCTTGCCTTTTGTATGTGATGGATACGATTCTCCTTTCTGAATCTGCAAAACCTCTAAAATCTCCATTAAAATGCACTGTAAACCTACTCCCTTTGGGAGTACTATGGAGCTGTGAAAGGATGACTATAAAAGTAAAGCCAGGATAAATAAACCTTATTCCAAATGAGTGTGAATTGGCAAGCTTAAGAATCATTAATTTTGTCTTAGTGAAAAAGGAGGAAGATGGAAATCCACAGGAGAGAATTAGGTTGGTTCAAGCAATACACCAGTGCTGCAACCTTACTCTAGACCTGTGTGCAATACACTCATAGAAAAATAAGGCTTTACAGCATGAAGATTTTATCAGCCTGCATTTCTGTGACAGAGTGCTTGTGACTGGATGAAGCCAGAGGGAATTACTGGTGTTGTTCTGAATGAGTGTCACTAAGATCTCCGTGCCCTACCTATCTGTGCCACATATAACAAATGTGTATCTATGAAAGAAGTGTCTGTATTTTGGTTTTGAAACCTTCCGCCAGCAAAGCCAGAGCATCATGGCTCCTGCCACAAGCTCCTGTGGTGAGAAAAACAAAAATTAAAAGCTGTGTTTGGCCCTTTTCACCCCATCTGTAAGGAGAAAGAGAAGATCCACTGTCTCTATGCCTCTCTTCTACTGTCAGTGCCTGGTCTTGATGGGGGAAGGTGAAGAGAACTCAGAACCCTCAGAACTCCAGGGTTCTTAATTTAGTTAGTTAGTTAGTTTACTTATCATTTAACAGAAATATCTGTTCAGTGGTACTGGAGCAGTGTTAGGTGAGGACATGAATTGTTCAGTTTGAAAAGAACTGAGAATCCTTTTGTAAATCAGTACTATCTGAAGTTAAGTCCCAAGGATTGGCTTGTTGGAAGGCAAGAGAGGGTTGCACAGACCCTTGCACTCCATAGACTTGCACACAGGACACAGTCCTCCTCCATGTCTGCAGCAACAGCTCGGGGATGGGGAGGACAGGCTGTGGTCCCACAAGGCAGGAAAACCTCTTGCAGTTTCCTGCTCTTCATGGGAATGTTGTCGGTTTAAGTTATGTCTAGCTGGTACACAAACAGGTTTATAAATTCAAAATGGGCTCGCTTTTGCAAAAGACAAAGAGACTTTGAATCAGAAACTCTCAGGACTCTCCTTAGTCAAAACCATGGTTTTTTCTTATCCCAGGAGAAAACTGGAAGTCTCTGTCTCCCATTACTCTTAAGCTTCCACTTCCACCCTTGAACTAAAGTTAAATTCAGGACTGTGGATTGTTGCAGATCCAGGAAAAACTGTTTTCTGGTCTCGACTTCTGGCTAGTGAAGGAGTTTGCTTGCTTAATCACACTGGGAGTAGATTTACTGGGAAGCTTTGTATTTAGTCATAAGTTTTTGACCAGTGAATCTTTTAATGTGTTTCTGTAGGAAAACAAATTACATTCAGCCTCATAATGGGCACAGATTTTTCTATCCCAGTCTTGTCTGTCTCAGATTCACTTTGCTGTGGTGTCCCTGACACTGTTATTCTTTCTCATTATTTGTGAGAGTCTGTTTTTGAAGAGTCTTTATTTACCAGTCTCTAAATCCAAATGCTGTCTACAGATCACTCTGGGGTATCAGCTCAACAGATGACCCTAAGCAATCCTTGTGTGTGTGTGTGTGTGTGTGTGTGTGTGTGTGTAATAAGTTAAAAGAGGACCAAAATTAGAAATGCATTTGAGACTCTGGGGAAGCAGCAGAATCCCTGAATCTCTTTTATAATGATGTTTTTTTGTTTTGTTCTCATTGACTTTAATGAAATGCTGCTTGTTATCTTGCACAGTCTATAGTCTCTCACCTCTCTTAGAAATATTGATGATATAGTATTTCAATCCTCATGTGATTTTAAATACATTATTTAAAGTTTTTAATAGACTGGTTTTTGTTTTAATCTGGTGCAGTTGAGAAATTAAAATTGCCAAACTTTTTTTTTTTTTTTTCACACCAGCTGTAAGGACAAGAAAAAAATGTAAGCAATGTTCTTTCTCATTTTGAGAACTTTTGTTTCTTACAAGATGTTCCTTTAAAAAGCCAATAATTTGCTTTCTGGCATGATGTAAGTCCTTTGAAGTATGAAATTAACAAGAAATAATGGATTTTTTTTCCTAAACTGGTGTTCAATATGTAATATAAGTTTATAATAGGGCAAAGAACTTGAGGGGAAAGAAAAACAGAGACTAATAATCCCATATTAGATGCCTAGGAGAAATTCAGGTAGTGCAGTATATTGTCATGTAAGCACATCATTGCATCTGTCATGGCAGAGGCTGCTGGAAGGGGATGTGTACATCACCTGAAGGGAACACAACACTTGCCATGAGCTACATGGCTGCCTGGGAACAGACCTGGGAAAGCCTGCTTCCACTCTACTGAGCTTGGCCTCAAGGCATCAAAGGTGGCTTCCAGCCCTCTTGTGTGATGTCTCTCAGGGGCTATTTGCACCATGAAGCTCAGTGTTGAAGCACAAGAGTTTGTATTACACTTAAGAAACAGCCCTTCGATACCTATTTCAGGCCTTCAAGATGAAAACTGGTTGGCTGTGTAATGTGAAACATCAAGGTTGCCTTTGGTAGTTGCTGGTCCAGATGCAGGTTGATCGACACCTTGCTCTTACCAGGGTAATCAGAGAAGCTGTCTCCATGACATCCATAGTGCCAGGAGTAGGGGGAGGCACTGTGCAAATGTGGAAATGCGGTGATTCACAAAGGTAGCACTTAGATATGTGCATAGGGGAAGCTGATGAACTGAGGCAGAGTCTGTCAATGGTGCTGAACTCTTTTCTGAGGTCTTTTATCAGGTCAGAAATTTCTAGATGTGTATTTTGTTTGAGGCCTAGACCATTTGGCAGACTTATTTCTGCTTAATTAGCTTCATGATTTAAAACTGTTTGTGGCCTCCTAATGAACTGGGAAAAACCGAGCAGTTGTTAGCAGCTGGCTGGGATTTTAACAGCAGCCATGTGCGTTTAGCAGAAGAGTAATAAAGTAGTGAGAAAAAAAGTCTGGCAGTACTGCCAGGGGTCAGTACATGCAAGGGGTATCTTCAGCCCTGTTAATGATCACCATGAGCACAGAACAGAATTTCAGTTAGACATGAACAGCCTTGTTAAGTGATGGTGACAGTGAAGGCTTTGACAGAAGGCTTGGGTTTGCGCAGAACCCCATACCCTGTGCAAGAGGATTTGAACTAAGAGGCTGGATGTGGACTGGAGTGGCTGAGGGTAGGTTCCCATTAGATTTTTCACAACTCCCCAGCCCTGCCAAAATTTTTGAGGGAAAATCTGTCAAAACCCTTAGGCACTGAGTTGCCCAGCTCTATTACACAGCCTTGTGAGGTTTCCCTGAGAGGTGGATGTGATGGTGGTTAATGTACTTGTTCTAGTTGTTCCTCTGGCTTAGGGCTCAGCCCTCTGAACAGGTTTTGCTCATCATCAGTTTGATGCTTTCTCAGGCAAAACAAATGATCTTATATTCTGATTTCCAGGTGATCTGGAGAAAGTGTCCACCAATCTCTAACAGTATGTTGCCATCCAGGTGGCAACCTCACACAGTCTGTTTCTTCTGATATTCCTCCTTCATATAGTGGTTCTCAGTTATTTCTGTGATGCAGATTTTCACAGAATTATTTTGCCCCCTTCTGAAACTCCAGATGGCAAATCTGCTCCATTTATCATGAAGATTTTTAGCACTAGTCTGACAAAAGATATAATATACCCTTATAATTGAGATAGGTATATTGAGATGTGGTCTATAAGAATTAATGCTCCATTTTAGCCAATCTGCAATTTAACAAAGCTCAGTATAGACCACAGTCTCAGCATGCCTACTCTTTGTAGCTGACTCTCCTGTTTGGACTATATATTCCTAAATTTAGAGATAATGGAAAACAGTTACAATATTGCTGATCCTGTGCTTCAGTGTTGACTACTGTAGGAAAAGAAGCAGTATATATGAAAGAAACTATATGTAGTCCAGTGAAAATGCTGTTCAGATGCATAAAACACTTGACTGGCTGAGGTATCTGTATGAAGGCTGACATCAGGGACTAAGAGCATTCTCTTAACATTCTAGCTCTTTAAGAAGCCCTCCCATCTTTGCTTTGGAGAAAGGTTTTTTCCCTGTGCCACAAACATGAATTCTTTGTGAGAGTCAGATTACATTTTGGATGTACACGATAAAAGGTGAAGAATTGCCTTACTGTCCGTCAGTGACTTTTGAGGCCAGAATGAAGTGAGTCTGACTCTGGGTTTAGGTTTTTCAATCCATAAATGATCTTCACATGTCCTCTTAACCCGTATTTATGGGACATTTTGGTGTCTTTGAACTAAATTTACTCTGGAGAGCTGTACACACTTCCTTTTTCTATCTCAGGTGCTAATTACATTATGTGGAGTCTTCTCCAAGGATTAGAGTTGATATTTTATTTTTATGGATGGATGGATTTCTTATATTTTGCTTTAATCAGGTTGATATGCATGTAATACAATGACCTTTACTTTACAGTGGTTTTATTCAAGTGGTCTGAAAAATATGTCTGCAGCCACTAAATAATACCCTAGTGTGGTTTTGTTATGAAAATGGTACTTAAAGCAAACAGAAATAGCAAAGAATAACTGCATTACTGTAGGAATATAAATGTATCTGTTCTCAGTAGGCTTTCATAGTTCAGGCCAGGGTTTCTTAGGTCTGCTTCCCAAGTAATTTTCTGGGGCCCCACAGCAGCAGAGCCCCTTGCTAAACCAAAGCAAATATCATAAGAAAACAAAGCTGTGTGTAATGGTTTTAACATCTGAGCTACTTTAGGCAAAGACATATAGAAATTGAGAATTTGTCAGTCCCTTTGACTCACTAACAGTATGACTGGGGATGCAGCTGTCACCCACAGGCACTGAAGGTCTCTAAGGTAAGGGAGATGTAGACTTCTCTAAAAACTGAGGCTGCCCCCACGACCTCCAGGTGTGACAGTGGCTGCTGCTGTTTCGGTAACAGGAGATTTGCATTCTAGTATCAAAACTAAGACACTAGTAATCTGCTTTTTCTCACTGCAACCCTTACCTGAACTAGTTACCTACTTTTTATTCATCAGGGGTCCATGAGTCTTGAGAGGCATGCCAGGAAAGCTGACCTGAAACTCATAACCTCTTTTAAATGCCCACTTTGTATTGCTAAATTGCCCTGCTGAAAGGATTGACAGATTTTTCATGCATTTGAGGATTTTTTGCCTCTTTTGTTCCCATAGTTTGTATCTTTCCCCATTTATTTATCTGGCTAGTTTGGAAACAGACTTCTTTAATGAGTGGAGGACTTTACCACCAGAGGTTCTTCTCCACCTTTTATTGACTGTGGTTTTATTTTTAATTTTCCTGCCTTCCCCCATGCTTTAGTATACAACTTTGCAACAGTTCTTGACTTAGATATCTACATTTTGGAAGTAAGTTGAACTTTAAGAACTGTCTTTTGGCTTTCAGTGATAATAGTCTAATCAACCTTGACTGCAGTTTCAACTACTGTCCTGCAAATCATTTGGGTTGTCTTTATCTTTTTATCCATGGTGTGTACTTTTGGTTTCTGCAAAGTCTTCATCCTTTTCAGATTATTGGCAACAGCCAAACAATTTGACTGAGCTTCTTCTGAGAGAGACAGCAGCAATGGAGTGGATATCTTATAGAAACATATTTTCAGAAACATTTTTGTTGGAGTGGGATAAACCAGCTACAGCAAAAGATTTTTTCTTCTGGAGTCTAAGTATATTCCCCAGATCATTCTGGAGCCCTTCCTTTGGGAAGTGGTTCTTTGGCCTGCCTTTGGCCAAATGTGTACCCCAACTCTTTTCACCATTTTTTTTCTGTTTTCCTTCTAGACAGAACTGTCATATAAAAAGGAAATCTGTGACACTATAAGGAGTGCAAGGCTCCTCAGCTTTCTGTAATGCAGCTTCATAGTCTGCGTTTGAGGAAGCTGAAAGAGTTTTAAAAGTCCTCCTACAAGTGCTGTTGTCAAAAATTACCTTACCTACAAACGACATTGTGTGTGTGTTTATATCATCCCTTATAAATCCCAAATGTCTATTTTTAAATCCCTGTCGTCCCCACTCTGAGAGTATTTCAGCCTGGTGGAGCTTTGAACCACTCTGAGTTTTTTAGTCCACTTTAGTCTAACTAATTTGTGTCAGCCTGTAATCTCTCAAAGTCTAAGAGAGGTCAGCTTCATTTTTGCACAGTACAGCTGCTTGCTCCAACTGAAATTTATGTCAGCCATCAAAAGTACAGATTCTCACAAATGTTACTTTTTGCTCTTTTATTTTTACTTGCCTGACAGTGAAGTCACCATAACAACTCTTTTTTCCTGAAAATCACAGACAGAAATGGGATTTTAAAACACAGTTAATACCTGTCCTGAAGGTGGGTGTCTTTCATCTATTGTTGATAGATATTCATAGCTGTTAAATCTGGAAGATCATTATGGTTCTGGAATATGACTTAATAATTCCTATATTAGTATCAATATCTTGTGATGGGATGCAGATATATGATTGTGAGTCAGCTTAATTCTTTTTGTAACCAGTAGGTGAGCTGATGTCCTTTTGTGATACTCAAAAGTGTAACGAACAGTGGGTGTTCTTCATTGGAAAAAACTGTTGAAACTTTAAAAACTTTGATAGAAAGCACAAGCATATGTCATCTCTTGCACAAATGTATATGTGTGTATAGACTGGGGGATGAGAGGCTGAAGAGCAGTGTTGCAGAAAGGGACCTGTGGGTCCTGACAGACAGCAAGTTGAATACGAGTTAGCGGTGCCCTGGCATCCAGGAGGGCCAACCATGTCCTGGGGGCATCAGGCAAAGCATCACCAGCCAGTCAAGGGAGGGGATTGTCCTGCTCTGCTCTGCACTGGAGTGGCCTCACCTAGGACATTGTGTGCAGTTTTGGGAGGCACAATGTAAGAAAGATATTAAGCTCTTAGACAGTGTCCAAAGGAGAGCAACGAAGATGGTGAAGGGCCTGGAGGGGAAGGTCTATGAGGAGCGGCTGAGGGTACTTCTTCTGTTCAGCCTGGAGAAGAGGAGACTGAGGGGAGACCTCACTGCAGTTACAACTTCCTCGTGAGAGAAAGAGGAGGGGCAGGCACTGATCTCTACTCTGTGGTGACCAGTGTCAGGACCCAAGGGAACGGCCTGAGGCTGAATTAGGGAAGGTTTGGCTTGGATATTAGAAGGAGCTTCTTCATCCAGAGGGTGCTTAAGTACCGGAACTGGCTCCCCAGGGAAGTGGTCACAGTACCAAGCCTGTCTGAGTTCAAGTGTTTGGACACATGGTGTGATTGTTGGGGTGTACTGTGCAGGGCCAGGAGTTGGACTTTGGTGATCCTGATGGGTCCCTTCCAACTCAGTATATTCTGTGATTCTATGATTATATTTGCTTGTGTCACCATGAAAAAGAAGCAATTATAACTGCAGACCACTGGACAGAAGAGAAGCAAGAAGTCAAGCAAAGCAATCATTAAGTGAAAACCCTGAGAGATGAATGGAAACCTTACAAGAGAGGGATTTGAGTTCATTGTCAGCTAGATGAAAGTGGAACACAGTGAGCAAATAAGCTATCTCCTACTGCGTTCAGGGAAATAGATTTTCTAGTACACTCATTGTAAATAACAAGGCTGTGTAAGAGATGTGCATCCTCTATATCAGCTTCTTGTTTAGAATACAATGACATTTTGACCCTGAATTTCTGCTAAGTTCTTGGGTCAAAAGGGAGTAACAATATTTGTGCTCAAACAATCTGGTCCTGATCTTAAATGTATTTACTGCTAGAAAATCTGACACCTTGTGATAAACTGTTCAAATCATTACATATCCCCATTGTTTAAAAATATGTTCTGTAGTTATAGGATTTCAAAGGGAATTGAGAATAGCCTGAGGGAAGAGCTGATGAGAAGTCTGTAATTATATGCATTTGGAAACAAATGAATTTTTGCAGGTACTGTTTGGTTTTTATGCATGCATATTTTGTTTTTCTTTAGGTTGCAATCTTTTTCTTGGAAAATCTTGTCTCTTTATTTGACAGGCTACTCCTCACACACCATCCCCCTAAAAGTCAATCATTGACTCTTTCTCTTTCATTCTTACTTGCAGACAAAAATGTTTGGATGAAGATTTTGACAGTAGTTAAGAAATTTTGAAGATGGTAGATACTTTCTGTGAAAACAGTTATTTCTGTAAACCTGTTTATTTCAGTCTAAGCCTTTCTGAATAGTATCAGAATTCATTTCTATCACTGCCAAAATCTGAATTCTGGAGGTGTCAGTAAACACATCTCTTATTGGAGTTTTATTTCCATGTTATTTGACTTCTGAAGTCATGCCAAACAAGGTAAGGGAAGAACAAGTTGAAAGGTATAAACAGAGTAAGGAGAGCAAATGAAAAAAAAGAAAAACATGTTTTCTGGAGAATAGTAGAAACAGAGAGGATCTCTTTATCTGCAGAATGGTAGAGTGGTCTTGTTTATTGGCTAGTGAAAGGCTACTCCCTTCTATATTTTTTTTTTGATAGTTTATTTTTCTTTTGTATTTTTAAATTCTTTTATTCCCTTTTATGTCTTATCTGCTTACTTTTCATTCTCTGTCCCTCCTTTTGGGGGAAGTAATTTTAGATGCAATTCTTCACTGTTGACTTGACAGACTCTTAGCCCTTAGTCAAGTTCTTCAAAGTCAAATATATATTTATAGCAAGTAGCACAGTGTTGCTGTGTGGAGTGGGTTTGTTGGGGGGTTTTCCTAACTTCCAAATGACAGGTGCAGTTCATGCCTGTACCTTCCAAACTTGCTGTTCATTTGTGGTTATATTTAAGTGTGTTTTAGTTGATTTGTGCTAGCAATTTATCTATTCATTCTCCCTTATCTACAAAATTGAAGTTGCAAAGAGTTGTCTCCAGATTTTGTCTTGGCTAATGGAGTCTTCCATTGCCAGTGAGAAGCTGAAATGTTCCAGAAAAAACTTTAAGTTGCCTCTCTATGACAGGACATGCTGTCATGGTTTAACCTCAGGCTGCAGCTAAGCTCCATGCAGCTACTCACTCCCTTCTCTCCCAGTGGGATGGGGGAGAGAATCAGAAGTGTAAAAGTGATAAAAAACTCATGGGTTAAGTGATACAGGTAAGGTAAAACAAGACATTCATTCATCACTTCCCATGGGCAGGCAGATGTTCAGCCATCCTTAGGACAGTGGGGCTGCATCCCATGGCACAGTGACTTGGGAAGCCAAGTGCCATCACTCTGAACGTCCCCTCCTTCCTCCTTCTTCCCCCAGCTCTATAGGCTGAGCATGATGTTTTATGGTATGGAATGTCCCTTGGGTTGGTTAAGATCAGCTGTCCTGACTGTGTTCCCTCCTGACTTGTGCACCTTCAGACTCCTTGCTGGCGGGAAGAGGTGAGAAGCCAAAGAATCCTTAACTCGGCAAACAAAACAGTAGTATGTCATGAATATTACTCTCATATTAAATCCAAAGCATAGCACTATACCAGCTACTGGGAAGAAAATTTACTCTATCCCAGTCAAAAATATCACACATGCTAATGACTTCATGTGGAGTGGAAGTAGTTCACATGTTTTCTAGGCCACATTCACACCAGTACCAAGGGTTTATTTTGTTCATTCTCTTTCACCCTCTCAATTCACCATGTGTTTCTTGCTCATCTTTGTCTCTTCCTTGGGCTCTCTGCCATTCCCCAGTCTGTTCCAGGAGCTCTGTGTTATCATGTCATCATGTTTGCTAATCTTTTCTTCTCAGCCATCTGGAAGATAGAAGTTCTTTTGCTGAGTGTCTAAACAAAACAGACTTCTCCTTCTGCTGTCCCATCAGTGACATCTCAAGTTAAATTCTTTATTGGTTTGGCTTGGTCCTGATCCTCCAGAGAATTTTTCATTAAGAATTTGGCCTATAGAAGAGAAAATCCTCTGAAGTTTGTGTGATGAGAGAACAATTTCCAAGGGTACTGTGATAGGATTTTACTTACCCCTTTCCAGTGAGATCCCAGTTGCAGTACTGCGTGCTTAGCTTTTACCAGCACTGTGACAAAATTGTAGGTAAATCAGAGGAGGTCCAGAGTATGAATGATAAGAGATTTAGAAGTGACTGATGAGGAAAACATGAGGAACTCGCATGTCTTTTTACCCTCCTCCAAAAAAGAGAATATGGTCTACACTAATGGTCTCAAGTATAACAAGATCTATTATAAAGAGGTCAACAGTGACTTGTTCTACAGGTTTGTGATCATAGGCAAAAAATAAGCAGCGAGTTTGTGGCAGAAATTAACTCCTATATTAGAAAAAGTGCATTTATAAGGGTAGCAACGTGGTGAAACAGACTGACTCTAAGGATCGTGAACTTACCTCCGGAAGAATGGATGTACGACAGTCTTGTCATAAATACCCTTGGAAAAGTTTTGTCTGCTTTGTGTCAGGGGACCTCTTTCATCTCTGTAGTTCTGTGGGGAGGAGAGAATGGTTACGCTGGAGGCACCACACCAGCAGTTGCCATCAACCAATTCTTTGATCTGCAGGCAATTCCTGTTCTGGCTGAAGTTGATGACAATACTGACAAGTTGCCATGAGCTCACTCAGAGTGGCCCCATTTCCTACACCAACATTAACAAGCTGCTGGTCCCTCCTGCCTGGAGTATTGCCTTACATTCTGTGTTGTTCAAGTGTGTCTCTGTTACCACTAAGCAGACAAAGAAGTGATGTTAGGAGAAGAGAAGGCTTGATTTTGTTCCTCCTTCAGTAGTTAGTAGCCATCATCATTACCACAAATCTGGATGTCAACACATAGCTCAACCAATGAGGAACACTAAAATACATTCTGGCCCAAATTCAGATGGACAAAATGCTACCTTGGTCCTAGAGCAAATCAGTAGGAGTTACAACTCACTTCAGAAGGGGAAGGTAACCCAGATTCTTGTTAATAAATACCTTGGGGTGGATTAGAGTGAAATGACGCTGAGTAATCAGTGTTTGTAAACATGTAGGGTTTATTTTAGAACAAGTCTGTTTCAAAGGTAAATAGGGATGTTGCCATTTTTGGCGTTATCGTCCATAGTTTATTATCTATAATAATACAACAATATTAAAGCATAACACTTAAGGGAATGTATCAGTGAGAGAAGGAAAAAGAAAGCATAAGGGTCCTAAGATATATATAGTCACCACCCACTGAATCCAGTGATGAAACTCGGTAGTTGCAGCTTCCATGTCTGTTGGTTGAAGTGCTGGTCACAGTCCTGTTGAAGTGATGGTCTTGATCTGCTGGGGCTGAGGGAGCCCCCCACAAAACTCAAAGACTTCATGAGTTATTATACACTTCTAACTCAGGTGGGAATGCCTTGTCCCTCCCTTGGAGTGGGAATTTTACAATGGAAAATGTCATGAGACATGTCCGGGGACATGTCACGTGTCTCTGATGCCTCCTCAGACTCAGCACAAATAATAGCCCAGGCCAGATGAAGGTTTTACAGCAGAGTCATCATGAAAGGGTGGACACTGGTATGATCAGAAGGATTACCCCACGTCACAGGATTTGCCTCTTATTGGCCTCTTCCTTTATCTGGAAATCCAGTTTGTAGCTTCAAGTATGCACACCCTTCTGCACCTGGGACAGCTGGACAATGGCACCCACTTATCTGATATGAAGTTCCTTTCACAGTAGGCATATTCAGGGAGGGGTGGGCTTTGCTGGGTGAGCAGCTATCTCTTTTCGGTCTGCTACAGTGGACAAAAGTCTCTTGATGATCTTAGAATGTATAAACCATTAACTATTTCAGTCTCTGGCAGTAGGACAGGACAGTGGTGGCATTCAGGCTGCCTGACTTTCTGCTCCCGTGCCTTTGCCAAAGACATCCTGGTATCTTCACCTTAGCAAACCTTGTGGAGTCCCAGGATCTCTGATTCAGGAAGCCTTTACTATGAGTTAAAAAAACCCTGTTTCTCACCAGGGTTAATTTCTTCTAATTTTTTTTTTTTTCTTTCTTATAAACAGTGAGAACTCAGGATTTATACCCCACTGCCATGGTCAATGTTAGCTCTTCAGTTATTGAACATTTGCTCTCTACTCTGTAACACTTCTTTACCTAGGAATGGTGCTATTTGGATCCCCTTGGTTTGCTACTGTTAAAACTATGCTTCTAGTGAAGGTAGGATTTTAGTATCTACAGACCTGAGGTGCTAATGTTTTATTCTTTTATTTTTCTCACAGAAGGGATTAATGTGCATGTTTTAGTTCTTGGCATTCATTAAAAAGTCTGTACTTATTTTTTTTTTCTTTTATGCTGTTACTTATTTGGGCAGGATTGCTTTATAGTCCCTTTCCCCCAGTGGACCACCAACAAGAATGGGAATGGGAAAGTGTCGGAGAGAGTCTGTCACCTTACCTAGGGAACCTTACAGATCAACAGCCAGCCTGCTGGCAACTTATTTGGTGTCAGCATTACTCTGCATGTGATCATGCAATCCTGTCATGGCTAACAGATGAACTGGTCCATTTGTCTTATCTGCAGGCATGAGTGAGATCTTTCTGCAGAGCTGTGAAGCCTAGCAGGAGGAACTGCCATCAACCATCCCAAAAAGTCCTGCCTGTCACATCACTCAGTGAGGTATTTTTTATTGGGAAAAGCAGTGGAAACACATGCACTTCTTAAAGCACCTGCTGCTTGTAGAGCATGGTTTCCGTGACTGATGACATGAGGATGCAGTCCTAGCTCTGCTTTCTGTGTCAGAAATATAGACACCAGAGGGACAAAGTAAACCAGCAGAGTGGACAAGTGAATTAAGAGAGTGGAAGTGGGAAGTGATGCAAGTATTTGTGGGAAGCGGAAGGTGGTAGAGACACTTGAGAGAGGAGAAGAACCTGAATGAAAGCCAGAGATGCTGTGGCAGGATAGCCCACCCTAATAAGGTCTAGAATCCAATCAGAGATTAAATGCAGTGCAAGCCTTCATGTAAGTTCAGCTGCTGGTGCCAGGGTGCTGTCTTGGTGTTGATTTATTCTAAAACCAGCCTGGTTCACCAGACTTCAAATACACATCCTGCTTTTTGAAGCAGGATTTGACAGATAAGCTAGTCTGCTAGCCAGTAAATCTGTTACTATCAGTCCATCATATTACAACTCTAAAAACCCAGTCCAGCTTTCATATGGCTGCTTCTTCCACATATTTCCTTGAAGTGTGGAGCTTCTGCCATGAAGCAGGGATGCCTCTTCATGGCTATTCCCCAGGGGTTTAGAGAGAGATCTGCCTGCTATCTCATATGGTAAATTCTATCAATCTCTACTTAATGATTTCTTCTTTTGCCAGATTTGATACAATTGCTTTAATATAATTGCTTTGTTACAGTGTACATACTATTTTATGTTACATGATACCCGACTAGTAGATTTTTAGCTTTTGCTCTGTGTAGTAAATAATTCTGTTTAAGATCTTTCATCTCTTCTTTTGTCATACTAAATAACTTATTTTATATATGTAAATCCATTTTGCCATTTTAAAAACCTGCAGGACAAAATTACTTAATCACACCTCTAAAACTTCTTAAATTGAAACCTTTGACACAGTCTGAGGCTAAGATAGGATTCAACTGAACTTAAACCTTTCTCTGAGGAGGAGTTTAGAAAGCAAGGGAGTCCTCTGTGCACCTCGTGACTCAACAACAAGGCTCCCATGACAGACATAAGGAATGAAAAACCAAGGGACTGACTGACAGATAGCCAAATGGATACACGGTGAACTCTCAAATAAATTTAAATATTAATATATTGTTTAAATGTTGTGTTTCTGTTTTACCTCTCCTGATATTTTCTGTAAATTCAACTTTTAAGAGCCTTCTTCAGGAAAAGGGATAAAATAGTTAACCGACAATTAAGTCATGTTATTAGAAGGGAAAAAAATCATCAGCCTTTCACAACTTCTTTTACAGGTGAAAATTTTCAGAACGAGGCATATTTTTCATTTTTCTTTTTAGATGCTGTGTTCACCTTATGCTACTTCCTTGAAAGAGGATCTCTAGCCAACCATTACCTTCTTCCCTAGCTTTCTTTCCAGTGTTTCTAAACCCGGGCACTTTTCCAGTTCTCTCGTCTTAAAAAGTAACTTCTGTAGTTACATATGCAGAAAACTAATCCTTCTGATACCAAACAGCAATATATTTTCAGGAATTACTGTTTAACCGCTTAAAAAGCAACAGTTCATGTTTCACTATTGCTTTAAAAAAATGTTTTGTCAGCAGGTCCTTGTGGTTATTATTTTTGGAATATTCTAAAGCATGATATTTGGTGTGTTTGCCTTTTTCTTTGATGATTCTTTGAGTAGTTATAAAATGTCTGCAAAACCCACATTAAAAAAATTTTAGCTAATGAAATAGTGAAAAAGCAAGACTGTGAGGGTAAAAAGCAGAGCAGGTGAGCTGAGAGTCCAAGAAACTGGGTGGTTTGGCAAAGTAGTTTGATGGCTGGAAATTTTAAGACAAATTAGGGGAAGCTCTGTGATCTAGACATGCAGTCTGTACAGAATATCTTTGTCTTCTTTTCTCCCACCCTATGGATGAGTAATCTCTAGTGATGTCAGTGGGCGTAATCCCCATGTCCTAAGGGTAATAGATTGGGCCCCTGCAGTGTAAGTAATGCCTCATTTTCTCTTAAGCTGGAAAATCATCTGAGTCTCCCTTAAATGTTTCACCAGGGAGCTGAAAGGGAGGAAGAAAAGTTTAATATTCCTTTCTAGTTGCATCACTTACACGTTTTGTGGTTGAACTGCAGAGTACAAACACAGATTTGGAATTGTTTAAATGACAACAGAGTTATGGCTTAGCCTCTCAAATATCTTGGCTGCTCACATAATCAGTCTAGCTGCAGTATTCCCCCCAACAACGGCACTCATGGGAGAGCAAAGGGTAAAGAACATGAACAGCCTGAAGTAGTGACTGCGTTCTTGGCAGGAAGGTGCCAGCTGTCATTGTAAACAAGTTCAGAATTTGTGGTAAAGATCTTCCTAAGGAAAACAAGTCTCCAGAAAGGTTATAAAAGGAATTCAGGAATTCTTTAGTGTTTACTAATTATGTTTATGCTATTGTAAGAAAAGTTAGTTCAAAAACTACTTCTGGCAAAGAAGTCCCTTGTTCTATACAAAGATACACATGCAAAATTTTGGAGAAAGAAAAGGTGTCCTGATTCTTTAGTTTCATGAGCCTTATGTGAATTTAATTAAAAAGAAGGGAAAAAAAAACACAAAACAAACAGCTTGTGTTCAGAACATGAAAGCCTAAACCTGTGAACCTTTTATGAGTTATGAACATGGGAGCTGCACTGTAGGAACCTTCCAAGAAAGTTCTGTAGCTTTCTAGAGGAAGTTTGTCTCTGAGCTAGAGGCTTTTCAGATGTTTAAAGGCCTATCTTTCATGTAAATGCTTCCTTTCATTTTAAAAGGAAGATATGGAAGGCTGGGAAAGATGGGGAGAAATGACTAGAACAAATGTTAACTTTGCATATCCCAAGTGGGAGCAACACAGAAATAACTTCAGAGCAACATAGGGAGTTAATTCAGACCTGACTCTTCCAGGAGCTGAAGCTCTGCCTCGTGCTAAACAGAGGTGGCTGAATGTCAACCCTGGCACTTGCAGAATGACATACTGGATAAAAATGAAATTAGAAAGGGTACAGAGTAGTTCATTGCTCCCTCTTTTTCATTGCATGACCTCCTTTCAAGAGCAAAAGGCTCCAGGTTACACTTGATTCTGTCCTAAATGTCCAATAGTTTTGGCCTGAGTTTACCAGAGTTGAAACCAAGTAAGAGTATTTCTCTTTGATGTGAGTAAAGCAGGTCCACAACCCATGCATACTAAAGTCTAATAAAATATATCCTTTATTCATAATTGTCTTTCCAGCATTGCTGCAGCAATTCAGATTTAATTTGAGGGTGGGAATGATTTGCATGCAAAGCACAAGTACTTCAAAATATGTGAAGATAAGAGACTCCTGTAAAAATTAAGTGGCTTACAGTCCACAGGATAACTGTGGTAGCTTTTGCATCCTGGTCAGAAACCTCAGAGAAGTGCCAGACTGAGAAAGCACTCCAACTGGAACAGCACAAAAATAAGTTTTTAATAAAAGCAATTGAAATAACACTAAATAAACTGCTTTAATGGAGCTCCAAAGAGATGTGTAAAAGTCATTTGAAGGCCTGTCACAGTTCCTCAGAAGTCCCTTCGTAGCCCTCCTGCTGTAAGCAGTTCAAGTCTCTTTACAGTACATTAGAGGTAAGTACAGCAGTCTTATATCAGGCCCTTTGAAAAACTAATAAAAATATTCTCCCTGTGAGAAGAACTCAGTGCTGCTAGGAGAGGATCTGTGTGCTCCTTGGTCTGGGAGTCATTTGTTTCTTCAGCTGGGATAAAGAAGAGTCCATTACTTTGCGAAGCCATTGTTAATAGTTTTATTCCCTGCACTTGTCTCTTAGCAGTGAGAGACATCCACTAAAATGTACTTCTCAAAACCAGGTCTAAATAATACAATTCAGTGCCCCAAAAGGCCTTTTTTCAAATTCTGTCCTCCACTGGGGAGATTAAATTGTATCTTTTGCCAAGTAGCACTATCCTGTGAGAATGGGTGTAAGTGTACCCAGTGAAGTTCTGGTCCTTTTTGTCAGCATCAAACCTGTGCCATGTGGAAATGCAATGAAGTGAGATGCAAGGAGCAGTGCTTTTCTATTATGGTGAAGGCTCACCTCGGAGAGCATAGTTCCTGTAACATCTGCAACGGGTGGCCACCTTAAAAATTAACAGTAGATTACCTCTGCTAAGGAAACTGCTATTCTCCCTTGCCACATGGTGTGCACCTAGACCCATAGGAAACTTGTCTAAGAGGATTTTTGTCAAGGTCCATAAAGCCAACACAGCAGCATTCAATCTTCTTTCTCCCAGGAGTGCTGGAACCAGGTTCTGTAACTGCAGAGATGACCCCAGAACAGGTGTGAAGGAAAATGTATCTCTGTTACTGATACTGCTTATATATTCTTTCGTTGTATGTAGAATATGAGAAGATTCATGGTGTCATAAAAAGACATTTTGAACTAACAAATACTTTGCACAGGTGATCAAGAGCCCAATTTGCACAATATTTAAAACAAATATTCAGAGAAAAGGATGTTCATATTAGTTTAATTTTCACTTTATCATCTGCATTTTAACTTTCATTTTAATTTCACTATTCTGATATTTTATAATGCAGAATATTTTTTATGCATGAAAATAAAAAAATTTATAATTTTCTTACAAAGGAAAATAAAGGAATACAGATTTTTTGCTAAAAGTTTTAGTTCCTACCAGAGCAGCAATTTTATATGAAGTAGTTCTGATGGGAAGATTTCAGGTGTCCTTCTTGACAGTCATTTGGAATACACACTTTACCAAAAAGTGAAAGAGCCTTGGAAAAAGTCCTCATGAATAAGGTCCAAAAAAAAATCCTTTATTCCATAATTGCTGCATTCTGTAAATACCACGTGTTTTAGAAAGAAATTATTTAAGTTATGGTTTGGAGGCATTTTAAAGAATATTTTTTTTAATTTCTCCCTCTCATCCTATGCTCTGCTTAATGCCATAAGCAGAGCTGCATATCCTAAACTGGGAGGAAGTTATTAAACAAGCTAATTTTAGGCTTCTCAAAGTTGAGTTGTTTTCAGAAATAAAAGTTTGAAGATGTTAGACATTAGGCCAAGCTAAAATCAGGGGTACTTGGATATGTGGAGATGTGGGGCATGGGGAGCGGATGCTGATCTGTGTAACATCTGACCTGTGTCTGGTGGCAGGGGATTAGTGTTTAGGAGTCCAGTAAAAAGGCTTATCTTTTAGTAGGGAAAAGAGACAACACAATGGCCAAAAGGACAGCAGGCATTGGGTTGCCTGGAGCCCTGCATGACCATAGAATAACTTTCTCACGGGCACTGGATTAGCAGGTTTGCACTGAGAAGAGTGAAATAAATCAGTGTTTATAGTAAACGCATTCATCTCATGGCTGCTGCTGTTTTAGTTCTGAATTTGTATGCACACATGATTCTGTTTAGATCCAGACAGATGGAGAAAACTTTTAGCTGTCATTTTTGTTACATTTTAGACAATCAAAGTATCTCCCTGTGGCCTCTTCTGCTGCACCCAACCCAGGATATGGATCACAAGTGGCCCATAAAGATATATGTCTGTGCTGTGTGATTCCATATCTTTGTTTTTACTATCTGCCATAACCAGTAACAAAGAGATTTGTGCAGATGACTATCAATAGTTGCTGGAAAGAGAGTGAAACCCCAAAGTACTTATAAACCTGGTATCTCCCCTAGCAGGTTGGCTGAATTTGAGCTGTGATCTTATTTCCTCTTCTCCAAGTGCAAAACATGTAAGATCATTAACAGAGTGGATGGCATTGCCACAGCCTCTGAAGGCATCCAAGTTTTATGTTCACAACAGCTCCTTCTCACTAGAAATAGGGGGTGAGAAAAGACTAATAGACATCTGTTGTTTGTATTTTTTAATGCCTTGGGTGGGCAAATCGTGCTCCCCACTGCCTTTGCAGTGATGACTAATCATCCATTTGATTGTATTATGATGAACCACTGCAGAGAAAGGGGGCATAAGATATCTGCACATTTGGAAAATGGGGAATTAAATCACTGGAGTAATTTGAAGATCTCAATGTATGTATATGCCAATGTTGTCTACCGCTTTGGGGCTGCATGTGGTGACACATGAGGATCTATAATTCATTGTGATTTTAAAAAGGGCAAGAGGATCTTAAAACCCATATGTGTTGAAGAAAATGTCCCATAGTAGTGATGCAACAGTTCAGAAAAGGGCTCAGGTGACATTTTTTTCTGTGTTTATCTCAGTATTTGAGATGAAAGCATTGAGTTAAAAATTGTCAAAGGGAATGAGAGGGAGTGGATTCGGACAGGGCTTTGGAGGTCATTCTTTGTCTTTTTGCTGCTGGGGCATACGATCCTGCCATTGTGGGGCCTGGCACCTGGTGATGACACGTGTGTTTCAGTTGGGTACAAAGCACATAATTACCCTCGTGGTCTGCTAGCAAATACTGGGTGCCTCTCCACTGCACCCCTGCAAAAGCCCTGTGCTCTGTCAACCATTCTTCTGTGCAAAATGCTTTTGAGCTTCCCAGAATAATTGGATGGGAGGATTACATGTTGAAGATGAACTTGGATTTGTTCCATTCGAGCTGTAAATGCAGGGGATATTTAATGGTCCTGTGCTGAAAAGAGCCTATTACCTTGTAGCTATTGTACAAGCAAGCCCTTACAAGATAAAATACAAGAGAACTGAAGGAAAGCTTAGATGAATCATAGGTTTAGGTGATTAATAAGCTGAATAATTTAAAAGAAATTATCTGAAAAAGTAATTCTCAAATTCACCTATTGTATTGTTCCTGTACTGTTCCTGTACTGTTCCTGACACAGAAGGTGTAAGAGTTATTCTTCCTCCTCTTGTGCTTCTCTCTTCCCTTTGATTTTTCCAGGGAATTCCTTGTATAGTCTTTAAAGGCTAAAGGCCAATTTGATTCCTGCTTGACTCTTGATTTTGATTTCCCTCGCACCTTTGCTTCTGTCATTTCAAACTTAAATCGCTCCTAAACAAATGCTAAATGTCATGGCAACATGTAATGTGCTTGACTGTTAGTCTCCTGTCTTACTGACTTCTCAGCAAAAAGAACTGATAACTTGAGCCATCTCAAAGCTCCAAAACGAGAAATGAACAAGTGTTGAGGGCATTTTTAAATGTTATTCTGCTGATAATAAACACAATAAATAATAAAGGAGAAAGGTCTTCTATTCCCCTAACTAAGGATATACCAGTAATGCCAGGTTAGATGAATCCTGCTTGCTGCTTTCAAAACATTTTTCTCCCTAAGGAAAAGTTTTTTATTCCTCCAGAAATGCTCTATACTTGTTTTCCTTCTTTTTCATTTTATCCTGGGCCATCAGATATGCATGATGCATCACACCAGTTCTCTTGGAATCCCACTGGGTTCTTGTTCACAGCTGAGTAAATGGTCATTTTGGTCCTACAGGAGTACTGAATTGAACCTTCCAGAACAAAGTTAAAAAACCTATTTATTGGTGTACAGCAAGAAAAAAATGTCTGTATATAGTATGTATATTTAAAGCTGTAAGTGCCTGAAAGTTGATAATTTAAAGTCATTAAAGAAAGAAGGGGATTCATATGGGTGACCTAAGGTTGATAATCCATAATAAAGACCACAGATGATGAGTGGGAATTTACAGTGTAATGTACATACTTTGTTCTTTAGAATACTTGACGGAATTTTGATCAAGTTCGACAAAGACTATTACCCTTTTGGATTACACATTAGATCATGAATGCATCTCTCAGAGACCAAAGCTCTATTCTTTGTCTCTGCAGAGTTTCTCACCACCTTTTTCAGTCTTTACTTGATATGTGTCCCTTTTATGTGCATCTTATATGTGAGGACATTGCAGATTCTGTGGTTTTGAGCCCCTGTCCTTGCTCTTCATGGTGGAGCAAGAATTTAGTCATCTTTTCTCTTTGGGAGAAAAATAATTTGAAGGCAGAAAGATCTTCTGCTTCTGCAGAAGTCAAATAAATATTCCAAAAGATAGATTCTCTCCATCCAGTTCAGAAGTGATTTTCTGTCTAAAAACTGATTTAGAAAAAACCGAACATGATGTACTGACTTTTCATTAGAAGTGACATACTTGTCTTTGTGTACTTCAGTAGTGAAGTGGAGTAGGTTGTCCTTTAAATAAACATCTCAAAGGAGAAGAAAGGCCAACGTACTGTCTACTTTCACAACTGCTATGAAGGCTGGGTGTTGTCTACGTAGGTGATTGCTGCATGTGTTCTCTAACTAATCATATTTGTGTGCTTGCTTAGTGGGTCACACAAATAAGTCCCTGTGTTGCAAATCCTTACTCTCATTTAGAGCTGATTTGATTGGCATATTTGCATTGTTTAATCATGGTGATTAGAACAGAAAATCCAAATTTTGGATCCAGTTATGGTACATCAGCCTCTCCCAGGACCTTTTTTCATCCTACTAATGAAACTCTGGATTTTGAAGCCACTCTTCTAAATAGCTTTCCCAGAGCTACTATCCCAAAGTACTATCTGACCTCATCTACTGCATAGGGCCCTTTTAGCTATCCTGCATTTTCAACAGTCATGATCACTAATATCATCATTAAATATCGACTCAGCAGGGATATGAATAAGGAATACTTCTTTTATGTCTTGGCAGAACGCCGTGATGAAATGAGGATGTAAAAGTCTATGTACTTTATTGACTTATATGGCTTTTCTGGAAATATGTAGACTTCTAGAGAAATGCCATCAACTAATTTTGATAATTTAGCATTTTGCTCAGTTATGAGCCACATTTTGATGAAGTGGCAATTGTTTTCCATTGTTGTAACACAAATGTAGCAGAGAAATTCTACCAGGTGTCATGCAATTGAAATGACTCTGGTCATTTTGTCAACAAGATAAAAAGAATTAGCATAGGAAATAATATGTTTATACCTTTAAATAAACTCTGTATAAAGCATATGGGCAACATATCATATAATGGTTCTACTTTGCTGAAATGAATGCTTGTCAAAAATTGTGTGTGGTGGCAGCAGGTACATGAATGCCACAGGAGGAGTTAGTATTTGGACCTCACAGAGCATTTTTCACTGGTATCTTACTTCACACCTTTCAACACATAGTGCTTGAACACACAAGTAGGAAACAGAGAGATAGAATTGAGGGTTTTAACATTCCCTTGAAAGTATGTCCTGAGAAGAGATACTTTCTTAATTAATACCCTGAGTACTTTCAGATTCCACTAGGAACAAATACAGACGTACTCTGCCACGTCACTTTGTCTGGTTTTAGATTATTTTGATATGCACCTCAGTGCTAGTATAACTCACTCTTAGACTCCCTTCTCATTGCTGTTGGGACTGGGAACAACTCTTGGTTGTTTTCCTGTCCTAAACCTACATTAGTGGAAATAGTGTGATGTGGGAAGATGAGAAATATAAGCATCCCATGGTCTCTCTACAGTATACTTGGAGAGGAAAGAGGAATGTCTGGGAAGGTATGGAATGAAGCAATACTACAAATCAGGCAAATGGTGTAAAAACTTACTAATTTTTGAATGCATTTAAAGTAAGTAGTCTTCAAGCTAGCATGTAATCAATTCATGAGATTTTCTGTCAGGGGATGTTACTGAGGCAAGTATTTAACAAAAATAGGATTAGGCACTTTTTATGAATAGTAGTAGCACTTGAGGCTTTTTTGGCTAGACCAAAGATTTATAAGGGTCTTGGCAAGTCTTTCTTTCCAAGGCATAAACTGAGAAGGATTTTCTGCTTTATTGCACATCATAGGTTATAGACTTCGCCAAAGGCACAGGAATTTGATCTGCTCCAAAGACCCAGAGCCTGAAGCACCACCAGAGATCAGTGTCGCAAACCAGACTATGAACTGTTTAGGATAGTTGCTTGTTAAGTACATCATTCCTTCTTTTCCTCTAAGAAGTTGTTTCTGGCAGAGGGCCATGGGATGCATTGAAGGTGCAAGGGCTGGCAGTAGATCACTGAGAATTTCTGTCATTCACTGTTTTTTAATTCCCTGCAGTTTATACTGGGTAACTTTTTGCTGGTTTTTGGTGATCATCTGAATACCCAGCAAGCAGTGGTTACTGAGTAAATCAGCTAGGTGAAGATGATCTACTGTAAACATAGCAGGAACCTAAACTCTATGTAGTTCTGTTTCGAATGTCACTTTCCAGATTGCATAAACTTCCAAGGCCTGATCAGGTTCTAGCCAGACTAAATTCATCCTTCATCTCTGACATTTTACTTTTTCAGTGGATAAAGAGTGTGTACACATTAGGGAAAGCTTCAAGGTGGATCTACTTGTACCTCTTCTTTAAGTTAATCTCACCAAAAATGACAGCAAAAACAACAACAACAAAAGAGAAATGGGGTTTCATTAGAATGTCTGTTTTTAAAAAGACCTTAAAACTTAGAAGAGTTTCTCAAACTCAGAGTAACTAAGTCAGTGCAGAAATTAGAAACACAGCTTTTAAATAACTTTCTTCCCCTACCTACTGTGATCTTGCAGGCAGGTCTCAGCTCCCAGCATTTATTTTAGTCAATTCAGTGACATTTTTTGGTTGCTTCAAATTATGCCAGGATCATTCTGATCCATAGGAAAGTTTTTCCATTGCTTCTGAGACCTGTCTTCTCTGCTCCTCCTAGAAGTTTGTCTGTATCCTCTGTAACTACAGACTCCCATTTTGGTGCTGCAACTCTCTCCTCCCAAGTCACCCTGAAGTTTACAGTCTTCTCTCCCCTTTCCATGCTCAATTACTTTAAGGGAAGGAGTAATCCTATGTCCTTTCAGGACAGTCTGCTACCTTTAAGTGAACAAAACACTCAAACCGTTGGGGAAAAAAAAAAAACAAAAAAAAAAAAAAACAACAAACCAACAAACAAACCAACAAATTTAACTGAAAAAAATCCTTCATGAATGTATAGCAGATTCTTCTTTTCTTTCATTTTTCTCTAAATCTCACCATAGCATTGCTGATCTCTGAGGACACATGGGAGTTCTAGGTAGTGAGATACAGAAAATTGATGCCTGACCTGCATGTTCTTGCCCAGGCTTAGAAGTGGAGACAAAAGAGGCATAAGGAGCTGAGGTCTTTGACTTGTTAAGAGGCTGAGCTTACTAGTTTCGTGCAGTACAGAAGTCAGTCATTCCAGGTAAACCAGTATGTCCACATCACGCTCACTGTATAGACAAAGTGATTCAGCAGCTTTTACTGAGCAGGATGGTATCTCTGTATCCTTACCTCCTGTGGGCTGGATTAAAAATAAGAATGGATCAACCTTAGGCCAGGTTGCATTTTCAGGTATGTGAAAATAGTGTTGTGCATAGCTCATACTTGTAGCCCTCATGAGGAAGACATGAACTCTTTTTTGGGGTAGTAAACTAGGCTCGAAATAAAAGCAGGGGCTGGATGATGACCAACTCAGATTTTCCCCAGTGTTTCCTGTATTAGCCAACATTTTACTAGCAAGACAATTTGAATTTAAAGGGACCAATGTTCAGTTTTTATATTGGTGTATGTATAAACTCTAAGACTTATGGAGAGTTTAAGGTGGTCTCAGGAAGAAGGCACACATTAACAATCTGATAGTAAAAATGAAAATTTTTCATAGCAGCATGTTCAGGCCAGCACAGCTCACTTTAGAGGCATTTATATTGACATTCCTTTACTCGAGCAGAGGAGAGATATGAAACTGGTGAAGTAATGGAGGTGAAAGTGTGTGTGATCTGGGGTACATGAGAACAAGGATAACATGTTGCACCTTAACATAGTCACATGTTTTTCAGAGTTATATGCCAAAGGCTAGTTTGGCACTTCCATGCCAAGTAGGTACAAACTAAGTTTAAATTAATTGTGGGCAGAAATGTAGAGGACAATCTTGGCGTGTTTGCCTGTAGTATGGAGATTCTGATTTCACTACCTCACTACTTTGTCTCCATCACTTCTTCAAATCTAATTTGGAGTTTTTGGGAAAAAAAGAGGTATGATCCATTCTCTGGTTACTCATTTAGCTTGCTATAAATTTATGCTTATTAAGAACTAGAAGATTACACCTAAATATGACTCCAGCTTTTGCACAGCTTTTCTTTGTTTCTCTTTGTAAGCAGAGGTGAGCTTGCAGGGTTCTGTGAGAAGTCCTGAGATAATGCACTTGTCTCCTCCAGTGCAGTTAGCTACTTCTAGAAGAAGAATTGAGTTAATTTAATATTTGAAGAACTGCTTAACTGCATACTTAGAGCTGAATGTCAGTGTCCTTAAGGTATGAGAATCATGTCAACTATTCCTGATAACACAGAGCCATGATCCTGGTGTGCAGGGAAGAATAGCCTGGAAAGGTGACAAGGTACAACTAAAAGTCACCTCCTCAGACTGCAACTATAATCTGCTGCAAATGTGTGGAAATGCAAACATAAATCATTCCTGTTGTTCTTGTCTCAGAGAAACGTGAGTGCTGTACAAAAGGCAATGAACATGCCTGTAACTGAGTGCTTTGTATTATGTATACTCTTATCTATTATGTTCACAGTATTGTGCATGTATACAGATTTCTATATAATTACCTGTGAGAAACCTGTCTCTTTAGAGAAATGCTATCATTTTACTGTGATGTGTTGCAGTAAATTTAAAAATAAAATATGATTTATGTCATTGTAGTACTAATTTTGCTGTTGTTCACTTGCAACAATTCCTCATTATACAGTTAGTCCCTCTGTGGATACCTGAAACAAATCCAATTACAAATTCACAGAAAATTTGAAGAAAATTATATAAGGCATTTGCATTATATGAAAGTTTGAAAATTACATGATTTTTTTCAATGTTTCCCTAACTTTCTATTTGGCTCATTATAACTATGGAATGGCTTGTCCTAGAAATTTAAATTTATTTAACCTGTTGGTTTTGGCAAAGATTGATGTCTTGACTGGTTGCAGAGGCCTTGTTGGCAGAATTAATTAGTACTAATAGCATTAATAACATGGTTTCTTGCATACCTCAAGGGCATCACAGTGCTGATGAATTCCACATGGTCCTAAAAAGGAATAAAGCACTGCAGCTAATAAAAAGGGGGTATAGAGTCTCATTCTTGCTTATCATTGACATACATGCTTGGAAGCCAAAATCATAAACTATGCTTTCTAGAGCATAACTCAGTGGAAAATTTATGCTGACAAAATAGCTTTAGTGCATTCAAGGTGGCCATAGGGTATGGGCTATTTAGCTATGATGAATGGATGAACTGAGGATTAGTGTGACAGGAGCAGAGTAAAGGATGTGGAAACAACCTTAATCTTGTGTCTTCTTGAGTCATAGTATTTGAGTTCATGAGTAAGTGTGCAGATTAATTGTCATATGTAAGATTACTACATTTTTCTAAGTATTTTCCTCTAAACTATATTTAAATTGATTGATGTTTTTAGTAGCTTTCTTCTCTGTGTTTATGCCCATATGGGTGAAACAGAAAACAAATTAGATGTTAGAATGCAATTCAGTCTCACTGTGTAACCCAGGGCATGCCCACTTGCTTTGCTGTGCATCTCTTTGTTTCTTTTCTAACTTGCTTTACGATTTGATTGTGAAGATTTATTCACCCACATTCAGACATTTCTTCAATACCCTGAACACCAGGGTACTGTAGCAGAGCAGATCAATGCAGCTTTCCAAACGTATTTCCTTAAGCATTTCTGTGACAGGGCTTTAAGGTACAACAATGCTATGAAGCCTTTAAAAAGGAGGAAGACTAGCTAATGGTGCTGTGCAACTCAGGTAGTAAGTCTGAAGTATGATATGAGCAATTAGATGCTTACACTAACAAGTAGGCTGTCTCTGGTTAAGTGAAGGGTTATTAAAGGTCTGCCCAAGGTGCCAGAACAATTGTATAGATTTGGAATATCTATAAACTGCTTTAAAGGGAAAAACTGGGAACCAGCACTGATGGTATTGTTAATGACTGGGACATGCTCAGTATGCAGGTGAAGTGTCTTCTCGGTTAGAAAACTCATAGTAGAGGATAACTGCTGCACAAAGTGTTGTGTATGGAACCAATGCAATATTTATAAGGGATAGTCAGAGATGGAAATACTTGAATTCTAGCTGAAGAACTGTTGGACCCTGCAATATGCAGTTTTATTGCAGGCATGCATGGTTGATCCAGGGTTCACCCTAGCTGTATGGCTGGGTGAGCTGACTGAGATTGCTTCCTGAAGGCAAGAGGACTGGAAACAGACTCTGGAGCAGTCAGTTTTCATGTGTGAATCAGCTGTACCCTGGCATGCTTTTACAGGTTAGTGGAGAGGTCAAAAAGAAGCCCTGAAAGATGCAGTGAGTGATAGGGATTGGCAGAACACGTCTAACATATACATTTTTGCAGTACCATCCAGGTTTGGGTAACTGTGAGGCAAAGAATGGTCTCTTGATTTGCTTCAATATGTGTTTTTGTGTTAAAGAAAGTCTTACTGCTTTCCTGCAAGTGTCTTGCCAGGTCAGGTGTTGACTGCCATGTGTGCTAGAAGGGATAATATTTAAGTTCAAAAAAGGGAGTTCTTAAGTTCAATGAGCTACAGAGCTGCACTTGTGCAAAATCAGATCTGAAATAGAAATTCTTGAACAATATCTTGATTTTTCTGATGCTAATTGAGGCATATCAGATAGAAATTTCTAAAGAATAGCAGAAAAAAAAATATAATTTGATCTGTGCTCAAGAAAGTTTTGCAAGTAGGGGCTCTACATCTTGTTTTGAGCCCTGGGCCAAATATAAAACCTAAAATGCCAAGTGTAAAATAACTCACCTTGAAAACAAACTATCTTTTGATTATGATACATGGTGGTGACCTGATGAACTATGGAAAACAATAAGACCTCCAAAATATACTGTTGTAACCTGCACAGTTGGAGGAAATTAATAGTCTTCTTTATGCAATGAACTGAAGTCTGTTTATGCTATTTATTGGTGCTTTGTGGGGATGTGTGTTTATTATCTGGCAATGGTCCTAGCTCTTGCTCAACTCCCTCTACTAATAGTGTTTTTCCTACCTACCCATGCAGTCAACTCAGTGCTAGAGTCAGACAGAAAATCTGTTGTTTCTACCTCGTGCATCATTCTGAGTAGCAAAAGAGAGGGCTTCCAGCCAAGCAAACTGATCAGAAGTGCCATCACCTAGGAAAGCGATATACAAAAAGCCTCCACACTCCAAAGCCTACAATAGTCTAACCATCTCTGCACAAGCATCACAGAAGGAGTACTGGATGAAAGCAGTCAGGCTGAGTGTGACCTTCTTATCCCAGCTGAGAGGTGAGCCCACGGGCTTTTTTTAATCATAACATTGTCAGCAACACACTTCAGTGCTTTCCATCACAATTGATTAATCAGGTTCTAAGAAAAATTATGTTAAGCCAGAAGGGGGTTTTCTTTGTTTGTTTTGGGGATTTTGTTTGGTTCATTTGGGGGTTATTTTTTAGTATTATTATTTTAATCTATGTCAACTGTAGGCTTTCATTAATGAAAACAGGTTTCATATACTGATGAAAACATAAGCACATCATAAGAATATTTGTAAGTATCTAATGAACAGCACATTTCTTCTGACAGCACCCTCAAAAGCTCTTAATCAATGCTGGAAACTGTTTTGCATATCAGCTGTACCTGGCAGGAGAGACCAGCTCCTGTTCCAAAGCACTGTGAGTGCTGTCCCCAGCTGGGGGTCCCACTGTCCAGTTCCTGGGCAGAAGATCATCCTTGGTTAAGGATGTGCCAAGCCACTGGAAAGAGTAGAGGACTCTGGCAGCTTGCTTTTATTTAGTATTTTTGCTCTTTATATGAGCACCTTTGAATGGAGATTACTTTTGGTGTATTGGATGTGCCTATGGAACAATAGTTGATGCAAGCATACCAGGCTCATGCCAATGTTCTCTAGCCTGTGATGTTGGTAAGGGAAGAGTCAACAGTGTTCTCTGCTATCCTTGAAAGACTCTCAGCTTTTTGGTATTTTTATAAAGATATGTTTCATAAAGTATAATTATCCTCTTAAGTCACAGATCTGTCACTAAGGTAGGATCTTCCACTGGTTGAGAAGAAATGGGAAGAGACTGCTGGGAATAGAATAAAAAGGTAGAGAAAAAATTCAGACATCTGAATGCAGTCAGACCTTTGCCAGCTGGAAATGATCTCCTTGAAAAGCTTTTATTTCAACAGTATGACAGATCCAGAGAAGACAAAAGATTTTTTCTTTTTTTTTTTTTCTTTTGAAACAGTTATAGTTGTTTTCATTTTTGTTTTTTGGTGATTTTTCCCCATGATTCCCTCTTTGTCCCCCACCACTGGCCTGTACAACTAACCAGAAAATCAGCAAGTCAGGAGATGGTAAATGTGGTATAGTTTCTGGAAGTACCACAGATTAGAAATTGAGGTTGACAGTGCAGTGTAAGCAACTTCAAAAGTTACAGACTTAATGACTGATTTTTGTGGATTTTTTAATTTTCAGGATTATTTATAGGGACAAAGATCAGTAACATTTTATTTTTAGAAAATAAGGGTTTAAACCTTTAAATTTTGCCTAAAGTAGGCTGACCCATCACATGCCAGGTCTGGTTTACCTGTCTGTTTCCATGAATCTTTCACCAAGAACTGTGAAGGAACTACTTTTCCTGCTTGAGGATTCTAAAGGCCTGTAAAATGCGCTTTGGTCTTCAAGGTTCTTGCTAAATTATTCACATTGGGCTGAAGTCTACCAGTTTTGTTTTCATTCATATCCAAGGGTTATATTAAAAATTCAATACTAAGTTTGTAAATATTTTTGCTGCATTGTCAAGCATGCCATAGACATGTTCAGGTCTAAGAAAGACCTCTGAGGAGAACTGGTGAGCCTCTAACCTGTGGAGGGTACAGGTACTACAAATCACACAGGGATGGTTCTGTTGTGAGACCTGGCGTGCTTTCTTTTCCCCTCTTCTTCCCAGATGTATGATGTTCACTAGTGCTAGGGCACAAATCATGCCACTTACAATGAAGTCCTCTTGGTAGATTTCTTGCACCAACACTTATGCTCTGAGTTAAGTTAAATACTAACCATTTATTACTGTGTGGTGCACTTCCAACAACACTAATCCATATGGATATGAAACCCAGAAGAGAAAATTCTTTTAGATATGCTATTAATAGCTCTAGTATTTACCAGAATAAATATCAGAATAAATAAATAAATATTTATCTATTCTTCATCAGATCCTTGATGTGGACTGACTAACTTTGTGGACTGCTCTTGCCTTAATGATGACTCAGTTCTGTGCTGATTTTGTGGCTTCTTGGAGTAGTTGTTATATCAGCTGGTTAAGCATGTGCCCAAAGGCATGTAGAGAGACACAGAGTACAAGCCCCAAGTGATTTGGGGCCAGGTTTCTGAAGGTTTCCATCTATTTAAATGGGAGCCTAAGTACTTAGAACAAAAATATCTAGTCCTTACTTCTTAGAGTACCAATCAGATATAGCAAACACTCATTTTCCCTAATCTTGAAAGTGCAAGACAAGCTCTGTCCATAAAGTAATGCCAGTGCATAAAATAATGCCAGGGATGTGTTTGGAACAAAAATAAATTACAACTGGCAATTAAGCCACTGCTGGCAATGACCGTCTAATTGAAGGGACCTCATTTGTTACACAAGCCACACAGAAGCTCATTGCAACAGACTGTAAACTAATTGCTACCCTCGTGTAAAAATTAGGGGAATAATGAGGGCTTTGTTTTATTTTGGATGCTTCAACTTCTGTGTACCAAATATGAGAGGGATTGCCATGAGAAGGTCAAAAGACTGAGGGAGAAGCAGAGGCATTGATGGAGGAATATGTTGTCTAAACTACACATATGCTGGTGTAAGAGGATCTTGCCAAATCCTTAGATTATATAAGCAGGAATCCATGGTCATATGGTTAGATTTTTTTTTTTCCTGTTGTGCTGAGCACTCTCTCTATTGCATTTAAAATGCATTTTGTCTTCAACAGAGTGGTTGGGGATCCCTGGATAAAAGAATGAAAGGTGAGTAGGTGAGCCTTGTAGATTTGTGTAGTTTTATGGTTCTTGACTTAGAACTGAAATTCCACCTCAGAGAAGAAAAGGCACAGCCTGAAACCACAGCAGTGGTTCACTGGATCACTCAAACCAGACCAAATACAGGGACAGGGTTTCAAGTCTCTCTATCTCGTGACAAGTTGCCTGATGCAAAGATGCCTTGAGGAAGATAGCAATTGCCTCTTCTGCCACATTTGTCTTGGAGAGTGTGGAGGTTTGAGTTGGCACCCTGCCAAGCCCAGCTGCTGGCCACACGGATTCCACCGCCCCCCCAAGAAAGAAGGGAAAAAAGTACCAAAAAGACAATTGTGTTAAAAGTATATATATATATATATATATATTCACATATATTACAATTATATACAATCAAACACTATGAGTCTACAGA